>JAVGWX010000024.1:412986-956650 GCA_036924085.1 Ariolimax columbianus | reverse complement strand
TGTCTCTTTGAAAAATATCTATAGGCTCTGGGATCTTGGAGCAGTCCTCTTTTGTGTAGACTGTGCCAAAGTACTGATTTAGCAGATTAGCAGCCTCCCTGTTCTCACTTATTATTTTCCCTGTACTGTCCATGAGAGGGCCTACTTTGTCTTTCGTTCTGTGTTTAATTTTTAACGTAAGAAAAGACGCTATTGTTATCAGTCTTGATCTTTTGAGTAACTTTTTATTCGAAATCTATTTTTGCTGCTTTATTCACTTTTTGAGCTATGTTTTGCTTGTCCAAATATTTTAAATCTTTCTTTCTCTATGTATTATGTCCATGCTTTATTTTTCGCTCTTCTACATTTCACTACAAATCTAGTTATCCACTTTTTACACTTGGGGTTTTCCTCCCTACATGGAACACATTCCTCTTTTAGTTTTTCTAGATTTATTTTAAAACTCTCCCGTTGTTCTTCGACATTTATTCTCCGCACAATATCTTTCCAGATTATGTGGCCCCTTGCCTCTTTCCTGTGTTATCTGTTCATGTTATAACAACGTCTGATATGTGTTGTTTCTTATTGTCCCATCTATATTCTGTTCCAACAACAAAACACCAGCCCCCAAGACTCGCGTACATCGCTGAAATGCACTTTCAGAAATAGACTGGCTGTCTGAGCCAGGAAGTCGACCATTGTTGTCAGACACATTTCCTGCTGGGACTCTGGTGATTTCATATCGTCATGTCCGTGTCACGTGTTCCTAAATCGGGCCGGAATGCACTGAGGTGTCCACTTGAGTTACTCTCCTCGGGTTGTCGAGTTGAAGAATTTGTAATGTAGCCAGGTTATCAGATGGGGGCGGAGGGTGGGGATGCCGGGGGGGGGGGCGGATGTTTTCAAAGGCGTGTTGTTTGTTCAATCTGGAGTTCCGTCACTCAGCAAGTCCACCATTTTATTTTCAGGCTAACGTACTTAGGATTCCCGTCAAGGTCAAGGTCAAGATAGGCATCCATTGGTTTATGTTCATGTCTAGACCCTTCCGGGGCTCCAGGCTCTTGGGGCTCAAGGCGCTCTCGGGGCTCCAGGCGCTCTCGGGGCTCCAGGCTCTTGGGGCTCCAGGCGCTCTCGGGGCTCCAGGCGCTCTCGGGGCTCCAGGCGCTCTCGGGGCTACAGGCGGTCTCGGGGCTACAGGCTGTTTCTGGGCTACACAATCTCCTAGCGCTACAGGCTCTCTTATAGCTTCATGCAGCCTGAGATAAACAGTAATTTCAACCCTAAAGTTATAATCAAGATCACACGCAGTTCATGTAGACACCACACTCAATTCTATTACGAACAGGCACACTGTCACACTGAAACCCTGTTGGCTCCCAACGTGCCCCCTACCTCTCACACAGTGTATCAATCCATACCTCGCATTGATTATCAACAGAGAACATTTCCGTCAACTTAATCGGGCAACAAAACAAGCCAGGACTCTTTCATCCTCAGGGCTCACCTCATTGTATTCCCTTCTTCCATCTTAGACCTCCTCTCACATTCTTTATTGCCCTCTGACTCTACCAGCATTTCCATATTCCCATGTTAAAATTGTTCCCTGTGCCCTGTATACTCGGGGGAAGCGTTTGATCGACAGTTAATAGGTTCCATCCATTTTTTTTTATAATTTGTATTCCGTTTTGTAAATATTTTTGGTCTTCGAAGGATCGTAAAAAAAGATTTTGACCAGCAAGAGTGTCTAATTGTAGGCACGGTAGACAGGGACGTAGATTCAATGTTTGTAGACCCCAGTCCAGAGACGAATGAAAAAGGCGGCACATGTGGCTACTCTTGTGGGTCTGGCTTGGCTCAGCATGGCTTCGTTCGTTCTCAATCTCCCGCTACCAAAACATAAAAGGGTTTAAGTAGCAGAATGTAGCCCAGAGAACGGAATGCGTTGTGTCGTAGTTTACAGCTTGACTGCGATATTTGCACCTTTCGGTCCAACGCATCAGACTTCAGCAAGCATTTTTTTAGTACCGGGTTAGCATTCCCTCTTCGATCCCTTCTCCTTAGCCAGTCTGCCCTGCTGCAGCCTGTTATCCAGGATCACCGCGTGGAAGTGTAGAAGGGTCTTAGCAGCTCTGGTTCGCTGGCCCTGACGCTAGCAGTCAGCTATGGGTCAGCATCTTGATCCCCTCTTGTGGGTCTAGTATAGAGTGTCTTCAGCAGACTCATCGGTGGTCCGGGGTGGAGTGTTGGAGACAACACATGCCAGATCTTGCGTGAAGTTCAATTCCTCGATCGCGTTTCCTTTTTTAACCTTGTCGGGTGACAATTTACAGACCGGTTAACTTGACAAGTGAGTTAGTGGCGTGTCTCACAGTGGCGTGTCTTTGTCTCACAGTGGCGTGTCTGTGTCTCACAGTGGGGTGTCTGTGTCTCACAGTGGGGTGTCTGTGTCTCACATTGGGGTGTGTGTCTCACAGTGGCGTGTCTCACAGTGGGGTGTCTGTGTATCACAATGGCGTGTCTCACAGTGGGGTGTCTGTGTCTCACAGTGGCGTGTCTCACATTGGGGTGTCTGTGTCTCACAGTGGGGTGTCTGTGTCTCACAGTGGCGTGTCTCACAGTGGGGTGTCTGTGTCTCACAGTGGTGTGTCTCACAGTGGGGTGTCTGTGTCTCACAGTGGCGTATCTCACAGTGGGGTGTCTGTGTCTCACAGTGGCGTGTCTCACATTGGGGTGTCTGTGTCTCACAGTGGGGTGTATGTGTCTCACAGTGGGGTGTATGTGTCTCACAGTGGGGTGCATGTGTCTCACAGTGGGGTGTCTGTGTCTCACAGTGGCGTGTCACACAGTGGGGTGTATGTGTCTCACAGTGGGGTGTATGTGTCTCACAGTGGGGTGTTTGTGTCTCACAGTGGCGTGTCTGTATCTCACAGTGGCGTGTCTGTCTCACAATGGCGTGTCACACAGTGGGGTGTATGTGTCTAACAGTGGGGTGTCTGTGTCTCACAGTGGCGTGTCTGTGTATCACAGTGGCGTGTCACACAGTGGGGTGTATGTGTCTCACAGTGGGGTGTCTGTGTCTCACAGTGGCGTGTCTGTATCTCACAGTGGCGTGTCTGTGCCTCGCAGTGGCGTGTCTGTGCCTCGCAGTGGCGTGTCTGTGCCTCACAGTGGCGTGTCTGTGCCTCACAGTGGCGTGTCTGTGTCTCACAGTGGCGTGTCACACAGTGGGGTGTCTGTGTCTCACAGTGGGGTGTATATGTCTCGCAGTGGCATGTCTGAGTCTCACAGTGGCGTGTTTCACAGTGGCGTGTCTCACAGTGGGCTGTCACGCCAAGTCATCCTATCTCGGCCGGTCCGTTGCAGCTCCAACGATTCATTTCCTTCATCTCTCTGCCTTCTCCCACGTGCGTCACTGTCTACCTCCACCTCGCTATACCTGAGATTGTCTAGTGATGCAGGTTTACATAGTGTGTGTCTAGTGATGCAGGTTTACATAGTGTGTGTCTAGTGATGCAGGTTTACATAGTGTGCATCTAGTGATGCAGGTTCACATAGCGTGTGTCTAGTGATGCAGGTTCACATAGCGTGTGTCTAGTGATGCAGGTTCACATAGCGTGTGTCTAGTGATGCAGGTTCACATAGCGTGTGTCTAGTGATGCAGGTTCACATAGCGTGTGTCTAGTGATGCAGGTTCACATAGCGTGTGTCTAGTGATGCAGGTTCACATAGCGTGTGTCTAGTGATGCAGGTTCACATAGCGTGTGTCTAGTGATGCAGGTTCACATAGCGTGTGTCTAGTGATGCAGGTTCACATAGCGTGTGTCTAGTGATGCAGGTTCACATAGCGTGTGTCTAGTGATGCAGGTTCACATAGCGTGTGTCTAGTGATGCAAGTTCACATAGCGTGTGTCTAGTGATGCAGGTTCACATAGCGTGTGTCTAGTGATGCAGGTTAACATCGTCTGTAAACTGCCCAGCCCCATCACATTCCACTGCCGTCCACCCGACCATCCTCAGCAACTCCAAACCATCTCTATCATCAGTCCACATGTCGTTAGACTTCGTGAGGAGGTCTGACCTCCTTTGTTTCATATTTATTGGCAGGTAAAAATCCGTTGGTGACTGTCCAGGTAAATGCCAGCATCTGTTAGCCCCTGGAATATACGATCGCCTATTTTTTTTTTTTGGGGGGGGGGGGGGGGGGGGGGTGGGGGGGGGGGGGGGAATGGTGGTGGTGGAAACGTTCAATTAGCGAAAGGTAGACCCGCATCCTGTTAGGCGCCATCTATGCAGCTTCACTAGCCACATAACCAAGACCTGATGTTATAGCCACGCTGGCCCCCGACATATTCTCTGTGGAGCGAGAAACCTTAAAATAATTTGAGTAGATTTTTAACTTGAAATGTTCCTGTGTAGAGCCGTTAAGACTACACTTTTCCATTTCCAACTGCTAAATGATTTTTAATATGCGAGCCACTGGACACAGGTGTCTGATCTCACTACTCAGAGATAAAAGACAATTATACCGGATGATCCACGTAAATCCTGTCTCCTCCATGATTTGAACCCGCGACCTCCAGCACCCACGACAAACACCTTACCTTTAGACCACTTGGTCAACCCGCTACCTCCACCACCCAAGACGAACACCTTACCTCTAGACCACTGGGTCAACCCGCTACCTCCACCACCCGATAGGAACACCTTACCTCAAGACCACTGGGTCAACCCGCTACCTCCACCACCCGATAGGAACACCTTACCTCAAGACCACTGGGTCAACCCGCTACCTCCACCACCAGAGACGAACACCTTACCCCAAGACCACTGGGTCAACCCGCTACCTCCACCACCCGAGACGAACACCTTACCTCTAGACCACTGGGTCAACCCGCTACCTCCCCCACCCGAGACGAACACCTTACCTCTAGACCACTGGGTAAACCCGCTACCTCCACCACCCAAGACGAACACCTTACCTCTAGACCACTGGGTCAACCCGCTACCTCCACCACCCGAGACGAACACCTTACCCCAAGACTACTGGGTCAACCCGCTACCTCCACCACCCGAGACGAACACCTTACCTCTAGACCACTATCATCCTACCTACTTCCATCTTGCTCGGGCCATTATTTGTGAAAGTCTGCATGCTCTAAGTGCATATTGCTAAACTGTTGTTCTCCGTGTGTGAGATTGCTTCAACAAAACGGACTTTCAATTGGAGGCGAGGATTCTCCATTCGGTGCTGGGTCATGATGATGGTAGAACCTCTCTGGAGCAGTAATGTCTTCTCGCCCTGTGTGTCAGGGAGTTTGTGTTCCTATCTGATCCGTACATCATGGCCGGGTTGTTACCAGGGAAGAGGAGACTAACGTCTGGCTATGTTAGTCAGGGTCAGGTGAAACATCAGGCTATGTTAGTCAGGGTCAGGTGAAACATACTGATCAGGATATGTTAGTCAGGGTTAGGGGAAACATACTGATCAGGCTATGTTAGTCAGGGTCAGGTGAAACATCAGGCTATGTTAGTCAGGGGCAGGTGAAACATCAGGCTATGTTAGTCAGGGTCAGGTGAAACATACTGAACAGGCTATGTTAGTCAGGGTTAGGAGAAACATTCTGATCAGGCTATGTTAATCAGGGTCAGGTGAAACATACTGATCAGGCTATGTTAGTCAGGGTCAGGTGAAACATACTGATCAGGTTATGTTAGTCATGGTCAGGTGAGATATACTGATCAGGTTATGTTAGTCAGGTTAGGTGAGACATACTGATCAGGTTATGTTAGTCATGGTCAGGTGAGATATACTGATCAGGTTATGTTAGTCAGGGTCAGGTGAGATATACTGATCAGGTTATGTTAGTCATGGTCAGGTGAGATATACTGATCAGGTTATGTTAGTCATGGTCAGGTGAGATATACTGATCAGGCTATGTTAGTCATGGTCAGGTGAGATATATTGATCAGGCTATGTTAGTCATGGTCAGGGGAGATATACTGATCAGGCTATGTTAGTCATGGTCAGGTGAGATATACTGATCAGGCTATGTTAGTCATGGTCAGGTGAGATATACTGATCAGGCTATGTTAGTCATGGTCAGGTGAGATATACTGATCAGGCTATGTTAGTCATGGTCAGGTGAGATATACTGATCAGGCTATGTTAGTCATGGTCAGGTGAGATATACTGATCAGGCTATGTTAGTCAGGGTTAGGTGAGACAGGTCAGGTGAGACAGGTCAGGTGAGACAGGTCAGGTGAGATATACTGATCAAGAACTCACCTCAATTCCACGCAGTTCTCCCTGAAAACAGGCTGTTTCATGGCAGCCTGGATAACGAGGTGGGGATTGACGTGATCCCCGCAGTGGTGAGCGAAACGCAGATGAAGCCAAGCATAGCAAGCCGTGGATGACTCCGGTCCACCGTCATCAGCACCCTCGGGATCTGAGGAAAGCAACTTCAATCCACCTTTTAAGCGCACACAAAATAGTAAATATACTCATCATGGAGATAGAACATCAACAACAACAACAACAACAATTACGTACCTGGCCAGCCAGGTGAGAAATCAGGTTGTCGGATTGCTGCTAGAATTACAAGCCATAGAAGACGATAAATGAACCAGACAAGTGTAGGTCATCGAGTCAGAGGCTATAGAGACGATCAATGAACCAGACAAGTGTAGGTCTTAGAGTCAGAGACTATAGAGACGATCAATGAACCAGACAAGTGTAGGTCTTAGAGTCAGAGACTATAGAGACGATCAATGAACCAGACAAGTGTAGGTCTTAGAGTCAGAGACTATAGAGACGATCAATGAACCAGACAAGTGTAGGTCTTAGAGTCAGAGACTATAGAGACGATCAATGAACCAGACAAGTGTAGGTCTTAGAGTCAGAGACTATAGAGACGATCAATGAACCAGACAAGTGTAGGTCTTAGAGTCGGAGACTATAGAGACGATCAATGAACCAGACAAGTGTAGGTCTTAGAGTCAGAGACTATAGAGACGATCAATGAACTAGACAAGTGTAGGTCTTAGAGTCGGAGACTATAGAGACGATCAATGAACCAGACAAGTGTAGGTCTGACATGTACACGAAGCTGAGCTAAGGGACACAACAAGATAGAAAACGACATTTACACACAAACAGCCTCTCAATCCCTCTAGTTCGACATTTACACACAAACAATCACTCTACTTGGCCATTTACGAGGGATGTTCAAATCAAACCGGGACTTTTTGTTCTAGTTCTTTCGGAATGGGTTATAACGTGCTGGAACTACTATCATTAGTTTGGGGCACTTGGATGGCGCACTTGTGTCCTATCACTGCTAGGTGGCCCACTTGTGTCCTACCACTGCTAGGTGGCCCACTTGTGTCCTATTACTGCTAGGTGCCCACTTGTGTCCTATTACTGCTAGGTTGTCCACTTGCCATGGGCCAGAAATGTGACAGATAATTAAAATTGCAGGCCAACACTGTTAGGGCTTGTGTGTAACAGCGTGTTGGGATGAAGTTTCTTGTGAAAGAATTGGTGAAACCTGCGGAAATATACAGAAACCTGCAACCACAATACAGTGACTAGACACTCAGCCGCAGTAAGACATGTCAATGGTTTAAACGTTTTAGAGAAGGCCGTACATCCGTGATTAATCACAACTACCCAAACAATTCCGGACAATTGCGTCTGCAGGTAAAGTAATGGCGGGTGGTTTCTGGGACACGCTTGGAGTCATCCATGTTGATCTTCTAGCCTGTAGTGCCACTATCAACAGTACCTGCGCATGCTGAGTGATATGCATAACCGTCTGCGACAAAAAAAAACGGCCTGGTTTGATCACAAAGACCGTCCTGCTTCTGTAAAATAGCGCTCGACCTCGTACAGCTCACCGCACTATGTGCCATCTGCTGCAACTCGGCTGGGATGTATTGCCACATCCACCTTAAAGCGCAGACTTTGCTCCAGGCTATTTCTAAATGTGTGGACCCTAAAATAATGAATAGGGGGGGGCCAACATTTCAGCATTGATGACGAAGTGAAATAGGATGTCCTGGATTGGTTCAGACATACTGACAAACCTGTCTACGCTGAAGTTTTTCAAGCATTACTTAACCGCTGGGATCAGTGCATAAACGTTCAAAATTATATCGACAAATAAATGTCATTTTGACTACTTAAAATAATTGTTTTCCCTTTTAAAAAACGCCCCTGTTTGACTTGAACATCCTTCGTACATACAAACAAACTCTCCACTTGGACACTTACACGTAGATAACCCCTCAACCTTTGACATGAACATTTACACACAAAGAACCACTGAATGCCGTCAATTGAAGACATCCTGTACTGTGTGATTATCCCAACTGATTACAGTCAGACTCTCATTTGAACTTTACATGTGATTCTTCTTGTTGTTGCTTGCTACTAACTTGGTGTAATCTCTTTGTGCTTCTCCCACTGACAACCAACATTCAACCTTCTACCAGTCGCACGTGACATTCAGTCTTATGTCACATCTACTGCATTATTGGACGTTCTATATTCTCGGCCTTTAGTTTCAGAGCCAAAGCGAAGTTCAAAACTAAGATCAAACTCATACAAGACAAATGTTATCGCTAACTTTGTCAACAACCGGCTATTCTAACCTACCGCTTGATGGCCGCACGGCAAATATAGAAGGCCAGGCAGACTTGAAGAGTTTGGGTTTAATTGAACAATCAAATAATTGACTGGTACATTTTCGGTTCGGTTAAAACAAAATTAAATAACATTCAATCTTCACTCACTCACACATTCAATCTTCACTCACTCACACATTCAATCTTCACTCACTCACACATTCAATCTTCACTCACTCACACATTCAATCTTCACTCACTCACTCATTCAATCTTCTATCACTCACTCATTCAATCTTCACTCACTCACTCATTCAATCTTCACTCACTCACACATTCAATTTTCACTCACTCACAAGTGGCCCTGCATTTTTAGAAGACTAGTCTCGAGGTAAGACGTGGCCTCTGGTACTAGTGATCGTGGGTTCAAATCTCGACTTAAACCGGGACTTTTTCACTTGGACTTTCTTATATTTTCCCTGAACTCTGGGTAGTAGAGATTGGATGCCCGTGGGCAGTGTCGCGCACGTTAAAAATCCCTCGGTGGTTGGAAATCAAAAAGAGTAGGCTTAATGATCACTCCAGGGCAAAATTGAAAGTGATGTTAAAGATCTACCCAACCTATTACTGAATCCTCGCCGGTGAAACGGAGTCCGTCCATTGTCTCTGAGATTCTCCCAAAATATGAAGAAGAACAGAGGACTTATGGGTTAAGCCGTGTGCAGTGATGCCATATCTTGGACTAAAACTGACTCTCTCATTCACAGAACACGGACTCTCTCATTCACAGAACACTGACTTTCTCATTCACAGAACACGGACTCTCTCATTCACAGAACACGGACTCTCTCATTCACAGAACACGGACTTTCTCATTCACAGAACACGGACTCTCTCATTCACAGAACACGGACTCTCTCATTCACAGAACACGGACTCTCTCATTCACAGAACATGGACTCTCTCTGTCACAGAACACTGACTTTCTCATTCACAGAACACTGACTCTCTCATTCACAGAACACGGACTCTCTCATTCACAGAACACTGACTCTCTCATTCACAGAACACGGACTCTCTCATTCACAGAACACGGACTCTCTCATTCACAGAACACGGACTCTCTCATTCACAGAACACGGACTCTCTCATTCACAGAACACGGACTCTCTCGTTCACAGAACACTGACTCTCTCGTTCACAGAACACTGACTCTCTCATTCACAGAACACGGACTCTCTCATTCACAGAACACGGACTCTCTCATTCACAGAACACTGACTCTCTCGTTCACAGAACACTGACTCTCTCGTTCACAGAACACTGACTCTCTCGTTCACAGAACACTGACTCTCTCATTCACAGAACACGGACTCTCTCATTCACAGAACACGGACTCTCTCATTCACAGAACACGGACTCTCTCATTCACAGAACACTGACTCTCTCATTCACAGAACACTGACTTTCTCATTCACAGAACACTGACTTTCTCATTCACAGAACACTGACTCTCTCATTCACAGAACACTGACTTTCTCATTCACAGAACACTGACTTTCTCATTCACAGAACATTGACTTTCTCATTCACAGAACACTGACTTTCTCATTCACAGAACACTGACTTTCTCATTCACAGAACACTGACTCTCTCATTCACAGAACACTGACTCTCTCATTCACAGAACACTGACTTTCTCATTCACAGAACACTGACTCTCTCATTCACAGAACACTGACTTTCTCATTCACAGAACACTGACTTTCTCATTCACAGAACACTGACTTTCTCATTCACAGAACACTGACTCTCTCATTCACAGAACACTGACTTTCTCATTCACAGAACACTGACTCTCTCATTCACAGAACACTGACTTTCTCATTCACAGAACACTGACTTTCTCATTCACAGAACACTGACTCTCTCATTCACAGAACACTGACTTTCTCATTCACAGAACACTGACTTTCTCATTCACAGAACACTGACTCTCTCATTCACAGAACACTGACTTTCTCATTCACAGAACACTGACTCTCTCATTCACAGAACACTGACTCTCTCATTCACAGAACACTCACCAGGGAGACTTCATTGTCATGAACGGGATGACCACGCCAGACTACAGCCTCCATTTGTATGACGTCAGCACACCATCAGCCAATCAACAGGCAAGAACAGTTTCACAGTTTCTTAATCGTTTTTAAAAAAATCTTATTTTAAGTTTCCATTTTTACTTTGCTTGTCATATTGACAGGAAGTATGGAGAGAGATGGTACGGTCTCTAATTCAATAGTTTTCATAAAGCCAACTAATCAATCAAAACCTGAAAGTTCCCTGTGGAGCAGAGGACTCTGCGCCGTGTTCTCCTGTCCTGTGCCCACCTTAACGTCGTAAATTTCTTGAATTTCTTCCCTATCTCCTTTTTGTTTATCGCAATTTCTCTATCCATGTGTGAGATGATCTACCTCTACACCTCGTGTCTTGGGGATTCCCGAACATAGACTATCGTGTTATACTTCTAGCCGTTCTGTTTGGTGTGTGTCCTATCCAGCTTGAGCGCCTTCACTTAACGTCAAGTGCTATCCGCTGGTCTTGTCTTTACAGTTCTACATTACAGAACGTTAGCAGACCATGTCTCTAGCTGACGCTGACTCTATGACACCATGACAATGTCTCTAGCTGACGCTGACTCTATGACACCATGACAATGTCTCTAGCTGACGCTGACTCTATGACACCATGACAATGTCTCTAGCTGACGCTGACTCTATGACACCATGCCTCTAGACACGCCGACTGTGACACCATGCCTCTAGCTGACGCCGACTCTGTGATACCATGTTTCTAGCTGACGCCGACTCTGTGATACCATGTTTCTAGCTGACGCCGACTCTGTGACACCATGCCTCTAGCTGACGCCGACTCTGTGACACCATGCCTCTAGCTGACGTCGACTCTATGACACCATGTCAATGTGTCTAGCTGACGCCGACTCTATGACACCATGTCAATGTCTCTAGCTGACGTCGACTCTATGACACCATGGCAAATCTCTATCTGACGCTGACTCTATGACACCATATCAATGTCTCTAGCTGACGCTGACTCTATGACACCATGGCAATGTCTCTAGCTGACGCTGACTCTTTGACACCATGTCAATGTCTCTAGCTGACGCTGACTCTTTGACACCATGTCAATATCTCTAGCTGACGCTGACTCTATGACACCATGTCAATGTCTCTAGCTGACTCTATGACACCATGTCAATGTCTCTAGCTGACGCTGACTCTATGACACCATGGCAATGTCTCTAGCTGACTCTATGACACCATGTCAATGTCTCTAGCTGACGCAGGTACCAATCTATGAAAGCATGCACGTTTGTCGTCGCAGATTTCGTTGCTGCCCCACGTCACAGAACCATACAACAAGACAGACTTGACTGGGAGTCGAGGATTAGTATTTTTGTAGTGATGGACTTATTGTTTGTCATGTCCATCCATTCCTCGGTGTAATGAAATCCCCTCTTGCCTTTCCCATTCTCTATATACTAGCTGTGTCTAGTGTGATGTGCTACCATCAAATTGGACTGTTCCTTTCTTGATTTCATGGAACGATGTTTTAGCCGCATAGGCTTGCTTGGACAGCTTCTTGTAATCTATTCTTACTATCCAAATCAAATAATTTTGTCATGTTAATGAAGGCAATAATAAAAATGCTGATTCTGATAGACTGACTGATAAATCATGCCGATCGATGATGCTCCAGAACTGAATCCCAGAACTGAATCCCAGACCTGAATCCCAGACCTAAATCCACACTGTGACTCCGACACACCCACTCAACCAATTTATGCAGCCTTAGAAACTCCGGCGAAAACTTTACCTACAACACTAAGCAGAGAGACATATTGATAGCTATTAGTCACTTCTATCAGTTTTGTTTTCTTATAATGTTACAATCTGTGCATCTCTCATATCGTGAGGTATATGTTACAATCTGTGCATCTCTCATATCGTGAGGTATAGCGGTCTCTTTCCAGCACTGACATATCATATACAGCGGTTGCAAAAGTGTATCCTTACAGCGTTTAATCAAATCAGGTGGGACCCTGTCGCTGCCTGGTACTTTGCCCAGGGTCAGGCTGTCAATATCTTTATTCAGATCTATAGATGGTTCGATGTTAAGCTCGTCTATACTGAGATAACTTTTACAGCTTCAATGGCAGTGGGAAGGACTATATTGACCCACGAGTAGAGCTCAGAATAGTGCTTGACCCATCGCTCCATCTCTTTCCTTTATCTGTTATTTTGTTATTTTCTCACCAGTAATGGATTTGAGCGGTGCTGTTTGCCTACTCGCAGGGCCAATAGCCTTCGTTGTACCACCGTACACCTGTCTTATGTTCCCATTGTGTGCGGCAGTCTGAATATTTTCCCTAAGCTGTAGCCAATACTCATTTGCACACCGACGACCTGTTTGTTGCACATGGCTTCTGGCGGACTTGAAGTTGTACAGATGACCTGCATTTGGAAGCTGATTGTATTTAATCAGAGCAGCGAACCTGGCCTCAATCACGGGTGTCATATCCTCCACTTCAAACCAGTCATCTGATTTTACAGTTCTTCTTCTAAATGTAGCAAGTGCAGGGTTGTGTATGACATTTCGAAGATGCTGCCAGGTCTCTGTAACAGCGGTGTCATGATGTTGGATATTGAGAGTTTCATGAACAGCATTGTGAAATCTCTGGATCAGGGCAGGGTCCGACATTCTGCTCGTCGATGCGTGGCTTGCCTTTGCTTCTGGTGGGATGGAACTTCCTTGGCTGCAATTTTATTTGACAGCGAACCAAAGAATTACCAGTGTCACAGTCTGCACCATGGTAAGTTCACGTCAGGAGCACATACTGAAGGTGAGATCTTCTGACAAGAATTAGATCCAGCTGATGGCAATGCTTTGATCGTGGATGCATCTACAATACCTTATGTTGGGGTTTGGTCTGAAAATAAGAGTTGGTCACACAAAGTTCATGGTAGGCACAGAGCTCTAGGAGCCGCTGTCCATTTTCATTAATTTGTCCAACTCGAAACTTGCCAAGACATGAAGGCCATGAGTCGTGACAAGCTCCCACTCCAGCATTGATGTCACCTAGTAGAACAAGCTGCTCTTGACCAGCTCCGACTCCAGCATTGAAGTCACCTAGTAGAATAAGCTGCTCTTGACCAGCTCCAACTCCAGCATTGAAGTCACCTAGTAGAACAAGCTGCTCTTGACCAGCTCCAACTCCAGCATTGAAGTCACCTAGTAGAACAAGCTGCTCTTGACCAGCTCCAACTCCAGCATTGAAGTCACCTAGTAGAACAAGCTGCTCTTGACTGGATGCTTCTAATGATCGCTGATAATCATCATCTAACTCATCTTTGACTTCAGGTGTAGAGCACAAGGTAAGTGCATCTACACTGACAAGGGTGACGGGACCTACTGTGGCATGGAGACGAAGCGTAACCAGTCGTTCTGAACCATTCTCACCTGGTTCAACCATGTATATTAAAGACATTCTCCCCGAAAAAACTTAAACCATGCTCTTTTCTTTTCCTCTAGGGTTATTTCCAGTAGAATATTCAGTCCATCCTTACTCATTGATTCTGAGCGGACTAATCGAGTTTATTGGAATCCAGTAATGACCAGTCTGTTTAGTACGTCATTAGCTGATTGAAAGGAAGCAACAAAGATGTCTCCCTCACACCCAGACTGTAGACCACCACCACCACCCAAAAGAAAGAAAGAAAAACCACACTACACTAAACTACACTACACCACACTACACCACACTACACTACACTACACTACACCACACTACACCACACTACACTACACCACACCACACCACACCACACCCACACCACACCCACACCACATACCACACACCACACACACCTCGTGAAAGATGACCAAGGGAAACAACAAACCCAGATCAGTCGAAAGAAGATACGACAACCACAAATACAGTTCAAGATTGCACGACAGCCATATATGCAGCTGGAAATTGAATCTACAATGTGAAAGACATCCCCTCCGAAAACAGAATTTAAAAAAATACGATTGATTGGAACCCACTGGGACATAAGAATACTCAATTAAGAAAAATTATAGAAGACACGCCCACTGAGACCCACAGAAAGACGTCTCGATGCGAGTAGGGGGCGTCAGTGACAGCCATATTTTCTATAGGGAACAGGAAAAGGTAACTTAAACATGTCACAGAAACCATGACAACAGACACGCTCAAGTCACACAAACCATGGTGACACAGCACACAACAGGACATGGTGCAAGAAATGGTGCAAGATTAACATGTTTCCGTTGCCTAGGTTACAGTTGATTGATATTTTAATCTGTGTTATTGATAAACCGTGACACGATGTTACAGTCACATGTTTGTGCATATATTTAAAGATCGTGTCAGTCTCTGCGTGCATGTTTGTCGTGTGGGTGTGTGTTTGTGTTTGTCTGTGTTAGTGTGTGTATGTGGGTGTGTAGAGAAGTGTACAGTCATCCACATGGGTAGATCAAATATGGAATATAATTACAGAATGGGCGAGAATAATATTAGAAAGATAGACAAGGAAAGGGACCTAGCGGTTATAATAGATCATACAGGTAAGGTGAGTGAGCAAGTCCAGGTTATAATAGATCATACAGGGAAGGTGAATAAGCAAGTCTAGGTAATAATAGATCATACAGGTAAGGTGAGTGAGCAAGTCCAGGTTATAATAGATCATCCAGGTAAGGTGAGTGAGCAAGTCCTGGTTATAATAGATCATACAGGTAAGGTGAATGAGCAAGTCCAGGTTAAAATAGATCACACAGGTAAGGTGAGTGAGCAAGTCCAGGTAGCAGTGAAAAAGGCAAATGCAATGTTAGGTATGATATAGAAATATTAAACATAGGAGCAAGGAAGTGATAGTCAAACTGTATAAAGCTTTAGTCAGACCTAGATTGGAGTACTGTGTACAGGTGTGGAGTCCTTATCATAGAGGGGACATAAACATGCTGGAAAGGATACAAAAAATAGCAACACAGCTGATAGTGGGATTCCAGAATTAGTTATGAGGAAAGAATCAGAAAAAACAGGCCTACAGTGTCTACAAAAGAGAAGAATTCGTGGTGACTTAATACAGGTTTATAAGATGATCACAGGAACGGATAAATTAGACCATAACAAGGGTGTTTTCAAAATACAACCACCTACAAGAACAAGAGGGCATAGCTACAAATTAACTAAAGAAAGGTCCAGATTAGATATTAGGAAATATTTTCAGAGCGTAGTGATTGCTTGGAATGCATTGCAACAAGAGGTACTGGAGGTAGGGACAATTAATGCATTTAAAAATAGATTGGATGCACATAGCTTTTGAAGCAAGGTATTATAAAAGAATCTGGTTGTATACAGTATAAAAAAGTTAATCTAAGTGTGCATTATCTTCCCTTCAATTCGTCAGTGACATCCCTTGGGCTACTAAATATGATGATCGTGATAGTTCTAACTTCCGCTTTTTATCGGCCCTCATGGTGAGGCCCTTCCATTGCACTTTGGTCGGGCTAGCTTCTGAGGGCGCACAAACCTAGATTAGGTACATACAGACGCACACATGCATCCAAGCACTGGTTTATGCGTCCTGATATCGCCCAATTGACTACGGTCTGGGGTGGAAAATGGCGCGCCTCCGACAGTAGAAACTAGTGAGGCAAACATCGAAGCAAATAACAACAAAAAAACAAAGCAGCCAGACCTGCTCTCGGGTGACAACCTGATGGATGTGCGTCCGTCACATGTGATGATGGATGTGCGTCCGTCACATGTGATGATGGATGCGCGTCCGTCACATGTGATGATGGATGCGCGTCCGTCACATGTGATGATGGATGCGCGTCCGTCACATGTGATGATGGATGCGCGTCCGTCACATGTGATGATGGATGCGCGTCCGTCACATGTGATGATGGATGCGCGTCCGTCACATGTGATGATGGATGCGCGTCCGTCACATGGGAGGATTGATGCTCGTCCGTCACATGGAATGATTGATGCTCGTCCGTCACATGGAATGATTGATGCTCGTCCGTCACATGGGATGAAGACCAATCTCTTTGTCCAGCCGAGTGGACAGTGAGAAAGCAACTGCGCCTTTTGTCAACCTCACTCTCTGATCTTGAGCTACCTTTGGCCAGTGGCAAGACGTTATCGAGACGACTGGAGATAGCGCAGGATGCAGATTATTTTTCAGAGTTTACTCCCGAAGCCTTTCCATGTATACAGGTATCCCGCAAGGCAGCGAGATATCTGTTAAACCTTCAACCCTCCCTCCCCTCTTATTAAGAAATATCTTATCTGTTGAACCTTCAACCCTCCCTCCCCTCTTATTAAGATATCTTTTGTCTGTTAAACCTTCAACCCTCCCTCCCCTCTTATTAAGAGTATCTTTTGTCTGTTAAACCTTCAACCCTCCCTCCCCTCTTATTAAGAGTATCTCTTATCTGTTAAACCTTCAACCCTCCCTTCTAAAATGTAAACGGGAAACCGGAAAATAAATCTTCACTTCACTTCCTCCGTTTACTCCATTAGGACATTCAGCAGTACATGGAAGTCCGACATGCAGACGACAGGTACAGCGACGCGTCGTCGGGAGACACAGGTACAAGCGACAGTGGCAGGGGAGGCAGCGAGGATGAAGGTCACGGTCACACTAGCTCTTCTGGAGATAGAGGTGAGTAATGACCCCTGACCTTGGTGACCTTACAGTGTTGTGTGAAGACATGTCCTCTAGTCTGAAACGCTGTGCCAACGGGTTCTGATTGGTGAGCCTGCTTGCCAGTTGGTGCCGACGCTCCGGGAGCCTTGATGCCCTACCGAATCTGGGCTTGGTAACAGTTCACGCCACTGTTCTCCTTCAGTTATGTAGTGACAATGATTCATTCCAGGTGGAGCATAGAGCCCCAACTACAGCTGGCCCATGTACAGAAAGCCAAAATCCAAGCAGTCGTTTGACTTTCAGCATAAAGAGGTAGCTAACAGAGCTAGTTCCCAGACCCCCCCCCCCTCTATAAGGTGAGCTAGTTCCCAGACCAACCCCCCCCCCTATAAGGTGAGCTAGTTCCCAGACCCCCCCCCCCCATTATAAGGTGAGCTAGTTCCCAGACCCCCCCCCCTATAAGGTGAGCTAGTTCCCAGACCCATCCCCCCCCCTATAAGGTGAGCTAGTTCCCAGACCCCCCCCCCTATAAGGTGAGCTAGTTCCCAGACCCCCCCCCCTATAAGGTGAGCTAGTTCCCAGACCCCCCTCTATAAGGTGAGCTAGTTCCCAGACCCCCCTCTATAAGGTGAGCTAGTTCCCAGACCCCCCTCTATAAGGTGAGCTAGTTTCCAGACCCCCCTCTATAAGGTGAGCTAGTTCCCAGACCCCCCCCCCCCCCCACCTATAAGGTGAGCTAGTTCCCAGACCCCCCTATAAGGTGAGCTAGTTCCCAGACCCCCCCCCCCCCCTATAAGGTGAGCTAGTTCCCAGACCCCCCCCCCCCTATAAGGTCAGTTCGTTCCCAGACCCCCACCTATTTGGTCAGATAGTTCCCAGACCCCCCCCCCCCTTCCCTATTAAGTCAGTTAGTTCCCAGACCCCTCCTATTTGGTCAGTTAGTTCCCTGGCCCCTCCTATTTGGTCAGTTAGTTCCCAGGCCCCTCCTTTTCGGTCAGTTAGTTCCAGACCCCTCCTAGTTGGTGAATTATCCATAACTTTGTATGCATGACTCTTGATATTGTCTGTCTTGTGTAGTTTGGTTACCTTGTGTGTGATGTGTCCATGGTTTGTCTGTTTCTGTCGGTGTAATAATGTGGACCATTTCTAGTTTGGCCCACTCTTTGTCCAAACTGGCATGCCGTGTCTCGCCCCCTTCCTGGCACATCCTGGCCTGGTGGATAGCTTCAACCACTTCATCAGGTCTTGTTGTTTATTTATTGGTTATTTTACGTTATGTCTTCGTTCCCGATGAAAGTATTCAGGTCGTAACGTATGTGTTGTATTGTGTTTGCACTGGTGCGGTCACTACATCATTCCTTATATATACGAGGCGTGTTCAAATGAAACCGGACCTAACTGCAACACGTGTACATACGTACGATGCGCATGATAGCGTCACTTTTGGTGTAAGCAGCACATACCAACTGTCAAGTTTGCAAAATGTCATGATCCTCAGACTCAGTTTCCTCAGCAGACCGTTGAAAACATGGCGGGTGGGATACGGAATTCGTCCAGAGTTAATAAGTGAGCGGTGATTCGGTTTCTAACATCTGAAGGATGTCGACCAGTTGACATTCATCGCAGAATGCAGGCAGTGTATGGGGACAAAAGTGTGTCGAAGACAACAGTGAAGAACTGGACAACGATGTTTAAAGAAGGACGTGAGTTAACGAAAGATCTTCCGAGACCAGGTCAGGCTCATATTGTTGTGTCAGAAGATACCATCGCCAAAATCGATGCAGCAATTTGGGTGGACCGTCGCCGAGCTTACGTTCGTCACACTTTTGTCACTATACATGGTTGGTATGTGATGTTTACACCAGAAGTGACATCATGCGCATCGCACGTATGTTCACTTGGTGCTGGTGGGTTCGGTTTCATTTGAACACGCCTCGAATCTTTACCGATTATTTATGAAACTGTGTCTAGAGACGGCTACTCCACACACAGTGGCATTAAGCTAAATGGGAAAGAGAAGAAATGCAATGGCGTTAGCTGAGTCATCAACCGTAGATTATGCGGAATGACTTTCGACTCATTCAGGTGCGACATATCGTACAGGACCCCAAATAGCGTCAGTCAGGTGCGACATATCGTACAGGACCCCAAATAGCGTCAGACAGGTGCGACATATCGTACATGACCCCAAATAGCGTCAGTCAGGTGTGACATATCGTACAGGACCCCAAATAGCGTCAGTCAGGTGTGACATATTGACGAAAGGCAATGTTACGTCTGCGCCGTGCACTTGAAAACAGAGTATGTTACAGCAGCTCCGTCAACGAGGTGGCGATGGAAACTGATCCTTGTACTGGTAAACCTACCGAGAAGTCTTACATTGCAATACAGAATGAAAGACCCAGTTCCACCTTCGTCAGTACATCTAGAGACGTGCAACTAAAACTACAACAGAGAAACTATAACACTCCAATTCGTTTATTACCGGACAGCAACAAAAACTATTTGTTGGAATTATGTTTTATCGCGCGGCTTGGCTGGGCTTCAAACTGTGAGTTCGGACATGACATGACTCCTCCGGCTTCTGTCCAGCACTGGGCATGTCGGCCATATTGCTTCGCTATCTTCAAACCATGTTTCTTGATCATCGCGCTACAACAGACTCATCTGCTGTCTTCTCGGGTATTAAAAACCTAGAGTGAGATAATGCCGGATTGAGCTATCATGCCTGGAACACGAGGATGGGGCTGGCGTATCGATCACCAATAAATCGTTCGATCACGAAATTAAACATGAAATATGGACACACCGCTTGTAAGCTGCTGCAAATGGTCTTGTCTGAAATCTTGGACATTCTCTTCTCGAAATTTCGTCTATTTGTCTTTCGTATATCGTTGTTGTTTTCGTTGTTGTTTGTTGTTATCGTTGTTTGTTTGTTTTCGTTGTTTGTTGTATTTTCGTTGTTTTATTTTCGTTGTTGTTTATTTTCGTTGTTTATTTTCGTTGTTTATTGTCGTTGTTATTTTCGTTATTATCGTTGTTGTTGTTGCTATTATTGTCGTATACATTATCAACGAGATTGTATTACTGCTCGTGTTGTTATTGTTACTATTGTTGCTGTTATATTTTTCTTGTAGCTGTTGTTATTGTTGTTATTGCTGCAGTTGTTATTGTTATTAGAATTTTTCGTATTATATTTTCTTTTTTTTCCCATCAATTAGGATTATGAACTGTTTTTCTCTGCTTCTTCTCATTTTCTTCGTTCTCTCCTCTTAAAGCAGCTGTTCATGTCATTAGTTTTATTATTTTAAAATTATTTTTATTTTTGTCCTCTAAGCTCTTTGCTGTTCATCTTCCTCCTTTTCGTGTCCAGATCCAACTACCATCACCTCCCCCCCCCCATACCACCTTCTTTCTCCCCCCCCCCCTTTTGGAAAGCGAGGCCCCCCCCTCCTTATGGAAAGCGAGGGCCCCCCCCCCCCTTTATGGAAAGCGAGGCCCCGCCCCCCCCTCCTTATGGAAAGCGAGCAACTAATTATTTTTTTATTCCTGTACCGAAAAAACAATTTGAGGAAGTCTTTCCAGAACATTTGCGCTGGCTGTCTTGTACTATATCAAGTGTTGGGAAACCTTCTTCCACACAGGAGTTTAGTGGCGACTTAACGATCAACAGGATTTTTATTTGTGTGCGTAACAAGGTGGGCAGACCCAAGTGTTGGGAAGTATTCCACCATTAGCGGTTTGCAGTGCATGACAATAAGAATAGAGCCTCCACTGGAGACGACCTCTAAGCGAGAAGTAATGAGAGACACGATGATAACAGAGTCAATAAAACTGATGGTTTCGGAAATTGCTGCACTCCCTACGGATCGATATGTGTATTTGGGAGGCACAAACAGAGAGAGGGAGGGAGAGAGAGAGAGAGAGAGAGAGTGGGGAGAGAGTAATATGATGAATAATTATGAAAGAGACACTGGAGGGAAATAGCGCCAGTATGGAAGGGTCATTTTACTGACCTCTAGATAGTGGTTGTTCTTTCACAGACATTGGGGGTCTGGTTGTCCATGTGTCTGTCTCTCTGTGGGCCGGTCCGTGCGTCTGTCTCTCTGTCGACCGCTGTGACTGTCTGTGAGTCTGTCTCTCTGTCAACCGCTGTGACTGTCTGTGAGTCTGTCTCTCTGTCAACCTCTGCAACTGTCCGAGGGTCCGTCTCTCTGTCAATCGGTCCGTGTGAAGGTCTCTCTGTCAATCGGTCCGTGTGTCCGTATCTCGATCAATCGGTCCGTGTGTCCGTATCTCGATCAATCGGTCCGTGTGTCCGTCTCTCGGTCAACCGGTCCGTGTGTCCGTCTCTCGGTCAACCGGTCCGTGTGTCCGTCTCTCGGTCAACCGGTCCGTGTGTCCGTCTCTCGGTCAACCGGTCCGTGTGTCCGTCTCTCGGTCAACCGGTCCGTGTGTCCGTCTCTCGGTCAACCGGTCCGTGTGTCCGTCTCTCGGTCAACCGGTCCGTGTGTCCGTCTCTCGGTCAACCGGTCCGTGTGTCCGTCTCTCGGTCAACCGGTCCGTGTGTCCGTCTCTCGGTCAACCGGTCCGTGTGTCCGTCTCTCGGTCAACCGGTCCGTGTGTCAGTCTCTCGGTCAACCGGTCCGTGTGTCCGTCTCTCGGTCAACCGGTCCGTGTGTCCGTCTCTCGGTCAACCGGTCCGTGTGTCCGTCTCTCGGTCAACCGGTCCGTGTGTCCGTCTCTCGGTCAACCGGTCCGTGTGTCCGTCTCTCGGTCAACCGGTCCGTGTGTCCGTCTCTCGGTCAACCGGTCCGTGTGTCCGTCTCTCGGTCAACCGGTCCGTGTGTCCGTCTCTCGGTCAACCGGTCCGTGTGTCCGTCTCTCGGTCAACCGGTCCGTGTGTCCGTCTCTCGGTCAACCGGTCCGTGTGTCCGTCTCTCGGTCAACCGGTCCGTGTGTCCGTCTCTCGGTCAACCGGTCCGTGTGTCCGTCTCTCGGTCAACCGGTCCGTGTGTCCGTCTCTCGGTCAACCGGTCCGTGTGTCCGTCTCTCGGTCAACCGGTCCGTGTGTCCGTCTCTCGGTCAACCGGTCCGTGTGTCCGTCTCTCGGTCAACCGGTCCGTGTGTCCGTCTCTCGGTCAACCGGTCCGTGTGTCCGTCTCTCGGTCAACCGGTCCGTGTGTCCGTCTCTCGGTCAACCGGTCCGTGTGTCCGTCTCTCGGTCAACCGGTCCGTGTGTCCGTCTCTCGGTCAACCGGTCCGTGTGTCCGTCTCTCGGTCAACCGGTCCGTGTGTCCGTCTCTCGGTCAACCGGTCCGTGTGTCCGTCTCTCGGTCAACCGGTCCGTGTGTCCGTCTCTCGGTCAACCGGTCCGTGTGTCCGTCTCTCTGTCAACCGGTCCGTGTGTCCGTCTCTCGGTCAACCGGTCCGTGTGTCCGTCTCTCGGTCAACCGGTCCGTGTGTCCGTCTCTCGGTCAACCGGTCCGTGTGTCCGTCTCTCGGTCAACCGGTCCGTGTGTCCGTCTCTCGGTCAACCGGTCCGTGTGTCCGTCTCTCGGTCAACCGGTCCGTGTGTCCGTCTCTCGGTCAACCGGTCCGTGTGTCCGTCTCTCGGTCAACCGGTCCGTGTGTCCGTCTCTCGGTCAACCGGTCCGTGTGTCCGTCTCTCGGTCAACCGGTCCGTGTGTCCGTCTCTCGGTCAACCGGTCCGTGTGTCCGTCTCTCGGTCAACCGGTCCGTGTGTCCGTCTCTCGGTCAACCGGTCCGTGTGTCCGTCTCTCGGTCAACCAGTCCGTGTGTCCGTCTCTCGGTCAACCGGTCCGTGTGTCCGTCTCTCGGTCAACCGGTCCGTGTGTCCGTCTCTCGGTCAACCGGTCCGTGTGTCCGTCTCTCGGTCAACCGGTCCGTGTGTCCGTCTCTCGGTCAACCGGTCCGTGTGTCCGTCTCTCTGTCAACCGGTCCGTGTGTCCGTCTCTCGGTCAACCGGTCCGTGTGTCCGTCTCTCGGTCAACCGGTCCGTGTGTCCGTCTCTCGGTCAACCGGTCCGTGTGTCCATCTCTCGGTCAACCGGTCCGTGTGTCCGTCTCTCGGTCAACCGGTCCGTGTGTCCGTCTCTCTGTCAACCGGTCCGTGTGTCCGTCTCTCGGTCAACCGGTCCGTGTGTCCGTCTCTCGGTCAACCGGTCCGTGTGTCCGTCTCTCGGTCAACCGGTCCGTGTGTCCGTCTCTCGGTCAACCGGTCCGTGTGTCCGTCTCTCTGTCAACCGGTCCGTGTGTCCGTCTCTCGGTCAACCGGTCCGTGTGTCCGTCTCTCGGTCAACCGGTCCGTGTGTCCGTCTCTCGGTCAACCGGTCCGTGTGTCCATCTCTCGGTCAACCGGTCCGTGTGTCCGTCTCTCGGTCAACCGGTCCGTGTGTCCGTCTCTCTGTCAACCGGTCCGTGTGTCCGTCTCTCGGTCAACCGGTCCGTGTGTCAGTCTCTCTGCCAACCTCTGTAGCGGTCTGTCTGCATGTATGTGTGTGTGTGTCTGTCTATATGTGTATGTTTATATGCGTGTATGTTGGCCTATCAGCGTCATCTTTCCGCAAATATGTATATATAAATATATACGTATATCTATCGGTGTGTCTGTCTGCCTGCCTGCCTACACGCTTGTCTGTCTGTGAGCATGCTTGTCTGTCTGTGAGCATGTCTTCCCTTCTGTCTGTATCCGCTAACGCACTGGAGCTGCATGTAACACTCTATTCTGGACGGAGAGACTGCAAACCTCTTTAGACATTTCCCCGATAGAAATATCGGACGCGCGCGAGTTCGTGAGCAGTCACGCGGATAGATCTATAAGTGGTTCTCTCTCGCAACAAAGGGTCCAGGTTCGATAACTGGTCGCCCCTCGCTCCAGTCTACCCAACCATAAACCGTATCCTTACTTTTAGCTGTTGCTGTATGAAGCTGTGTGTGCTGAGTATGCTTTTGATCAGGTACATTTAGCAGCAGACTACAGTGGCTCTTCTTACATGCCAATCCGTACTTGAGAGGGTGGATTAGGGCCCCTCTGGCTGTAGTGCAGTGCAATCAAATCTCACACAAGTACTACCAAATCTCCCACAAGTACTATCAAATCTCCCACAACTTTAATCAAATCTCCCACAAGTACTACCAAATCTCCCACAAGTACTAATAAATCTCCCACAAGTACTGGCAAATCTCCCACAAGTACTACCAAATCTCCCACAAGTACTACCAAATCTCCCACAAGTACTATCAAATCTCCCACAAGTACTACCAAATCTCCCACAAGTACTACCAAATCTCCCACAAGTACTACTAAATCTCTCATCTTTAATCAAATCTCCCATGTGACTACCATTACCATTCCAAAGTTGATACTCTCAGTCGCCCTGTTCATTCGTCCCTTATGTACCCTATAGATCCACGAAGAACAAACTATACGTACTAAGAAGTGCCCTAAGGCCAGCCTGTCCCGCTGTTATCAGATGTCTTGACTCTGTCCCGCTGTTTTCAGATGTCTTGTCTCTGTCCCGCTGTTTTCAGATGTCTTGTCTCTGTCCCGCTGTTTTCAGATGTCTTGTCTCTGTCCCGCTGTTTTCAGATGTCTTGTCTCTGTCCCGCTGTTATCAGATGTCTTGTCTCTGTACCGATATCCTGGGTGAAGCGTTCTTGATTTGGGCGTTATGCATAACAAAGAGATGTTCAGGCTAGAACCATATGTAAATTCCCTACCCCTGTCAGACTCCTATTAACCTATAGATCTGCCTGGCACTCCATCCTTCCAGATTTGCATACCGATTCTCAAAGAACACTTGCACACGCGCACGCTCGCGCTCACATCCCCTCCCTTGTCCAACAAAACGTTTGCCGGCCAGGTAACTCAAGCTGTTGTATTGAAAGACACTAATACTGAATTAATTCAACTGCTAGGCTCGGTTTTTTGTTGAATCAGTTTACGGTGATTTTTGCTTACAACCCGACCCCTGCTTGAGATAATGGTACATGGTTGTGGTGGTTGTCAAAATTATAGATGTGCAGAGGTTTAACAAACTGGCAAGTAACAGCGGCATGGATGGAGACAAGCGCCAAGATTGTATCGACTTGGTTAAAACGGCCAGTTTTGCTGTCATCTGGAACTGGGCAGCACTCCACGAAGAGAGAGTAAGAGCGGGTTAGTTCAACACCAATGTTCAAGTCTGTTCACTTGTTTAGACATGCGTGGCTTTGCTGAAGTCGGATGTGTCTGACCGAAAGGTGGAAATATTGCAGTCAAGCTGTAAACTAGCAACACAACGCATTCCGTTCTCCGGACTACATCCTGCTACTTGCAAAGCCCAGTTCAGTGTTTGGTAGCGGGAGATTTAGAACGAATGTACGAACGGAAGAACCAACGAACGAAGAAGAACCATGTCAGAGAATAGACAGCCTTCCTTATATACTATCGGTCACTCATAATGGCTCTCAGAAACCATACAAACAATGAATTAGGCTGACTGTCTAATGGTGGACCGAAAAAGAAATAGCCCATATGGTTAACCACATCAACAACAGACAACATGGACACACCATACTTTTGTTCGTTCGCCTTTTGGTAGGCGAGCGCCTGACCTCTGGGCGATAGCAACTAGGCATGGTCAAAGAATGCACAGCGTATCCTGTCATAGTGTGCTGATGATTGGACATGGTTCCTTCCTGTGTTTGGCTGCAAGATGGCTTCCAGCGACGTCATCGGAGGTCATGTATTGAAGAAAGTCGTGATTACTGTACAACATAGATCAGTCAGTTGTTGGAGAAGGTCGTGATTACTGTACAACATAGATCGTCAGTTGTTGGAGAAGGTCGTGATTACTGTACAACATAGATCAGTCAGTTGTTGGACAAGGTCGTGACTACCGTACAACATAGATCAGTCAGTTGTTGGAGAAGGTCGTGATTACTGTACAACATAGATATGTCATTTGTTGGAGAAGGTCCTGATTACTGTACAATATAGATCTGTCAGTTGTTGGAGAAGGTCGTGATTACTGTACAACATAGATCAGTCAGTTGTTGGAGAAGGTCGTGACTACCGTACAACATAGATCAGTCAGTTGTTGGAGAAGGTCGTGATTACTGTACAACATAGATCAGTCAGTTGTTGGAGAAGGTCGTGACTACCGTACAACATAGATCAGTCAGTTGTTGGAGAAGGTCGTGATTACTGTACAACATAGATATGTCAGTTGTTGGAGAAGGTCCTGATTACTGTACAATATAGATCTGTCAGTTGTTGGAGAAGGTCGTGATTACTGTACAACATAGATCAGTCAGTTGTTGGAGAAGGTCGTGATTACTGTACAACATAGATCTGTCAGTTGTTGGAGAAGGTCCTGATTACTGTACCATATAGATCTGTGAGTTGTTGGAGAAGGTCCTGATTACTGTACAACATAGATCTGTCAGTTGTTGGTGAAGGTCGTGATTACTGTACAACATAGATCTGTCAGTTGTTGGAGAAGGTCGTGATTAGAGTTTTATCATTGATCAGACTGTCGGTAATATTAAAACGTGTTTTTCTGTCCATCTTTAATCGGTTTCAATGATCACTTCCATCACAGCAGTAAGGGTCCACGGGTATCAAGAAAAGTCGCGCCACGAATTCGGCATTTGGAATCCACACTGGATATTATCCACAGATATGACACGGTAGAAACACTGACGATCACATTTCAAATTGTTACTGTGGCTGGCATTTTGTGATCGGAGAATCTCTCACACCTGGCCAATCTTTCAAAGTCGGAAAATCAACCGCTCAATCGTCAGCTGTGTCCTGCGGATATGTTTCGATCCGGTTATGGAAATGTTTGACATTTTTTTTTGCCTTCTGTCTGAATAAGAAATGCAAATATATCTTCTAGCATTGTATTATAGATATGTGTTCTAGCGTTGGTGTGATTATAGATATGTGTTCTAGTGTTGGTGTTCTTCTTCTTCTTCGTTCGTTCTCAATCTCCCGCTACCAAACCCTGAAAGGGCTTAAATAGCAGAATGTAGTCCAGAGAACGTAATGCATTGTGTCGTAGTTTACAGCTTGGCTGCGATATTTGCACCCTTTGGTCAAACACATCCGACTTCAGCAAGCATTTTTTGAGTACCGAGTTAGCATTCCCTCTTTGATTCCTTCTCCTTAGCCAGTCTGCCATGCTGCAGCCTGTTATCCAGGATCACCGCGTCGAGGTGTAGAAGGGTCTTGGCAGCTCTGGTTCACTGGCCCTGACGCTAGCAGTCAGCTATGGGTCGCTGACCAGTACAGCTCATGCGCTGCTCAGCATCTTGATCAATAGTGTTGGTGTGATTATAGATATGTGATCTGGTGTTGATGTGATTATAGATATGTGATCTGGTGGGGATGTGGTAGAATAAGGCATCAACATTAGGAAAGAAATGGTAATAAATACAACATGTCTTCTGCAGTCAATGTTTCTATGACATCGTGTTGTCTCCAGTCAATGTTTCCCTGACATCCTGTTGTCTCCAGTCAATGTTTCTATGACATCGTGTCGTCTCCAGTCAATGTTTCCATGACATCGTGTTGTCTCCAGTCAATGTTTCCATGACATCGTGTTGTCTCCAGTCAATGTTTCCCTGACATCGTGTTGTCTCCAGTCAATGTTTCCATGACATCGTGTTGTCTCCAGTCAATGTTTCAAGGACATCACCTAGAGATCCATCATTCACCTGTGGTTCTGCTACATGTCTGATAATCCTTTTCTGTTCAGTTTCAGGAACTCGTTTTACGACTTTCCTTTCATGTTTTCAAAAGCTGCGTGTGAGGATTTCGCAGAAGAGCGGCCATTCAGTGGTGAATACAGATTAGTGTAGATCGTGAGCACAATTTGCTGTTCCTGTCAAATTTTACTGATAACACAAAATTACTTGCATAACACCAGCATAATAACACAGTCTAGCTGGGGGATCTGAAACTGAATGGCCCGCAGGCCCACGTCCCAGTAAGACTGTTTGTTCCTTCGTTCTTGGTCCACAAAACGTTAGGTCCTTTGAAGAACCATACCTGTATCTAGTACCCCACCTGTCTCTAGTACCTCACCTGGGTCTAGTATATCACGTGGCTCCAGTACATCACGTGGCTCCAGTACATCACCTCTCTAGTACATCACCTGTCTCTAATACACCACCTCTCTAGTACATCACCTGTCTCCAGTACATCACATGTCTCCAGTACACCACCTGTCTCTAGCACATCACCTGTCTCTAATACATCACCTGTCTCTAGTACATCACCTCTCTAGTACACCCCCTCTCCAGTACACCCCCTCTCCAGTACATCACCTCTCTAGTACATCACCTGTCTCCAGTACATCACCTCTCTAGTACATCACCTGTCTCCAGTACCCCACCTCTCTAGTACATCACCTGTCTAAGGGTACACCACCTCTCTAGTACATCACCTGTCTAAGGGTACACCACCTCTCTAGTACATCACCTGTCTCCAGTACATCACCTGTCTCCAGTACACCACCTGTCTCCAGTACACCACCTCTCTAGTACATCACCTCTCTCTAGTACATCACCTGTCTCTAGTATATCATCTGTCTCTAGTACATCATCTGTCTCCAGTACATCACCTGTCTCTAGTACATCATCTGTCTCCAGTACACCACCTGTCTTCAGTACACCACCTGTCTTCAGTACACCACCTGTCTCCAGTACACAACCTCTCTAGTACATCACCTGTCTCCAGTACATCACCTGTCTACAGTACACCACCTCTCTAGTACATCACCTGTCTCCAGTACATCACCTGTCTCCAGTACACCACCTCTCTAGTACATCACCTGTCTCCAGTACACCACCTCTCTAGTACATCACCTGTCTCCAGTACACCACCTCTCTAGTACATCGCCTGTCTCCAGTACACCACCTCTCTAGTACATCGCCTGTCTCAGTACACCACCTCTCTAGTACATCACCTGTCTCCAGTACACCACCTCTCTAGTACACCACCTGTCTCCAGTACACCACCTCTCTAGTACATCACCTCTCTAGTACATCACCTGTCTCCAGTACACCACCTCTCTAGTACATCACCTGTCTCCAGTACACCTCCTCTCTAGTACATCACCTGTCTCCAGTACACCACCTCTCTAGTACTTCACCTGTCTCCAGTACACCACCTCTCTAGTACATCACCTTTCTCCAGTACACCACCTCTCTAGTACTTCACCTGTCTCCAGTACACCACCTCTCTAGTACATCACCTGTCTCCAGTACACCACCTCTCTAGTACATCACCTGTCTCCAGTACACCACCTCTCTAGTACATCACCTGTCTCCAGTACACCACCTCTCTAGTACATCACCTAGCTCTTTTAATGTATTACCTATCGGTCCAGGTCTCGTGTATCGGTGTATCGATCAGTTTGACACGTGTAGAGTTCTTCTCAACTAGCCAGGCGTACTCAGCTAGGGAGATATACAGGGCGAGTGTATGGAGGACATCTGGATGTCCTCCCCAAGTCTTCCTGATGCTCGGAGGACATCTGGCCCATGTTGTGGTAGTCAATTTTCAAGCATCCATTTTATTTGGCCTTTGATTATGGCTCTGGTACAGAAGAGCCAAGTCAGTGGTAATGTCGATTAGAGCTGTCTGCTGCTGTCGAATAAACATTTCAAGCACTTCTATTCATCGTCGGTTGAAACGGCTGTCATCTCACAAAACATAGTACGATGCTGTGGTTACATAGGCACCATAGCCGTGGTGTTGTTTCCTGGACAAGCTACGAGGTCTTGAATGTTGTTTCCTGGACAAGCTATGAGGTCTTGAATGTTGTTTCCTGGACAAGCTACGAGGTCTTGAATGTTGTTTGCTGGACAAGCTACGAGGTCTTGAATGTTTCCTGGACAAGCTACGAGGTCTTGAATGTTTCATGGACAAGCTACGAGGTCTTCAATGTTGTTTCTTGGACAATTCTGTGAGATCTTGAATGACTTTTCTGTTCTTGTATTTATGTATTTGTTTTGGTAGTAATTCGTAATTCCTAGGCGACCTATACTTCTACAGGGGCATCTGCCCCTGTGCAAGTCCCAGTTCTGGTATGAGCTGGATGAAGCCAGGAGAAAGATTTCCTGCTTAGCGGGCTAGGCTCGAGCAGCTTAATACTCTGCTGCGTTGGGACAACCGATGTGCCAGTCCATCCTAATAGGCCCAAACACTAGAGCAAAGTAGACGCCGCCGCCTGTTAGGCGCCATATACGTTGCTCTAAACAAACCACCTAACCATGGCCGATGTTATGCCATGTCACACAGTTAGTCGCGTTTTACGACATGCTCTCTGTGGGGCAGTGGTGCTATTCTTGTCCTTGTCATACACAAAGACCCCGGCTGACCACTCGGACAGTAATTTGCAGTTTAATTCCTTATTTGATGTTGGTCCTTGAGTTTGTATTATGCTGTCTTTTTTATATTGGTTTTTTTTAGCGGGACTAAGTTTAGCTTCTGTTTTAGAGCGATCTTTAGCCTATTCTTAGCAATTTCGGCTTTTCTTTTCCTCTCTAAACTTGGATCTGGCAACTCTGGTTATAAGGGTTGTTTAATGTGGCTGGCCGCCTGTGGTAGGAACGACGGCACGTTGTGTTCACTTTTAATGGCTGTTTTCTCTCCAGTTTTAAACCATGACTCGTTAATAAACAAGAATAGACATTGCTTCTAATATGATACGTAATGCCACAGCTTCCGGTTCAAACTGCATCATCCCTCATCGCACGATCAAACGCTAATAATTTCGTGGGACGCAAACGACTTCACGGACCGCAAGCAGTCAGCGAGCCGCAAATTTAAAACAATCTGCAGCAGTTCTGAGGTGTAATCAAATATTATTCCGAGTCGTCTCCTCGTGTCTTCTGTCTGTCCCTGATCAATATGAATGGATTTCAATCCATACAGGATTTCATCATGCCAGTTTAATACAGCATTAGGCGCACGCTGATGTTTCCCACCAGATGTCTTGTAAACGTTTTGGAATATCAGTTTTCTTATTTGTGACTACTTCTAGAATTCTAGGTTACTTAATAAAGGCATATAAGATAATCAAAGGAACAGATAAATTACTATAACAAGTTTTTTTTCAAAATACAACCACCCACAAGAACAAGAGGGTGCAGTTAATAATTAACTAAAGAAAGGTCCAGATTAGATATTGGGAAATATTTTTTTACCAGGGAGTGGTGAATTCTTGAAATACATTGTCACAGGAAGTAGTGGGGGCAGGGAGAATTAATGCATTTAAGAATAGATTGGATGCGCATAGCTTTTAGAGCAGGGTAATGTAAATGGACTGGTTGTATACAGACTCAGCATAGTCTTCTAAGCCAGTATAAAGACGTTATGTTAAGTTGGAGACTAGAGTAAAACTGACGCAAAGAACAATGAAGATCTTCTGTGTGATGACAGAGAAATATACTCCGTGAAAGCGGCAGTAACGGCATGACAGCCAACTAAATAGCGCCATGTAGATGACATAGATGACTGACATGTAGATGACTGACATACAGATGACTGACTGACATATAGATGACAGACATATGGATGACTGACATATAGATGACTGACATATAGATGACTGACATATGGATGACTGACATATGGATGGCTGACATATAGATGACTGACATGTAGATGCCATAGATGACTGACATATAGGTGGATGACAAATAGATGGATGACAAATAGATGAATGACATATAGATGGCATACAAATGACATATAGATGGCATACAAATGACATATAGATGGTATACAAATGACATATAGATGGTATTTAAATGACATATAGATGGTATATAAATGACATATAGATGGCATATAAATGACATATAGATGGCATATAAATGACATATAGATGGCATATAAATGACATATAGATGGTATATAAATGACATATAGATGGTATATAAATGACATATAGATGGTATATAAATGACATATAGATGGTATATAAATGACATACAGATGGTATATAAATGACATATAGATGGTATATTAATGACATATAGATGGCATACAAAGGACATATAGATGATATATAAATGACATATAGATGGTATATAAATGACATATAGATGAAATATGCATCCAGCTCACGCGGTTCTTGCTGTTCCCCATTTAACCTACCTGACATGACTGCATCCCAAGACTCCCCCCGTCATGTAGCGAAGTCCAGCTCACTCGAGACAGCCAACGAGAATTTGGGCAATTGTGATACCAGTCTGGCGCCCCATCTGGTAGAGAAACAATGCCGGGGTAGTTAGGCGCCCCATCTGGTAGAGAAACAATGCCGGGATAGTTAGGCGCCCCGTCTGGTAGAGAAACAATGCCGGGGTAGTTAGGCGCCCCATCTGGTAGAGAAACAATGCCGGGGTAGTTAGGCGCCCCATCTGGTAGAGAAACAATGCCGGGGTAGTTAGGCGCCCCATCTGGTAGAGAAACAATGCCGGGATAGTTAGGCGCCCTATCTGGTAGAGAAACAATGCCGGTTAGGTAGGCGCCCCATCTGGTAGAGAAACAATGTAGGGGTAGTTAGGCGCCCCATATGGTAGAGAAACAATGCCGGTTAGGTAGGCGCCCCATCTGGTAGAGAAGCAATGCTGGTTAGGTAGGCGCCCCATCTGGTAGAGAAGCAATGCCGGTTAGGTAGGCGTGCCATCATCTGGAAGCTCTGACATACCAGTTAGCCCACGGTTGGTGTCATCCATTAGAGATGGGCTGACCTGTAGGGAAGTGTGTGCAAGGGACGGGTGTGGTGTAGGGAAGTGTGTGCAAGGGACGGGTGTGGTGTAGGGAAGTGTGTGCAAGGGACGGGTGTGGTGTAGGGAAGTGTATGCAAGGGACGGGTGTGGTGTAGGGGAGTGGGTGTAAGGGACGGGTGTGGTGTAGGGGAGTGGGTGTACGGGACGGGTGGGGTGTAGGGGGTGTGTGTAAGGGACGTGGTGTAGGGGAGTGTGTGTAAGGGACGTGGAGTAGGGGAGTGTGTGTAAGGGACGGGTGTGGTGTAGGGGGTGGGTGTGGTTGAAGGGGGTGGGTTTAAGGGACGGGTGTGGTGTTGGCGAGTGTGTGTAGGGGACGTGTATGGTGTAGAAAAACAGGACCACACATTCAATGATGTACATTACCAACATATTCGCCAAGAACTTATTCCATGCTTTCATCCCATTTCAGAAATGTTTCACCAAGAACTTATTCCATGCTTTCATCTCATTTCAGAAATTCAGAAAGCTTCTGCTGGTAGTTCGCTCAACCGGGGACACAACGGCACTTTGAAAAATAGCAACAACAAAAACAACAACGACAACAGCCAGAAACGCCTTATACAGCTTGACCCTTCTACGAAAGACAGCGAAGAAGTACCTGGATCTCCTACGCCCCTGTTGTCCAACAAGGAACGCCAGGCTATTGGTAGCTGCTACCTGGGCTGCTCCGATACATTTCCGATACGTCGATCTCCAACGTCGGAGAATTCCTCGTTGTCTCCACTAGAGAAGACGGCGTCGGTTTCCCGCCGACAGCATCGTTACAAGAGTGAACAGTCCAAGTCTGACCTTGGCGAGGACGGGGTGTGTCATGGCAGGAGGACCGACCCGCAGCAACATCATCCGCTGCTTCAAACATTTTCTTCACCGAACTCATCTGGTATCTCGGTGTGCAACTCGAACCCAACAAGGCGACGGAACACAGACATGGGTGCCAGCTGGCGACAGGCTGCCTGTGAGTACACACACACTGACGACATCAGTACAGCGGATAGTGGCGCCAGCACCACTGCTGACCCGTCAGACGCTCTTAACCTAGACATGTTGGTTTGACCTCTTATCTGCGATCGTGACACAGGTCCACGTGGGTGGACCTCAGAAGGTCCTGGTTAGTGAGGGATAGGTCCACTGCTGTCTTTCAAGCATGAGGTAACAGACTACTAAAGAGACTTGTTCATGAGTATAGCAAGAACCCGAGGGTCTTCTATAAAAGACCAACCGCAGTGGTTTCTTATGTTTTTGAGGGAGCGAGGATAGAACAAGATGGCGGTCATTATCGCTTTCTGTTAAAGATGCAGTGGTGGTCTAGCGACAGCCTGGGCGAACTTGGACAGTCAACACTGAGAGGATCGCTAAAATAATGTTTATTTTGTAAAAATGTATTATTAAATATGTTGGATACATCGTAGGTAGGCAGGGAGAGAGGGAGGGAGAGAGGGAGGGAGAGAGGGAGGGAGGGAGGGAGAGAGGGAGGTAGGTAAGGTGGGAGGTAGAGAGGGAGGTAAGGAGAGAGGGAGGGAGGGAGGGAGGTAAGGAAAGAGGGAGGGATGGAGGTTGGTATGCCACCCGGCGACCAGGGTCCATCGCATTTACTGTCAACGGTGCATGAGTGGCTGAATCTCAGCTGCATGCAGTGATGATGATGTCTTGTCGATTTGGTCTGATCTGGACCGACCAAGGGGTTGGACAACGACGGAGAGGGTCGCTTGCCATCTTATCTGTCCATGTTCTGTAGCTGGTGGGCGGGAACATCATCAGCAAGGCGAACTACATGTCAAAATAAGGCTAAACGGCGACGGTTTAGCATGATGATTGTGCTCTCAAGTCTTGTCCTTCTGACGACTTCGGGTTTCAGACCAGGCCAAGCTAATGGATCGTAAGACTCCACCACTCGCTCAGCAAGAAGATCTTCACTGAGCTTCTGAGGGTTGTCCAGGTTTGGGGACTTATAGCCAACAGGATATACTGATACAGGCAGACTAACAGGGCAGATAGACAGACTAACAGGGCAGATAGACAGACTAACAGGGCAGATAGACTAACAGGGAAGGCAAACAGACTAACAGGTCGATAGACTAACAGGTCAGATTGACTAACAGGGCAGATAGACAGACTATCAGTGCAATCAGCAAAGGCTGAACCATTGGGGTAGTGGTGGGGTGGGGGGTGGGGGGCAAGAAAATGGTTAAACCAACAAGGAACGAGACCTCACAAACAACAGCTGATAAATAAAAGAAATAAGCAGACGTCGGGGCAGAGAGGCGGGCATATTCTAGCACCGGGGCATGGACGTTAATCAACAGACGTCGGGGCAGAGAGGCGGGCATATTCTAGCACCGGGGCGTGGACGTTAATCAACAGACGTCGGGGCAGAGAGGCGGGCATATTCTAGCACCGGGGCATGGACGTTAATCAACAGACGTCGGGGCAGAGAGGCGGGCATATTCTAGCACCGGGGCGTGGACGTTAGTCAACAGCATAACAGATACATGCTGGATACTGTACATCATCCCATGTTAGGGAATCATAAATTCGATAGTTGTTGTTGATGTTGTTGTTGCTGGTGATGATGTTGCTGTTGTTGTTGCTGTTGTTGATGCCGTTGTTGCTGTTGTTGCTGTTGTTGCAAGCTATTTGTCCCTGAAGCAGCAACTGCATCGGGATGTGTATTTAAGACGGTGTACCGGCGTCCTCCTGGCTGAAGCGCAATGTCAGTCTCATCGATAAACCTACACTGTAGAGATCAGTTTCAATCTCTACCTCGTTGTCCAGGCTGCTGCGATACATCATATTTTCAGGGAACACGATACGGACTGTATATGGGGGGGGGGGGGGGGGTCTTCGTGTATTATAATCTGGCCATGACGCTGCTCTTCGCTCCTCCAATAAAATAGATAAAGATTGGATAGCTCACATCATCTTGTTATGGGGGAGAATCATGGACAACTAGACAGATACTGGACAGTTTGACTTCATGAAATGGAGGAGAATCGTGGACAACTAGACAGATACTGGACAGTTTGACTCTAGACAGATACTGGACAGTTTGACTCTAGACAGATACTGGACAGTTTGACTCTAGACAGATACTGGACAGTTTCACTTCATGAAATGAAGGAGAATCGTGGACAACTAGACAGATACTGGACAATTGTAGCATCGTAAGACATGGAAGAGTTTCACCAACTAAAATTACGAGGGACGTTCAAGTCAAACCGGGACATCTTTTTGTAAGGGCATACTATTCATAAATACTATTTAGTTTTTGATATAATCTCCTGCAACGTTTATACACTGATCCCAGCGCTTGTTATGCTTGAAAAGCTTCAGCGTAGAATGGTTTGTCAGTATGTCTGAACCAATCCAGGACAGCCTATTTCACTTCGTCATCAGTGATGAATGCACATGCATTCTTTTAGGGGCCCTAACAGGTGGAAAACGCTTGAAGCGAGATCTCGGCTGTAAGGTGAATGTGGAAATACCTCCCAGCCGAGTTGCTGCAGATGACACAAAGTGCGGTGAGCCGAACGAGGTCGAGCGTCATCTTGGGGGAGCAGGACGCCCTGTGGGATCTTCAGACGGTTATGCACAACACTCAACATGCGTAGGTACTGTTGACTGTTGGTAGTGGCACTACGGCGTAGAAGATCAACATGAATGATGCCAAGTCTGTCCTAGAAAATACTCGCCATCGATCTACCTGCAGACGCAGTTGTCCGACATTTTGTGGATGGTCGTGATTGAGTGTGCTTCCATTGCTTGGATGCTCGATTCTCGTCACATGTAATGATGCGGCCAGGTCTCGTCACATGTAATGATGCGGCCAGGTCTCGTCACATGTAATGATGCACCCAGGTCTCGTCATATGTAATGAAGCTATCCAAAAAGACGTGTCCTTCCATGTCAAAACGTTCCTTCAATCCAGTGCAGACTGGAACTCTTCTCTGACAATCAGAAGCGGAAAGCTGTCTTGGCACCGAACCTGCATTGTCCATGATAAGGTTGTCCTGTACAAGTCGGATGTATCGGACCTAAAGGTGCAAATATCACAGTCAAGCTGTAAACTAGCGACACAACGCATTCCGTTTACCGGACTACAGCATGTTACTTCCAAAGCCCTGTTCAGGACTTGGTAGCGGGAGTGAAATATTGAACGCAGAAGAACGAAATTCACAGGAATGACTGAGGGAGGATTGAGAGCCACCACGACTAGGATCATCACTCACGGATGTACGGCCTTCTCTAAAACGTTTACACCATTCAAATGTCTGACTGCAGCTGAGTGTCTCATCGCCGTAATGTGACTGCAGTTTTCTGTAAATTTCCGCAGGTTTCGCGCCTTTTTCCCAAGAAACTTCATCACAACACGCTGTTCCTTGCAAGTGTTGACCGCCATTTTTATTTATCTGTGACGTGACTGGTCCGTGGCAAGTCGGCCACCTAGCAGTAATAGGATACAAGTCGGCCACCTAGCAGAAATAGGATACAAGTGGGCCACCTAGCAGTAATAGAGCAAAAGTGGGCCACCTAGCAGTAATAGGACCCAAGTGGGCCACCTAGCAGTAATAGGACACAAGTGGGCGACCTAGCAGTAATAGGACACAATTAGGCGACTTAGCAGTAATATGACACAAGTGGGCCACCTAGCAGTAATAGGACACAAGTGGGCCACCTAGCAGTAATAGGACACAAGTGGGCACCTAGCAGTAATAGGACACAAGTGGGCCACCTAGCAGTAATAGGACACAAGTGGGCCACCTAGCAGTAATAGGACACAAGTGGGCCACCTAGCAGTAATAGGACACAAGTGGGCCACCTAGCAGTAATAGGACACAAGTGGGCCACCTAGCAGTATTAGGACACAAGTGGGCCACCTAGCAGTAATAGGCCACAAGTGGGCCACCTAGCAGTAATAGGACACAAGTGGGCCACCTAGCAGTAATAGGACACCAAGTGGGCCACCTAGCAGTAATAGGACACAAGTGGGCCACCTAGCAGTAATAGGACACAAGTGCCCCTAACTCATGATAGTAGTTCCAGCACGATATAACCCATTCAGGTACAGCTAGAACACAAAATCCTGTTTTAATTTGAACGCCTCTTGTAAAACCAGCCTATGGACAGGGAATGGCAGAAACACAAGATACTGAGCACTAGAACATTATGGCACGATTGAAGGTCACCAACAGAATTTGCAAACAGCGCATAGGTCGATTGACCTCAGTGTCTCTGCGTGTGTCTGAGTGTGTGTGTGTGTGTGTCTGAGTGTGTGTGTGTGTGTGTCTGAGTGTGTGTGTGTGTGCGTGTCTGTGTGCGTGCGTGTCTGTGTACGTGCGTGTCTGTGAGCGTGCGTGTCTGTGTGCCTGAGTGCGTGCCTACGTGCGTGCCTGCGAGCGTGCGTGCGTGCGTGTGTAAATAGTTATATTTTTTATATAATACGTGTGTAAATAGTCATGTCTTGATGTATTTCTGTGTGTAAATAGTTGTCTATGTATATATGTTCCGTGTGTAAATAGTTTCTGTGTTAATATAATTTCGTCTGTAAATGCGCGTATCTTTATAATGTAACACTATCATCCTGCGTCTTGCCTACCAGTAATAAAAAGTATCACATTTCGTGCCATGTCAAGTGCTGTAGGTGTGTGTATCAGAGCAAAGTTTCACTTAAGTATCACGTATTACAGGTAAGAAACTATTTAGGATGGGAAACAGAATACGCTTCAATACAGGACATGTGGGGGTCTGAGGAATTTGACATGGGGGGGCCTGAGAACTTTGACATGGGGGAGGAGTCTGAGGAATTTGACATGGGGGGGGGGGGGGTCTGAAGAATTTGACATGTGGGGGGTCTGAGAACTTTGACATGGGGGGGGGGGGGGAGTCTGAGGAATTTGACATGGGGGGGGGGGGGGAATCTGAAGAATTTGACATGTGGGGGTCTGAGGAATTTGACATGGGGGGGGGGGGGGGTCTGAGGAATTTGACATTGTGGTCTGAGGAATTTGACATGTGGGGGTCTGAGGAATTTGACATGTGGGGGTCTGAGGAATTTGACATGTGGGGGTCTGAGGAATTTGACATGTGGGTGTCTGAGGAATTTGTTATGTGGGTGTCTGAGGAATTTGACATGTGGGGGTCTGATGAATTTGACATGGGGGGGGGGGGGGGGGGGGGTCTGAGAAATTTGACATGTGGGGGTCTGAGGAATTTGACATGTGGGGCTCTGAGGAATTTGACATGTGGGGGGTCAGAGGAATTTGACATGTGGGGCTCTGAGGAATTTGACATGTTTGGGGTCAGAGGAATTTGACATTTTGGGATTTGAGGCATTTGACATGTGGGGATTTGAGGATTTGAGACCTTTGACATGTGGGGATTTGAGGCATTTGACATTTGGGGGTATTTAAGGCATTTGACATGTGAGGATTTGAGGCATTTGACATTTTGGGATATGAGTCATTTGACATTTGGGGATTTGAGGCATTTGACATTTAGAGATTTGAGGCATTTGACATTTGGGGATTTGAGGCTTTTGACATTTTGGGATTTGAGGCTTTTGACCTTTGGGGATTTGAGGCTTTTGATATGTCATGATTTGACATTTTGGGATTTGAGGCATTTGACATTTGGGGATTTGAGGCTTTTGACATTTTGGGATTTAAGGCTTTTGACATTTTGGGACTTGAGGCATTTGATATGTGAGGATTTGACATTTTGGGACTTGAGGCATTTGATATGTGAGGATTTGACATTTGGGGATTTGAGGCATTTGACATTTGAGGATTTTAGGCTTTTGACATTTTGGGATATGAGGCATTTGACATTTGGGGATTTGAGACATTTGACATTTGGGGATTTGAGACATTTGACATTTTGGGATTTGAGGCATTTGACATTTAGAGATTTGAGGCATTTGACATTTGGGGATTTGAGGCTTTTGACATTTTGGGATTTGAGGCTTTTGATATGTCAGGATTTGACATTTTGGGATTTGAGGCATTTGACATTTGGGGATTTGAGGCTTTTGACATTTTGGGATTTAAGGCTTTTGACATTTTGGGACTTGAGGCATTCGATATGTGAGGATTTGACATTTGGGGATTTGAGGCATTTGACATTTGAGGATTTTAGGCTTTTGACATTTTGGGGATTTGAGGCTTTTGACATTTTGGGATTTGAGGCTTTTGACATTTAGAGATTTGAGACATTTGACATTTAGAGATTTGAAGCATATGACATGTGGGGATTTGAGGCATTTGACATGTGGGGATTTGACATTTTGGGATTTGAGGCATTTGACATTTTGGGATTTGAGGCATTTGACATGTGGGGATTTAAGGCATTTGACATTTGGGGATTTGAGGCCTTTGACATTTGGGGATTTGTTTAAGGCATTCTATATATTTTGGGATTTATTTGGATTGTAGTTTGGATGCGCACCGTTATTTTTAGATCAAGTGAATGTAAAAGATGCTGGTTATAAACATACCCCTCACAGACTTCTAAACCAGTATAAGGACGTTAAGTGAAGTTTGTACGCATTTATTTCAGACAATTGAAATGTGGACATGTATTTGCGTACATGAAAGGTTACAATGACCGATTGTTGATTAAAATTATCAAACAATTATTGCTTGCCAATCCTTTGAATTTTGACACCTGTACAATGTTCATTGAAACACGATGACCTACTCGCAGTGACAGCGAGCTAATATCACGCCCTGGCTTGATATGCATCACATTAAATTGTCTTCCAAATGACCACTACAGCGTATCTGTTTACTTACCCTAGGATGAACACGAAATATATACTGAAGTATTTATCAGTTAATAAAAAAAAAACACCTTATTTGACCTGCCCCAACTTCCAGGAAACAGGGAAAAGGTGCGACATGCTGGTATGCAGATAAGGCAATCCATGTCGCTGGATACTGGATACATGCTATGGCGTGGTGCTTGGACACAGAAATGGAGTAAGTTAATAACATTAAGTCAAATACAGGAATTCGAGAATCAATGGAAAGAATATAGTCAAGGATGGATTCCATTACAGCATTGAGGAAACGAGGACTTTGATACGTAACAGACTAGAACAATTAATCTGCTCTATACATAAGAATAAATGATCAAAAACTAGAACAATTAATCTGCTCTATGCATAAGAACAAATAATCATATACTAGAACAATTAATCTGCTCTATACATAAGAACAAATAATCATATACTGAAACTAGAAGGACTTATGTCTGAGAAATATAATTACGGAAAATGGGAAAGGCTAAAAATAGAAATGATGAGAAGTGGGATTGTCAAATCTATTTTCACCGAAATCAGTCGTCAGACAGAGACATCAGAGCAAATAGCTTACACATTCCAAATGATAGTGATCAGCTGACATACATATGTGCTATTATTATAATTGATTGATTATAGACATTGAACAAACATTCGCTGGAGTGAATTGATGCCTTTGAAATGTGAATGTAAAAGTTGAATGAGGAAAATCTCATGGAACAAAAACAGAAATAAGGTTGGCGGTGAAACTTTGGATAATAAGCGGAATGATGGACGAAATAAGAGGATTGGAAATTATGGTTAAAACAGAGGCTTGGTGAACAACAAAAATATGGGAAGAGGGAGAAGAAATGCGCCAGGCGGAAGTGGGAAGATACGATCTATAGATTTACATTGATGGACACTTGTCAGATTGTAGAATTCATAATTCAGAGACAGGAATCTTTGGAGGTCTATTACAGTCCTCCTTCGAGAGATGGTCATTGACCTCGGTTATGGGGAGAATGCAGGTAATGTATGGAATGCAACAATATGGGCCTAACCTGATTTCTGGGGATAAACATCGTTGTCCAGTTCTTCTCTGTTGTCTTCTACACACTTTTGTCACCATACACTGCCTGCATTCTGCGATGAACGTTAACTGGTCGACATCCTTCAGCTGTTAGAAACCGAATTACCGCTCGCTGATCAACTCTGGACGGATTTCATATCACACCAGCCTTGTTTTCAACGGTCTGCTGAGGAAACTATGAGTCGGAGAATAAGAACATTTTGCAAACTTGACGGTTGGTATGTGCTGTTTACATCAGAAGTGACGTCACCATGCGCATCGTAGGTATGTTCACGTGTTGTAGTTTGGTCCTGTTTCATTTGAACACGCATCGTACACACATTTTGGTGAAGAGATGTCAATTGGAAAAATGACAGAAACGACTTAGGCGTGGTATGTGATACGAGTGGGTGTGTTCTGGATTAGATGTGAGCGTGGTATGTGACTTAATTGGGTGCAGTCTGTAATATAAGTACGTACGATCAATAATGTTTGTGATCGTCTAACAGGATTGATCAATAGGAGCTGAACTGAGTAATAAGAGATGTCAGTCTGGTACAGCAGAGGGATCTGTTCAATTCTGGGAGAGGATTATGGGTGGGTGTGTGTGTGTGTGTGTGTGTGACTGAAAATAAAAAAGACAGAAGAAAAAAGAGAAAGGAAACAAAGAAGAAGGAAGGAAGACGGAGGAAGAAGTACAATGAAGAAGAAGGGGGAGTAGAATTAGGAAGAAGGAAGCACAAGGAAGAGCTTCCTTTTCTGTTGTCTAGTATACGCGAAGCCTGGTGTACGCGATGCCTGGTGTACACGTCTGGTGTACACGAAGCCTGGTGTACGCGAAGCCTGGTGTACGCGAAGCCTGGTGTACGCGATGCCTGGTGTACGCGATGCCTGGTGTACAGGTATACTCGCTTCATCTTGAGCAGGTTGCGAAAGCTTGCCGACAGTGTGTACCTGGAGTCTCAGTGTGGTTTTCGCGCAGAAATGTCCGCCGTTGATGTGGTCTTTTCTCTGAGACGATGCAAGAGAAATGCAGAGAAAAACACAGACCACCATTTCTTACCTTCATTGACCTCACTAAGGCATTCGACCAGGTAAACAGAGAGGGTCTTGAAAGTATTGGCTACCCACCTAAACTACTGACCATGGTTAGGTCTTTTCATGTGGGCATGAAAGGTACAGTGCTGCATGATGGTCAGGAACTGAGGCCTTCGACATTAAAACCGGAGTTAAACAAGTCTGTGCCCTGGCTCCGACTCTATTCGGCATTTTCTTTGCCATCGTGCTTAGACACGTCTTTGGAACTGCCACGGGGAGGGGGGGGGTGTGTCTATTACTCCATACTAGGTCAGATGGGAGACTATTCAATCTAACCAGACTGCGAGAAAAAAGTCAGAGAAGGGAGATTGTCATTCGCGATATGCTCTTCGCAGACGATGCTGCCCTTGTCCCCCCCCCCCCCCCCCCCCCGAAGCCGAATTACAGATCCTCATTAAAAGGTAGGCACAATACTGTGATCTATTTGGACTCATCATCAGCGCACAAAAGACGAAAGTGATGGGCCAGGGTGCAGGGCCAGGGTGCAGAACCTTCAGACATTGTCTTAAACGAAATAAATCTGGAGGTAGTAAATCTCTTTCACTACCTCGGATCTATCATCGCCGACAACCTTTCACTGGACCCAGAGCTGGATCTATCATCACCGACAACCTTTCACTGGACCCAGAGCTGGATCTATCATCACCGACAACCTTTCACTGGACCCAGAGCCCCAGAAACGATTAGGAATGGCCTCATCAGCACTTGCCAGGCTTCCACAGAGGGTGTGGGATAACAACATGCTGACCATCTCCATAAAGGTTGCTGTTTACCGATCATGTGTGATTAGTACCCTGCTCTATGGTAGTGAAACATGGACAACGTAGGTCTTACATGGAAAAAGGCTAAATGCTTTTCATGTGCGCTGCCTGAGAAGAATACTTGGAATTTCATGGATTGACAGGGTGACTAACAACCAAGTGTTAGACCGAATTGTCAGCTTAGTTACGATCTTTTGCCAGCGCCGCTAGCTGGGCCTTGGTCACGTGTGTAGAATGATGGGCGAATACCAAAAGATATAATTTACGGAGAGCTGACCACAGGCAAGCGTAAAAAAGGTAGACCATTCCTCCGCTACAATGATGTTCGCAAGCGTGACATGAAGGCGTTGTATATGAACACCTGCAACTGGGAGGAACTTGCCAAAGACAGACCCGGCTGGAGGCAAGCTTTGTGTGTTGGTCTGCAGGCAGGGTAAGACAGGATGCTTGAAGATGCAGACTACAAACGTTTGTGGAGAAAGCTAGGTCAACAACTGTCTGTCTCCTCTCTAGCGTGAAGTCCATTGTCTTTCGAGACTGACATGGTGCCAATCACAGGTAAAAGAGGCAATGGGACAACATTACACCCCTCTTTTTATAACAACGTTTGGTGAGTATATACTTACACGTTTGATTCTTGCTATATGCTCCCAGTACAAGTTTCAAAACAAATCTAATTCTGAGTCTCCTATCTTCCAGGTCGTTCTAGACACCAATAAAACATGCTGTGTTTATTAATCTAACTTATCTGGTTCTTGTGTTTTCTGAGTGCATATGGCACACAAATATGTATGCGATTTCTGTCGCTACTTTGTTCAGAGCTGATCGATAAGCAATACTCGTTCAGCAAATAGTGGAGATCGATGGTAAGCTATACACTTGTCGGCACGGCACAGGATGGGAACAAAGGTCAAGGTAATCCACAACTTCCGGTCAGCCCCCAGCAATGGAGGAGACGACCTTTCTTTAGTTTGTGGATTTCGTTTTTGATACGGATTGTTCACTCAACACAGCTCGCTACTACTCAACTATTTGACAGGGGGCAATCTACTAGCTGTTTATTGAAAGCTGCACGTGAGTATAGAGTAGATTAAGTGCAGGTGGGCTTGGTTATTGTGAAATTGTATTGTAAATAATGACGAGAGATTGTGAAAGTCCTGACTCAGTAACTAAACTTACTTAGTCAAAAAAAAATTAGTCAAATTAATAATAGTAGTCCAGTTTCCATACAATTAATTACATTTTGTTCACAGAATTGAATAAACTTTGTTGAAATGCACTCATGATAATTAGAAACATTAATAATGCTACTGAAATACAAGTATGGGAAGATGATCATTTAGGCTCTCAAGTGAAGTATTCTAAAATATAACTATTAGTATTCGTACTATTACTACTATTAGTATAAAGCCCTTTTGCTGATTTTTTAAATACAAAAAAATTCGTAACTTCCTTAGGGGTCGACATAGAGACATGGTTGATCCTTAGGGGTCGACATAGAGACATGGTTGATCCTTAGGGGTCGACATAGAGACATGGTTGATATATCATTGGAAAGCATTGGGGCTTTTTAATAGTTGTATTTGTAATATGATGTAGAGTCAATTTGAAAATTCCACTAAAGTACCTTTGTTATTTAATATTTGTTTATATACTAAATTTAATATAATGGCTTCACTACGTGTTGTTTCCCATGTAGCTAAGGCCAGGGTGATTACTATTTTAGGCTCCGAGGGAGGGGAGGTGAGACGCACAAGGGACTCCAGAAGGCCTAGCTTTCTCTTCAATGACCACTACCTAACACATCACTCATTTTATCTTCAATATAACACAGCAAGCTACACAGGAACGACCAGTGCCAGTTAAGTAAGTGTACATTTCCTTCATCATCTGCTGAACTGATCACCCGAGTACAGCCATGTCATTTCAATCAGTCACTGTGTATGCTGAGGATGTGTAAAACAGTTAAAAACGTCAGTCACTGTGTATGCTGAGGATGTGTAAAACAGTTAAAAACGTCATCTGTAAAAGGATATAGGTTTATTTTATTGACTTATTTTTAAAGTTCGATTCAGATTTGCTGAAATGAATCTAGCTGTGGTGGTCGCTCTATGCTTGATTTTGAGTAAATAGAAGAGAAGATGCATGTGGTCTCTTGCAGGGCTAAAGTAGTATGGGGCACTGGTAAGATAGTGTGTTGAGGGGGAGTGGTGTGGCGGGTCATCCTTATTCTCTGCTCCCTAATATAAGGAGCATCTTGAAATAATTCCTTGACAAATTTCAGAAATGGATGTATGTGCCTGCTGTGAAGTACTGTGAGATCATAGACTGCAGTCAGCTCTTTGTGGCAGAGCAACATGACAGTCAGCAGGTTGGACCAGTTGTACCGCAGGCTTCTTCTGACAAAATTTTTCACAAGGGGGTGGGGCAAACCGGATAATTTGAAAAGGTATGTCATCCTCGAAGCTATTCTAATTGCATGAGATATCTCTCAGAGTGTTTCATGCCACTCTGACTAATGATCCTGTCTCACTCTGTCTATGATAATAGTGAACCTCACATTTCACAAGCACATATTTGTGACCACAGACATTTTCATGTATTTTCTGAAACAAAATGTCTGCTGTAAATTACTGACATATACATTTACAACAAAATGTTCGTTGTAATAACAAAATGTTTTGTAAATTACTGACACAAACTGGACTTGAACTTGTTCTTTCTTAACGCTTTGAACCAGTGACATCGATGTGTATGTGTAAATACCCCACTCCCTGAGCCACCTGTGAGTTGGTGTGATGGGTGTACCATTATTCTAAGGCGTATGGCTAGATTTGGGCCATAATGTCGTGACGTCTACACAGTACGCACATTTACAGAGATAACAAATATGACGGCATCCACAAACTTGGAAATTGTGTGGAGTTTTGGGGATTTTCGTGATGGAACGCATGAGTTGAAATTTCAAGAAATGGTCGCTCAAGAGCTAGCCACAGAGCAAGACGAAAGGATTCGGAGGGTGATCAAAATTATTTTACAGTGATTATTTTAATGATATCTCTCATCGTGTGTTCAAGCTAGATCTATTCCTGTCCTTCAGAGGTTCAGACTGGGAGGTGGATCGCGTGACGAAATACCTGATATAGGATAGTCTTTAATAAATATGTTCCACAATTGACCTACATAACACGTAGGAACGTTGCAGATGATCAAGTCAGTCAATCTGAGATAACAATGAAATAGTAGATTCCTAATCTCTGAACTTGCTCTTTATTTCATTTTACTTACAGACTGTTTGCATTCAGAAAGATTTTATCAAATCGAGAAACATGTCAGCATTTGGTTGCGGCTGACTACCCAATAAACATAGACAAGGTGAGTGGGTCGAGCTATAGGATGTCTGGTTCTCAACCTTTTTCAGGTCAAGGACACCCAACATCCAATCAATTCCCTAGAATGTCTGGTTCTCAACCTTCTCCAGGTTCTCAACCTTCTCCAGGTCAAGGACACCCAATAAACTCCTTGTGATGTGAAATGACATTGAAAAGAAATCAGCACACACAAGAACCTCTATCACTTTACAGTACAGACTATGTTGTGTCAAATCGTCGAGGCAAGTACACAACTCTATAATATAGTTTGTCTTCCAAATAAAATTAATTGATGTTTAAAAAAAAGGATCAAAATGTATGATCTAAAGACACTATGTACATATTTATTTTTGTAATCATCGCCCAAAACATATTTGTGGATCATTCAATCAATAGCATTATTATTGACCTGGTAATCTTAGACTGCTGCTCCAGACTGGTGTCAATACTCTCTGACTTGGCAAGAGGAGATCCATCCAGGCAGGGACCACTACTGACCAAGAGCAGATCCAGGGACCACTACTGAGCCAAGAGCAGATCCATACAGGCAGGGACCACTACTGACCAAGAGCAGATCCAGGTACCACTACTGAGCCAAGAGTAGATCCATACAGGCAGGCAGGGACCACTACTGACCAAGAAGAGACCATGTGGTGCATGCGCAGAATCCTGAGGGTTGGGTAGCAAGACAAGATCATCAACGAGAACAGGCACTGTCACGATCTTTTCCATTCGAAGGCTCCGATGACTGGGACACACTCTGAGGATGGATGATGGCAGAATACCAAACGATCTTTTCTATGGGGAATTACAGTTGCGGAAAAGGTCTCATTACTTCAGTACAATAGATGTATGCAAGCGGGATATGAATGACACAGGCATCGATTTGGGAACAGGACGCCATGGATCGTGTTACATGGATGGGCAGGATTAAGCATGGAATACAGACAAAGGAGATACTGATTGTGGATAGGCTAAGGCCTTAGCGTTTAAGAAGACATGCCACACCATGCGATGCCACAAACAGTCCTGACTTTCCTTTCACACACTGTGGAAGACGCTTCTCTGCTCGGATTGGTCTTACAAGTCACATTCATTATCGTCTGACAAGACGGAAAGAGCCAATGATATCTTCATGATTGCTTCTGGCAAACTGTTCTTAGTTTATGAAGATGTTCATACCTTTCATTAAAAGGCAGAAAGGGCCTACCTATGAGTCTGTCTAGAGTGCAGCGATGTCATTGTGTATAACATAACATTGAGAAGATGTGCTGGGAGCATATAACCGAAGGCAAATATTTGAAGTGGTGTTGATTTCTTGCCTGTTTGTCTGTCTGTAGGAATACAGAGATGGGGATTGTGTTATCCTGGAGGGACACTTCACTTCTCCATTCATCCACCACCTGCCAGGCATCATGCCCAAGGAGGTAGAGACTGCAAGGTAACTGTCTGTGTGTGTTGTGGGGAGAGGGGAGAAGAGAGGTTGATATAGCGGAGAGATAAGGCTCGTCTTGCTTCTCAGGAAATGAGTGAAAGTATGTGAGGTTCGAATCCTGCAAGCTTCAGGCGTTGGCGTTGTCTCAAAGGAGGTAGGTCGCTGCCTGGTTCTTCTTCTTCATCGTACGCTGTTTACAGCGATATTTACGTTGCACTGTTTTATTTTGTTAAGCCTGTGGCTCAGTGCATCCGATTTCAACAGGCGTTTCTGTAGGGATGCCCCCCTAAGCCTTTGGCTGTCCCCAGCCTATCTGCAAGGCAGCAGTTGTTTTTGGTCAGAGTTGTCTCTCTTAGGGAAGTTGTCTTGCAGGACTATCGAGTCTTCACCACTCGTGTCTATAGGGTTTGGCAATGATATATGATATGATGGACTATGTACTAGTTCGTACTATCCCGGAAGAGAGGCAGTCCAGTGTGACTGTGTCTCAGGATCGTCACGTCCTGCCAGAAACGTAGCATATGCACGTGAGTGAGGTATCTCTTTGTTCCCTTTATTTTCTCGGCTCATCTGCAGTGATGGCACGCCTAGCATTCCCCGCCACCTGGGAGGTTGTTACAATAGGGCAGGGGGTGCAATGTTCGCTGGACTGCATCTCTTCTGCGTCCATTGGGATGACTGATAGCAGACAGAGGTAAAGAGTAAAGCAGGAGTGCATTTCACCAGGTGCATTTCTGCGGCTCGACCGGGCCGGGCTGAGACGCGAGCCCCAGGTCCCAGCCGTGTTGTAGTCTCCCATCACAGAGGTGCTGAGATTTAGGGCGGGATTCTGGCTTAGAAGCGTTCGGCCGTAGTCCCTCAGATGGTAGCTTCGCACCATTGGCTTATCAGCCAAGCACGTGGACCAAATGTCAGCGACCTGCGATTCCTCTCGAAGGAGTGCATTTGACCAGGGGACAAGCCTGGTCATGGCACGGAGATGTTATTCGCCTGGTGTGCGGACATATCTCATGGTCAAGGGTTGAGTCTCAGCAGTTCGCAGTGAGGTAGCTGCTCTACTGCTTACGACACCCCGACCGAGAACTAAGTCTTCTACTGGTGGTTTCACACCTCGTCGCCGAATGGGGTGATTATCGAGCAGCTTCCCGCACGCTTTGATCGGCGGGCGGCAGAGACCTCTTTCCCAGGTCCCAACCCTATCGTAAGCCTCCCATCGCAGTGGTGGTCTTATAGGCGTTCGGCCGCAATCCCTCACATGGTAGCCTCGCACGTGAACCAGATGTCTGCGACTCCTTTCCAATTGAGCAGGATTACCGTAGCAACGCCCTGTCATTAGTAGGGTAAAACTGACCTGTCTTCCGAGGGCTGCCTAGTTCTATTGAAGGCAGGCGATAAGCTCAGAAGTCCCATGCACACATTTTGCAAGTAACAAAATAAAAAAAAAGCTAACTTAACAACTTTGAACTCTTTATACTGGTTTGGAAGACTCTGCAGAGTCTGTATACAACCAGTTTCTTTTACATTTCCTTGTTCTAAAAGTTATGCCAATCCAATCTATTCTTACATGCATTAATTGACCTGCCACAACTACTTCCTGTGACTCCAAGCATTCATCACTCTCTGACTAAAAAAATCTCTCCTAATATATGTAATCTGGACATCTATTTAGTTCATTTGTAGCTATGCCATCTTGTTCTTGTAGGTGGTTGTAGCTATGCCATCTTGTTCTTGTAGGTGGTTGTAGCTATGCCATCTTGTTCTTGTAGGTGGTTGTAGCTGTGCCATCTTGTTCATGTAGGTGGTTGTAGCTGTGCCATCTTGTTCTTGTAGGTGGTTGTAGCTGTGCCATCTTGTTCTTGTAGGTGGTTGTAGCTATGCCATCTTGTTCTTGTAGGTGGTTGTAGCTGTGCCATCTTGTTCTTGTAGGTGGTTGTAGCTATGCCATCTTGTTCTTGTAGGTGGTTGTAGCTGTGCCATCTTGTTCTTGTAGGTGGTTGTAGCTGTGCCATCTTGTTCTTGTAGGTGGTTGTAGCTGTGCCATCTTGTTCTTGTAGGTGGTTGTAGCTGTGCCATCTTGTTCTTGTAGGTGGTTGTAGCTATGCCATCTTGTTCTTGTAGGTGGTTGTAGCTGTGCCATCTTGTTCTTGTAGGTGGTTGTAGCTGTGCCATCTTGTTCTTGTAGGTGGTTGTAGCTGTGCCATCTTGTTCTTGTAGGTGGTTGTAGCTGTGCCATCTTGTTCTTGTAGGTGGTTGTATTTTGAAAAAACTTCTTATAGTCTAATTTAACCTTTCCGTTTATTTTATAAACCTGTATTAAATCACCTCGAATAAGGAAATCTTGACTGGTCATGGTGGCATTCTACCGACGCATTGGGCCTGAGATGCCTAGGGAAACATTTATTGATGGCATCCAAATACATAAGGGCCATGACATACGAGAGTCATGACATACGAGAACAGATGAGATGACACAAATTCCATCTCAGCTCTAGATGATGTTTAAAATTATCTCTTTCAGTTTCCAGATGATTCTTCCACTCCGCTGGCGCCATTCGACCCTGAAACCTGTCTGCATTCATCTGGCTGGAACAGGTGACCATGTAAGTCCCTGACCTAGATAAGAGTTCGGCTCATGTGTACATGATGTTGCATTGATCAACCACTACCATGTCCAACAACTGAGGCTATGTTCATGCGCAGCGTGTCGGCCAAAATCCCTACAGATTCCCCAGGTGGAACCGAGTACTCCGCTGCCTTGGTGATGAGGGCAGCGAGGAGTATGTGTTAGACCAATGTTTGTGTCAGGCTGTCTGTGTCTGTCCGTGTTGGACTCCATGTTTCTCAGGATGACAGCTGCTTTCTTCGAACAAATTCAATTCGACGTCTGACAGCGTACGAAGAAGAAGGACTCCATGTTTTTTTCTTGTTCAGTCCCCGAGACCTCTGGTCTGTGTGCACCTTCAGTCGGCGTGACGATTGCTGTGCTTGAGGATACGAGGTTGGGAGAGGTGCCATGTAACTTCCGGTGGGTATGTGGGAGGTTCCTGAATGCTGATAACCTTACTGAATTCAGGTGGGCAGTCAGGCAGAAGATTGGACTGGCTTCCCACAATTTAAGCCAAGCATGAAATGCAGCATAACAAACCGGATAACCGATCAAAAGCACATCAGTTCCGCAGAATAAAGTTCTTGATACCACCTGGTGAAGCAGTCATGAATTATAATCCGAACAGGAACCAGCAAACATCAGTTAAAGGTGATTTCAATCACCCACTACGAGTTAAAGGTGATTTCAACCACCCACTATGAGTTACAGGTGATTTCAATCACCCACTATGAGTTACAGGTGATTTCAATCACCCACTACGAGTTACAGGTGATTTTAATCACCCACTATGAGTTACAGGTGATTTCAATCACCCACTATAAGTTAAAGGTGATTTCAATCACCCACTACAAGATGAAGTGATCTACTTATTAAAACCCTTTGTCCAATATGGTACCTCGACATGATCATTTGAACTTTTGACCCCTCTACATACAAGATGGACGCAGCTCCCTGCTACTGCATTATTTTTCAGGACGTCACGTCGTTTAACTATGGCTGCTACCGCGAGAGCCTGGAGCATTTTTATTTGATGGTCTATTGATATGATTTGTTTGATAGAGAAGAAAGAATTTTGTGTTTTTGTTGTGTGTGTGTGTTGTTAGTTTCTGACATACTCTGCCTGCGCCCTCGATTTTTATGACATCAGTCGAACAGACTCGGCGTACGCGTCATGAAGGTAAACTCATTCACTATATTGTTTTTCTACCATTAAACTCCAAACAACTTCACTCACTCGTGATCTACATATTTTCAGTAATAATTCATAAACGTGTCACATTTTGTATGCTCAAACATTCACAAATCAGTGATCATTACAATGAAAAAAGGAAATATTGTACCCAACCAAGTCACTAAATAGGTCACAAATGGTTATTTGTTGAACTCAATGAGATAATTTCCACCAACAAACTTGTCTCATGGTACACCGAAACCTGCAGCATGGAAGTCTTTGGTCTGCTGTCTCACTAAAACCTGCAGCATAGAAGTCTGTGGTCTGCTGTCTCACTAAAACCTGCAGCATAGACGTCTGTGGTCTGCTGTCTCAGCCACCAAAACCTGCAGCATGGAAGTCTTTGGTCTGCTGTCTCACTAAAACCTGCAGCATAGAAGTCTGTGGTCTGCTGTCTCACTAAAACCTGCAGCATAGACGTCTGTGGTCTGCTGTCTCAGCCACCAAAACCTGCAGCATGGAAGTCTGTGGTCTGCTGTCTCACTAAAACCTGCAGCATGGAAGTCTTTGGTCGGCTTTCTCAGCCACATCCTGCAGCATGGAAGTCTGTGGTCTGCTGTCTCAGCCACCAAAACCTGCAGCATGGACGTCTGTGGTCTGCTGTCTCAGCCACATCCTGCAGCATGGAAGTCTGTGGTCTGCTGTCTCAGCCACCAAAACCTGCAGCATGGAAGTCTGTGGTCTGCTGTCTCAGCCACATTTGCACTTCATGTTCATACTCCATGATGGCATTGAACGTTACGCATGACTGCACCACATAATTCAGCGCAGGTTTTCACTACTTAAGGCCCACCCTCCTCCACTGGAGGTTACATCATACCTCTCCTAACCTCGTATTCTCTGCACAGGAAGAGTCACGCAGGCCCGAAGGTGGACACAATCCAGAGGCCACTGGAAAGAGAGAGGAAGAAAGAGGGAGTCAGACACGTACAGACAGTGAAAGCCGACACAAACATTGTTTAATACAGGCTCCTACAGCCCTCATCACGAGGCTGCGGAGTACTGGGCTCCACTTGGGGAGTCTGTAGGGATTTAGGTCGACACACTACGCATGGACAATCCTCAGTAGTTGGACATGGTAAATTGTCGCAGCGGCTCTTTGGCTTAAGCTAACATTATTATTATTCAACCTCATCACTCGTGAAGCATCTCCCGCCAAGGTGGGATCATGCAAACACCTTACAACTAGTTGTTACACTGCCTGTTGCCACTGCCTTGTCAGCTCAAACCACTTTGTACGCCGCGGAGATCCTTATGTTGCAATCTGAACGAGAAGACCAGGTGAGGACTTCAACAATTTTATGGCGTATTTGGGAAAATGGGTCAACCAAGTTGTACAGTTTTACGAAACACACCCTTCTCACCGCAGACAGGAAGCATTTACTTATAAGACTTTCTGCGCAGGATGTCCATATGTCCTCAAAAAAGATGCACGTTGTTTGACACCATTTTGTATCTGTACTGCGCAAGTGCATGTGACACCTAGTATTTGCTACCTACAGTAATCACAAAGCTGGATGTTGCTGTTGCCACATAATGCCACCTCTAGAAACTACCAACTACATTTGATCCGCCCCGAATCAGTTTGTGACCTACTTACTGACTTGTCCTTGTACATACGGGTTGGAGACTTGGGTCAAACAGATAACATAATCAAGTGGTCTGCTCTCATTACAGGTGACGATTACCGATCTTTGGCCAGCTCTCGCACCTCTGTCACCGTCATCGTTGCAACCTCTTTATTGTCAAACCGAGTTGTGACTGCCACAACAAACCGAGTTGTGACAAACCAAGTTGTGACTGCCACAACAAACCAAGTTGTGACTGTCACAACAAACCGAGTTGTGACTAACCAAGTTGTGACTGCCACAACAAACCAAGTTGTGACTGTCACAACAAACCAAGTTGTGACTAACCAAGTTGTGACTGCCACAACAAACCACGTTGTGACTGTCACAACAAACCAAGTTGTGACTAACCAAGTTGTGACTGCCACAACAAACCACGTTGTGACTGCCACAACAAACCAAGTTGTGACTGCCACAACAAACCAAGTTATATTGTAGTTGTGCACCTTTTTCCCCCCAGTATTTCTGGCGACGGAGGATCCTGACTGCCAGGCCACTGCTCAAAGAGGCTGGAATAGCATCCATCCTGCTGGAAAACCCTTACTGTATCCTTTCTAGCTGTACAATAGGCGTGTCAGTGTTCTGGTAATGATGAGGGGTGTGGATAGTTTTGGCTCTTTATGTATATCTTCTACAGTTAGTGAGAGTGGTGGTTGTTATTTGCAAATGATCACAATTGAGTAGATTCCTCTAAGTGATGATCCTCACATCCCCAGTGTACTGATGAAGGTGGACCGAGATCCTCCAGGCGGTTGTGCTATGCTTGATCTTTGTGTCACTACTACAGGGATCGCGTCGATACCTCACTTCGTTAGTCAGACTGCCAAGAAAACAGCCCGTTTCAATGGAGGGCTACTAGGAAGGTGAGGTGAGGGTCTTGGCCAGTATGTTTTACCTGACCCTGACTAACATGTCTGACCAGTAGGTTTATCCTGACCAACGAAGTGATGGACCCTGACTAACATGTCTGACCAGTAGGTTTTACCTGACCCTGACTAACATGTCTGACCAGTATGTTTTACCTGACCCTGACTAACATGTCTGACCAGTATGTTTTACCCGACCCTGACTAACATGTCTGACCAGTATGTTTTACTTGATCCTGACTAACATGTCTGACCAGTAGGTTTATCCTGACCAACGAAGTGATGAACCCTGACCAGTATGTTTTACTTGATCCTGACTAACATGTCTGACCAGTAGGTTTATCCTGACCAACGAAGTGATGAACCCTGACCAGTACGTTTTACCTGACCCTGACTAACATGTCTGACCAGTAGGTTTATCCTGACCAACGAAGTGATGAACCCTGACCAGTATGTTTACCCTGACCAACTAAGTGATGAACCCTGACCTGTTTACCCTGACCCTGACCTGTTTACCCTGACCAACTAAGTGATGAACCCTGACCTGTTTACCCTGACCCTGACCTGTTTACCCTGACCAACTAAGTGATGAACGAAGAGCTATGTTAATGCTGATGTTGAAGTGACTCAGTTGCAACAGTTTGATCCCCATCGCCGTTGCTGCTAACCTTCACTTGGTCAGCGGCGGTCTTCTTCTTCTTCTGTGTTTGTTCTCAATCTCCCGCTACCTGTGTTGGTGTCTCATCTGTTGGTGCACTCAGTGTTGGTGTCTCATCTGTTGGTGCACTCAGTGTTGGTGTCTCATCTGTTGGTGCACTCAGTGTTGGTGTCTCATCTGTTGGTGCACTCAGTGTTGGTGTCTCATCTGTTGGTGCACTCTGTGTTGGTGTCTCATCTGTTGGTGCACTCAGTGTTGGTGCGCTCTGTGTTGGTGCGCTGTGTTGGTGCGCTCAGTGTTGGTGCGCTCAGTGTTGGTGCGCTCAGTGTTGGTGTGCTCAGTGTTGGTGTGCTCAGTGTTGGTGCGCTCTGTGTTGGTGTCTCATCTGTTGGTGCGCTCTGTGTTGGTGCGCTGTGTTGGTGCGCTCTGTGTTGGTGCGCTGTGTTGGTGCGCTCTGTGTTGGTGTGCTCAGTGTTGGTGTGCTCAGTGTTGGTGTGCTCAGTGTTGGTGCACTCAGTGTTGGTGCGCTGTGTTGGTGCACTCAGTGTTGGTGCGCTGTGTTGGTGCGCTCAGTGTTGGTGCACTTAGTGTTGTTGTTGTCTCATTTGTTGGTGCACTCTGTGCTGCTGTGTTCCCTTAACTTTGAGCCCACAGATGGTACCAGGAAACCCAAACAGCAGCTGTGAGTATTAGCATCATCGTCATGTGATATTCTTTTCAGAACGCAGTCTCCGTCATGGCAGCTCTGTATGCATCTCGTTTCAGAGCGAGTCGGCCTATAGTTGGATTCAGTCTGATGTGGAGATGTGGGCATTGGATTCAGTCTGAGGTGGAGATGTGGGCATTGGATTCAGTCTGAGGTATAGATGTGGGCATTGGATTCAGTCTGAGGTGGAGATGTGGGCATTGGATTCAGTCTGAGGTGGATGTCTGAGACCTCAATCGGAACAGCCATTATGTCAGGCTGTCATTTCTTACTTCAGATGTCTAGACAAAAGTAGATAGCAGGCATAGAACACTGACCTTTAGGGACTTTTGTGGGTCTGTCCTGGTCGTACTGGGATTGACAAAGGACTGACCTTTAGGGACTTTTGTGGGTCTGTCCTGGTCGTACTGGGATTGACAAAGGACTGACCTTTAGGGACTTTTGTGGGTCTGTCCTGGTCGTACTGGGATTGACAAAGGACTGACCTTTAGGGACTTTGGTGGGTCTGTCCTGGTCGTACTGGGATTGACAAAGGACTGACCTTTAGGGACTTTTGTGGGTCTGTCCTGGTCGTACTGGGATTGACAAAGGACTGACCTTTAGGGACTTTGGTGGGTCTGTCCTGGTCGTACTGGGATTGACAAAGGACTGACCTTTAGGGACTTTTGTGGGTCTGTCCTGGTCGTACTGGGATTGACAAAGGACTGACCTTTAGGGACTTTGGTGGGTCTGTCCTTGGATTGAGATGACTGGGATTGATAGTTTGGTTCTTAATCCTATGGGCTTCAGCCTTTTGGCCCAATGCCATACAGTGGTATCTGCAAGTGTTTGTAAGCTGTTGTTTAGTTCCGTACAAAGTGTTCGATTTATCTGACATCGAAGGAAGAAGCTCTTTCCTAACACTGACAAGGGCCGGACATTCAAAAAGATGATGTTCAACAGTTTCATAGGGATGTGTGCACAGCCGGCACTCTGGGGTATGTTCTGGTTGGATTCTGTTCAAGTGGCTGTTCTGGTTGGCATATGTGCCTCAGATCTTTATGGACGTGATGACACTGAACGAACCAGCATTCTTTCTGTGGAAGATCCCATTTTAGGGGCCTAGAAAATGGATTTGTGGCATATACAATCAATGGCTGGATGGGGAGACTGCATATTGCTACATACTGAACATGTGGAGGGGGGGGGGGGGGGAATGGAGCAGTGATGTGTCTGGAAGGACACAGGATGGAGCTGGTATGTGTCTGGAAGGACAGAGGATGGAGCAGGGATGTGTCTGGAAGGACAGAGGATGGAGCTGGTATGTGTCTGGAAGGACAGAGGATGGAGCTGGGATGTGTCTGGAAGGACAGGATGGAGCTGGGATGTGTCTGGAAGGACAGAGGATGGAGCTGGGAGGACCAAGGAGTGTGTACAATGATCAGTGTCGACAACCTTCGCCATTTACTCATAATGATTTACCTCAGGATCTGCCCAGACTGCAGTGATGTCAATTTTATTATATATAATTCTTCTGTAGTTTATGGTCTATATTGTCTTTTATCGTTCGCCTTTTTTTTCTCTATTCCCCAAGGCGCTGTGCGTTGCACAGTTTTTATTTTGCACCTGTCGGCCCAGTGCTTCCGACTTCGGCATGCATTTTATGTAAGGGTCTGCTTCCTCTTGCATTTTCTAAGGGCTTGATTCCCCGGGGTAACGGCCGGTGCTATGATGAGGATCGAACCCAGCACCTTTGGGTTGTGAGCCGTGTCACTTAACCACTAGCACACGCAGCCTCAATTTTTGTTTTTTAAATATATGCTGGTCCTTACGGCCGCAGTTGCTGTTGTTGACATGTTTGCTCTGACTGGTTACCCCTCACAGACGTTCCAGTCTCCACAACGTCAGTGACCTGTTTGTGATGGGCGGAGCCTTGGTCCTGGAATCGTTGGTCTTGCTGCACTGGTGTGAGAGAGAGGGTTGGGGTCCTCTAGGCCTGTCTGGAATCTCTATGGGAGGCCATGTAAGACCTGTTGTGTTCTGTATTCTAAACATTGAAGGCAGGCTAAAGTATTAACAGATTTCCTTTAATACAAGACAGGTTTATTTAATTTATGACATGTATACTCAACAATTTACATTTACTCAATAACTGACACATTTACTAAATATAATTGTCAGATTTACTCAAGAATGGACAGATTTACCCCAAACAAAAAAAAATGGACAGATTTACTATTTAAAAAAATGGGCAGATTTACTCCCAAAAATGGGCAGATTTACTATTTAAAAAATGGACAGATTTACTCCAAACAAAAAAAATGGACAGATTTACTATTTAAAAAAATGGGCAGATTTACTCCCAAAAATGGGCAGATTTACTCCCAAAAATGGGCAGATTTACTCCCAAAAATGGGCAGATTTACTCCCAAAAATGGGCAGATTTACTATTTAAAAAATGGGCAGATTTACTCAAAAAAGAAAATATGGACAGATTTACTAATTAAATTGACAGATTTGAGTAAATCTGTTCTTTGAGGTGTTCATGATGTCAATTTTTCTGGAGATCCCTGGGTTCATCGCTGGAGCTACTGAGTTTATGCGATGCTCTCAGCAGGTGGGATACCTTTCTGCTTAGAGAGACTGAGCCATATGGGGGGGGGGGGGGGGCACCCGCAGCGATGAAGTCGAGTCCTCTCATATAACCTTTTCTTTTTAACCTTTAAATAATTTAGTTTTGCATCCATACATGAAGAAAACTTTGGCTTCTTGTCAAAGATGAATCCATGTGGATTAGATGTTCTGAGAGATCAAGATGCTGCAGCGGTCAGCGACCCATAGCTGACTGCTAGCGTCAGGGCCAGCGAACCATAGCTGCCAAGACCCTTCTACACCTCCACGCGGTGATCCTGGATAACAGGCTGCAGCAGGGCAGACTGGCTAAGGAGAAGGGATCGAAGAGGGAATGCTAACCCGGTACTCAAAAAATGCTTGCTGAAGTCGGATGTGTTGGACCGAAAGGGGCAAATATCGCAGCCAAGCTGTAAACTACGACACAACGCATTCCGTTCTCTGGACTACATTCTGCTACTTAAGCCCTTTCAGGGTTTGGTAGTGGGAGATTGAGAACGAAGAAGAAGATGTTCTGAAAGTGTTATCCGTCATCTCCATTAATCCCTCATCTCAATTAATCCCTCATAATGTTATCTCCATTAATCCCTCATCAGCCCCAGTCAAAGTCTGAACCAGACTTGTTGAATATCCATGTATAATCATTGGATAGCCCATTTTCCGTGGATTGGTAGAAGGAAACGGAAATGTTGGCATAAACAGTAATGTTATCTGCTGAAGACGGATGTGTCGGACCAAATGGTGCAAATATTGCAGTCAAGCTGTAAACTCCGGACTACATCCTGCTACTTACAAAGTCCTTTTTAGGGTTTGGTTGCGGGAGATTGAGAACGGATGAACGAGGAGAAGAAGTAACGTTGCATGTAACTAGGTCGGTGCACCCAGCTGACATCATCTACCCTGCCTTTCAGATGGCCAGTGGGGCTGCGACACTGTGGCCAAAACCCATTTCTCTCGTACCAATTTTATCGTGGACAACTGCGTCCATTATATTTACTCAGGTAACGGCATTCACCGTTCAAATGTCAGACATGTTATGGTTCGGTTTGAAACTGTTATTTCAACTTTTGCCGTTGTCTGAAAGGGTGTGTTCCAACAGCGACATCCGCGCACTGACCATTTCGTTGTTGTAAAATACTGCCAGATCGATATTGATTTGGTAAATTGGGCTTTTAGAAAATAAATCTTTCATGAGAATTATGATTGTGAGGAAGAAAGACAATCCTTACTAAAATAATAAGCACAGACCTATAACACTGTCTGTTAGTCAGGGTCAGGCAAAATGTACTGGCTAAGACTCCTACCTCGACTTCCACATAGCCCTCCCTGGAAACGGGCTGTTCTTGGCAGTCGGGTTAACAAGGGGAGGGGTCGATGTGAACCCCGTAGTAGTGAGCGACACAGGTGAAACGCCCCCCTCCCCAACAGCACACACGGGATGTAAGGAAAGCTACTGCAACCCACCAATAAATGCCCTGTTCCGGACTCCCCAAAGAGTAATGTGACTGCTATGACAAGCAGCCTTTATTCCTTCAGTCTCTAAATTCTTGTGATAGAATCAACAACGGGAATTAATGGTGTAATAATTAATGGCTATTCCTTTACTGTCAAACTTTTAGAAAATGCCAAGTTTTTGGTGAAGTGGTTAGAAAATGCCAAGTTTTTGGTGAAGTGGTTAGAAAATGCCAAGTTTTTGGTGAAGTGGTTAGAAAATGCCAAGTTTTTGGTGAAGTGGTCACGGCTGTGTTAACATACCCTTCCAGACATGGCCTTGAACAACATACCCTTCCAGACATGGCCTTGAACAAACATTGTGATGGGTTCTAAGGCTGTGGCTTCTGCTCCTTCGTAAGGGCATAGATTTGTTGCACGACTCTACTGGAATGCAGGAGACATTCATTGGATGCTTCAGAGATCGGATTATCTTAATTGTTCACAGGCATTGTTCCAGATAGCAGGTCAAACATTGGTCAACATTATCTACTTTCAGTTGAGTTGTCCGTCCACCCGTGCCCATCCTGAGATGACAGAACTATCGTATTTTCTGTCGAGAAATGTATTCAGCACGAGTGGCTCTGACCATATTTCTAACATCCTCGTATCACTCATCGGTATTGTCCTGACTTGCATACGGACCAGGTTCGACACTGGTAGTACAGAGCTACTATCAATACACTGTTTATCAGTTGCTGTTCAGTTGTAAGCAGATCTCCGAGGGTTGGTTGGTCAATCACTCCGGGGACTCTGTTTGATAAAGAAATGGCAACACAATATCATTCCAACCAAGTGATACCAGTGGAGCATGAGGTGTGAAGAAGGTGCTGGCCTTTGATATGACACACATTACGGAAACCAGCTGTTAGTTTTACAGTCTCTGTTCTGGAATCCCCAGGGTAAGAGAAAAAGAGCCAGACCAAAACACACACAGAGAAGAAAGCTTGAGATAAACAGGTAGGATGTGAACAGAGCTGGCACGGGTGGCCCAGAACTGAAGGATCTGGCGTGGATTTGTTGGAGACACCTATGCTCTATAGGGAGCTGACCGGCTTTGGTTGAATTAAACGCTCACAGTCCCAGCACTGGTTCATGATTTTCATTTTGGTTTTCTACAATTCTTTGCCAAGTTGTTTTAGGCTGTCTTATTTTATTTTTTATTTTTTTTTGGGGGGGGGGGGGGGGGGGCATGTCTGGTTGGGGGGCCCATGGCAGTGGTGGTCTGGTTGGGGGGCCCATGGCAGTGGTGGTCTGGTTGGGGGGCCCATGGCAGTGGTGGGCTGGTTTAGGGCCCATAACAGTGGTGGTCTGGTTAGGGCCCCATGGCAGTGGTGGTCTGGTTAGGGCCCCATGGCAGTGGTGGTCTGGTTAGGGCCCCATGGCAGTGGTGGTCTGATTAGGGGCCCATGACAGTGGTGGCTTGGTTAGGGGCCCATGACAGTGGTGGCTTGGTTGGGGGCCCATTAAATTGGTGGGGGGTATCGGGGCTTCTTCTGGAGACATTGTCAATCCTACCTCGTTGTCTAGTTTTGTTTTTGACAACAATCTATGAGAAGTATAAGGAAACCAAATAAGAATTGTGCCCATCTGGACGTGACCATTGTTTGAGTTTGCCTTCCAAATGAAGTTTTCCCATTTCCGAGACACCAAGAACAATTTCATGATCAAGATGAAGCACCAATCTCCTGCATTCCATAAAGACTCTTCCTTCCGATCATTTCTCATGCTCTGGGTTCAAACTCATGACTGATCAGATGGCCTCCCTAGCTGCGACCAACTGGACTAAGCCTATATGCCTTGTGCCTTGCTTGTCCTGGAGTACAGCCTCGTGTGTGTTCACGCAGGTAAGTACCGAATGTTTGGCTAGGCTCCACGTCAGGGTCAGGTGGGACATACTGGGCTAGGCTCCACCTCATGTCAGGGTCAGGTGGGACATACTGGGCTAGGTTCCATGTCAGGGTCAGGTGGGACATGCTGGGCTAGGCTCCACCTCATGTCAGGGTCAGGTGGGACATGCTGGGCTAGGCTCCACCTCATGTCAGGGTCAGGTGGGACATGCTGGGCTAGGCTCCACCTCATGTCAGGGTCAGGTGGGACATGCTGGGCTAGGCTCCACATCAGGGTCAGGTGGGACATACTGGGCTAGGCTCCACATCAGGGTCAGGTGGGACATACTGGCCTAGACCCCATGTCAGGTGGGACATACTGGCCTAGACCCCATGTCAGGTGGGACATACTGGCCTAGACCCCATGTCCGGGTCAGGTGGGACATACTGGCCGAGACCCCATGTCAGGTGGGACATACTGGCCTAGACCCAATGTCAGGTGGGACATACCATGTCTTTCACAATTTTACACATGGAAACAGGTTGTGTTACAGCAGCCTTATCAACGATGTTTGCTCAATATTGTGACCCCTGTAATTATGAGCTTACTAAGAAGCCTAGCATAACACTACAGCCTGGAAAGTCCAGTCCCCACCATTTATAGTACACCCGAGATGGATATAAAAGGAGACACTACAGCCTGGAAAGTCCAGTCCCCACCATTTATAGTACACCCGAGATCAATATAAAAGGAGACACTACAGCCTGGAAAGTCCAGTCCCCACCATTTATAGTACACCCGAGATGGATATAAAAGGGGACACTACAGCCTGGAAAGTCTAGTCCCCACCGTTGTCAGCATACTACATGGGAAATACATGAAGAGCCGCTACCGCTGATAATTTGTGTAGCACAGATGTTAACTACTTTGGTAGAGACTGCATGAGTGGATAGCAGACACATAGGGGCATGATACTTTCAGGAGGGGACCGTGTGGGTCTGCTGTCCAGGGGACCGTGCGGGTCTGCTGTCCTGGGGACCGTGCGGGTCTGCTGTCCTGGGGACCGTGCGGGTCTGCTGTCCTGGTCATGCTGGGGGGTGTGGCAGTCAACGAGCTGCCATTTTGGCTCGGAGAGCACACAATGTGGTGGTATTAAGTATTGACAGAGGTAACATATTGGAATTGATCATTGCCTGCCTACCTACCTACCAACAATCGGTGGATTGGTCCCATGTACACCCCGGGGAAGTGCGTCATGAAATGTGGTTTGAGCCGGAGTGTGTACACCCAACGAGCTACAGGAACCATCAGCAGCCACACACTTCATCAGCTACTGAGAGAGACTGCTCACCTGTGTGTCTGCCAGTAGCGCAGTGATGACCCTGTGTACGGCCTCACCTGTGGAGTGGAGGGCAGGGACAAAGAGTTTGGTCAAGGTCCAATGGAACACGACCCGTCCCTTCTGTGTCACTGCAGTCTGGTCAGCGAGGTGGGGATCAGCACTGTAATCCCAAAAGTGGTGAGCTTACTGGGAAGTCTGGGCCACCTTTTCAAGTGAGAAGAGCCACTGAAACCCGTTAGCATGTTATCGCTGCACAGGTGTCTTCAGACAGCAACAGTGTAGAGGCAGGCTGGCCGACGCGACAGACAACGATGGTGTGACATTGGTGTTCTGGGTCCGTGCAGCTCCTGGGTCCATGGTGTTCTGGGTCCATGCAGCTCTTGGGTCCGTCCCACACAGTTCCCATGTCCCTCTCACACAGTTCCCGGGTCCCTCCCACACAGCTCCCATGTCCCTCCCACACAGTTCCCATGTCCCTCCCACACAGTTCCCATGTCTCTCCCACACAGTTTCCATGTCCCTCCCACACAGTTCCCGGGTCCCTCCCACACAGCTCCCGGGTCCCTCCCACACAGTTCCCATGTCTCTCCCACACAGTTTCCATGTCCCTCCCACACAGTTCCCATGGAAACAGACCATTGAAGTGGTCTCTGGATGTCAGCTGCGTCTTTAGCCTCATGCCTCTAGGTACCATGGCTCATTCTCCCTTAAATGTTAACCTCTCAAGATGAGCGGGTGTGGCCGAACGGTTTGAAAAGCCATCTCTTGAGCGATGCAGCACAGGTTCAAAACCCAGTTACAGCTTAGATTAGCGTCTGTTGTGGGAGAATTATTTTTGTAGTCTGCACACTCACTGGTGGCCTTTATTTCTCCTCCTGATAAATCACTCTGACGCTAGCTGGTGAAATAAATCACTCGGTGGACGCTAGCTGGTGAAATAAAGCACTCGGTGGACGCTAGCTGGTGAAATAAATCACTCGGTGGACGCTAGCTGGTGAAATAAATCACTCGGTGGATGCTAGCTGGTGAAATAAATCGCTCAGTGGACGCTAGCTGGTGAAATAAATCACTCGGTGGACGCTAGCTGGTGAAATAAATCACTCGGTGGACGCTAGCTGGTGAAATAAATCACTCGGTGGACGCTAGCTGGTGAAATAAATCGCTCGGTGGACGCTAGCTGGTGAAATAAATCGCTCGGTGGACGCTAGCTGGTGAAATAAATCGCTCGGTGGATGCTAGCTGGTGAAATAAACATTTTTCTAAACTTGTGATTATCCACGAGTAGTTAACCGATTAGTGGTTTAACTGCAACCGATTTCATCACACTTTTTTCTAAATGTTCAAGTCGGAGCTGCAGAGACCACCTCGACAGTGTGCTATGGGGCAGGGTTCCTTAAGGAGCCAGGGGTGGGCCTGTGCTTCGTAAGAGATGAGATGGAGACTTACAACATTTCTCCGCAGGGTGTGATGAGTGGAGCTATCCCCTGGAAGACTCTGCAGGAACAATTTTTTGAGAACAGCATCTACCAGGACGAGATACGGAAGCTGATCATCTCTCCGGAAGATGTGAGTTGCGTTCTTGTCTTTGGAAAGCTGCGAATTTTCTGTGTTTGTTTTGTGTCATTGTTTGCAGCGAGGCTGCTGTGTCTGCCTTTTGGCCCGGCTCCTCTGGTTTCAACACAGCAGTTTTGGGGACTAGGTTTGCCTTCCTTCTTTGATCCCTACTGTTTCAGCCAGGCTGCACAGTGCAGCCTGTTTCTAGGGCCACCACCTTGGGGTTCGCTGACGCAAGCAGTCAGTTATGAGTCATGGACCCGTCTCGTTCTCCATGTCTTCGGCGCTGGACAACAGATCTTGACTTAGTTCGTCTTCTATGTTATGTAGAGCCTTCTACCATGACATGCAGAGCCTTCTACCATGACATGCAGAGCCTTCTACCATGACATGCAGAGCCTTCTACCATAGGGTTAAGTCACCACCATGGAGTGTAGAGCCTTCTACCATATAGTGTAGAGCCATCTACCATGGAGTGTAGAGCCATCTACCATAAAGTGTAGAGCCTTCTACCATGGAGTGTAGAGCCTTCTACCATGAGGTGTAGAGCCTTCTACCATGAGGTGTAGAGCCTTCTACCATGGGGTGTAGAGCCTTCTACCATGAGGTGTAGAGCCTTCTACCATGGGGTGTAGAGCCTTCTACCATGAGGTGTAGAGCCTTCTACCATGGGGTGTAGAGCCTTCTACCATGGGGTGTAGAGCCTTCTACCATGGGGTGTAGAGCCTTCTACCATGGGGTGTAGAGCCTTCTACCATGGGGTGTAGAGCCTTCTACCATGGAGTGTAGAGCCTTCTACCATGGGGTGTAGAGCCTTCTACCATGGGGTGTAGAGCCTTCTACCATGGGGTGTAGAGCCTTCTACCATGGGGTGTAGAGCCTTCTACCATGGGGTGTAGAGCCTTCTACCATGGGGTGTAGAGCCTTCTACCATGGGGTGTAGAGCCTTCTACCATGGGGTGTAGAGCCTTCTACCATGGGGTGTAGAGCCTTCTACCATGGGGTGTAGAGCCTTCTACCATGGGGTGTAGAGCCTTCTACCATGGGGTGTAGAGCCTTCTACCATGGGGTGTAGAGCCTTCTACCATGGGGTGTAGAGCCTTCTACCATGGGGTGTAGAGCCTTCTACCATGGAGTGTAGAGCCTTCTACCATGGGGTGTAGAGCCTTCTACCATGGGGTGTAGAGCCTTCTACCATGGGGTGTAGAGCCTTCTACCATGGGGTGTAGAGCCTTCTACCATGGGGTGTAGAGCCTTCTACCATGGGGTGTAGAGCCTTCTACCATGGGGTGTAGAGCCTTCTACCATGGGGTGTAGAGCCTTCTACCATGGGGTGTAGAGCCTTCTACCATGGGGTGTTCTTGCCATTTTGTGGTGACAGTTGTTATAGGACGTGATAGCCAGCCCCAATATTGTTGGTCTCTTGTTGAATGGCATGTTACAGTGACTGACTACAGCTGACTTGATCCTTGCGGGTCCCCTCGGAGAACAGGGTTCCAATCAACGTTCTCCAGAGATTCCTATTTATGGGCCCTTTGACTTGAGTGCCACAATGAGACTCGACTGTCACAGCATACTTCTGACATCAAGTATGTGGAAGAGGCCGTTGGTGCAGGTATGCAAGGCTGGATGTAATACTCTTGCTCCTGCTGTAGTGTCTATCACCCAGTCTATAAGCCTGCCAGACACCCAGTCTATAAGCCTGCCAGACACCCAGTCTATAAGCCTGCCAGACACCCAGTCTATAAGCCTGACAGACACCCAGTCTATAAGCCTGACAGACACCCAGTCTATAAGCCTGACAGACACCCAGTCTATAAGCCTGACAGACACCCAGTCTATAAGCCTGCCAGACACCCAGTCTATAAGCCTGCCAGACACCCAGTCTATAAGCCTGCCAGACACCCAGTCTATAAGCCTGACAGACACCCAGTCTATAAGCCTGACAGACACCCAGTCTATAAGCCTGACAGACACCCAGTCTATAAGCCTGCCAGACACCCAGTCTATAAGCCTGACAGACACCCAGTCTATAAGCCTGACAGACACCCAGTCTACCACCCAGTCTAGTCTACCAATCACCCAGTCTATCACCAATTTTACAAGCCTGACAGACACCCAGTCTACCACCCAGTCTAGTCTACCAATCACCCAGTCTTTCACCCAGTCTAGTCTATCAATCACCCAGTCTTTCACTCAGTCTTACTCTTGCTATCCCTAGGAAATGCCCTCCTTAGCTCACATACCTTATATGGGATATTGTTTCTATAACTTCATGTCAACCCTAGAACACTAGCCCATTTTCAGCAGGCTTTGGGTCAGCGTGAAGACGAGTGCATATAGTGCAATAAGTTGGAGGGTCCTCTACCCTAGGCTGGCCAGGGGATGGTACCACACTTAGAACTCCATCTGGCAATGACAACTTAGATGAAAATATGTTCACCAGTTTTAAGACGAGAACAAATGTGTTAATGCCTTCTTTGTCTCGTGATCTGCAGAAACGGAAGGCATACGTTATGGGCCAACAGTTTGTCAAGGATTACTCTCAGGACATCCTGAAGATGGAGTCCATCCATCAAAAACTTGCAGATAAACCCGAGGTGATGACCTCATTTGGGACAGCAGTATCGCCAGTGGCAGACACTCGGCAGGATTCTAGAGCAGGAAAGTCTGTAGATCAGCTTTCTTCTTCAAACTGTGGCAAGAATCTAGTCGGGTCACATCACGGTCACTGTTGTGATGGCCAGGATGTTGCGGGTGTAAAACAGTTGAGCTGCCAGGAATACATAGCAAGAGTTAGCCATGAGCTGCCTTTGAGCGAAGGAACTGACCTGCGGATTCTTTCATCATGCAATGAGTCGGGTGAGAGAATCTTATCTGCAGCGTCTTCAGCATCTTTTGGGTCCTTACAACAATACCCTTCTGTAACACTGACAACATCCTTATCCTTACAAAAGCAGCAATGTCACCCATTAGCAAAATCAACACCACCATCAGCTGACTTATCAGCACCATCGCCATCAGCTGACTTATCAGCTTTGCCTACTGATACAAGCTTGAATCAACAACAAGGTGCCTTATCAACTGATGCTCCGTACCACCATATCAGTCATGCTAGGATCAAACAGTCAATCAGTCACTCGCTGACCAACAACCTCACGCTCAAGGACGTGATCTCCAAGTCCAGGCTTGTGGTCCCACACCTGCCAGACAGCGAGGACCACATGAAGGATCTCCAGCACGATGCCTTGGACTTCATGAGAGGGGTCATGGACGAGTGTACGCACCTAGGAAACTTCTCCATCCCTGTAGACCCCGAACTGGTCATCATCGTCTCGGCCAAGCAGGACGCTTATGTGCCCAAGGAAGGAGTCATTGGGCTTGACCAGCTGTGGCCCGGCTGTGAGGTACGCTACGTCGACAACGGTCATGTCGGAGCCGTGCTGTTCAACCAGAGCGTGTTCCGGTAAGCGCATCTCTGTTCCGTGTTTAGGGGCCACTCGTATCTTCTCTATTGACACACTTTATCTGCTTGTGGGTCCTCCAGCTGGAGCATAGATCACCACTATGGTTGGCCTCTACAGGAAGCCTGTACCAAGCACTTGATGTAGTTGCTGTAGTAGTATGTTTGACTTGATGTGGTTGCTGTAGTAGTATGTTTGACTTGATGTGGTTGCTGTGGTAGTATGTTTGACTTGATGTGGTTGCTGTAGTAGAATTTTTGACATGATGTGGTTGCTAGGCTCATGCACAATTCTTTGTAGTTTCCATTAATGAAGGTGCAGTGGTCCTATTCTTTCTTTCCTGGTAAGGGACCCTAGTATCCATTCGGGAAAGTGGGGGGTTATGCAGTGGCTTCTGTTATGTCCTGGTGCATACTGAAGAAGGTGGACCTGGGTCTTCATTACTGTAGTGCAATGCAAGTCTTCTGCATGGATCAGTGTCAATCCGCCTCATTGACCAGGCTGCTGTAACACAACATCTTCCCAGGAGGACAGTATGGACGTGAGGTGGGATCTTGGCTAGTATGTTGCACCTGTCCTGACGTGTGCCTTAATAAAACGAGCAGATTACGTGACCGCGAAGTAGTGAGGGGTTTGAGGCCTGTATGTTCCAAGCATCCCCTGGTCTCAATTGGAAATGAGACCTAGTCCTATTGGAGATGGGTGATAAAACTCGGAGGTCATATTTATGATCTGTGCATGTAGAAAAACCCGTAGCAGTTCAAAACTAAAAATCAGTCAGGTCAGGTCATCCCGTAACGGGTGGTCGTTGGGGCACACATGAAGACCACCCCTCTGTGACAGCGGCTGCTGCCTGTGCCTACTCTAGTCGGTTATTGGTCCATTTTTTATGTTGTCCTCCCATCTCTTTTTGGGATGACCTCTTCGTTGTCTGCCTTGCACCTTTGCGTGCATGATCGTATCTGCAAGACTATTTGATCTCGATATGTGCTTTTACCAAGCGAGTTTCCCATCGTTTTACAGTTGCTAAGAGGTCTTCAAAAAGGCCCTAATGATGTTGCAATTCTGTCTGTCTGTCCAACAGCTGTGCATGTCTGTCCAATAGCTGTGCATGTCTGTCCAACAGCTGTGCATGTTCCACACCTAACTCCTCCTGTCCAACAGCTGTGCATGTTCCACACCTAACTCCTCCTGTCTGTCCAACAGCTGTGCATGTTCCACACCTAACTCCTCCTGTCTGCCTCTGTCTCCGCAGGAAGGCTGTTGTGGATGCATTTGATCGGCAAATAAAGAAATATTACCAGAGTCCAGTCAGCCCAGATGTTAAACACTCGGTGGGGTCAATCAGCTGACCGATGGAGCAATCAGAAACATGCAACAAGTGGAGCTGACCCTAGCAGAACCTGGGTTCCTCAGACTTGTATCTGTATTATTTCATTCTCCATGTGGATCCCCGGAGTCTCTTGCTGGGAAATAAAGAACAGGACTGCTCTACATTCATTCATGACCTAGTTATTACCCATCGCAAGCGACGATGGCCACAACATTAGACGGTTTGGTTTTAATAATGTGAAATGCGCTATATTTAGATTGTAGTGAGGAAGTGAATGCGCTGGTCGTCAATCTCACTCTTATCCGGAGTCACCTTGGATCAGTGGCAAGACTATTGGTCGAGACGACTGGAGGTAACTCGGGATGCAGGCACTCTGGTCTTACTTCCCGTGAGACCAGGGGTCGCTTGAAACTTGCCAGATTTGATCACCAACCGTTTCCGTTCATTACTGTGAGAGGTGAGTGCCTTAACCTCTTGACTACAGCAACTCCTGCCAACTATAGAGCGTGGGGCTAGCAACCTCACCATGCAAAACAAAAGGGAATTGCTATAGAAACCACAAATGGAAATCATGCATGGTGCAGGCTTCCTGAAAGCGGCCATGGCTCTGTGCTCCGACTGGACTGGAGTAGGACAGGATGATGATGTATAGATACCAAAAGAACATGCTATTACCTGGCACATGGAAGAGACAAAACAAACCTATTCCACCAACTACCTGACACAGGAAAACTTCCGACCCCTATAAATAGATGCCCCAAATGTACGGGTGTTGTATTATCACATTTCAATCCATGTACAGGTTTTCTGTGTTGTGTCCAAGGTTGCCAGATTAGCCTTTGTAGATCTGGAGGATTTTAGCTGACAAAAAAAAACCATTTTGGGCTGGATTATTTAATTTGATTAACTCTAAATTCAGATTTTACAATTTATTTTGCACATAAATTTATTTACAATGATTATTTTATCTTTTCCTGACAAGTGTTGTAACTTACCCAGTACCAGTTTTTGTTGTGCATGTTTTTATGTTTGGAAGTTGTCCTGTAATTTCATCCTGATACATTCTTGGACCTTACTGGAGGTCATATAATTGTCTTAGTACACCCTGAGTGTGAACTGACCGTCAAAATCTGATTTTATGAAATTAACGACTGTCCAGACTTTTTCTCACAATTTAACTGACGATCACAAAATTGAACCAATGAGTGTTTACTGATATTTACTTTAGTTACTTTCTGTGTCCAAACACCTTATCACACAGCATCCGTCCAGTATTCAGCAACTTGAACTGCCTTGTCGTTCGCCTCCATCATGTCGTTCATGTCACAGGTTTCAGGGAGGTTGGGGCAGGTCATCAGATGATCTTGGTCCTGAACTGCGCCGCATTCACATGTGTGGACATCTGAGTATCCCCATTTCTTCAAGTTCACTCTGCATCTTGAGACACCAGTTCGAAGTCTGTTCATTGCCTTCCACACATCATGATCTGAGATTATTGTGCCGTTCATTTCGTCCAGAACCAAACTACTGGAAGAACGCCACACACTGAGCTAAATAGGAAGTTACGAGCTGTTGGAAGAAGAAATGTTTGTGTCTGTAACAGCAAGACAATTTGATGTGTCAAGCCAGATTGTTAAACTGTTGTTACATCGCTACTGCTTCTGACCTGCCTCAGGGGAAGTCCTCGATTAACAACCAGATAATAGGATGGTTATATCACTCTCGCACATCTGCAAAACAGATTTCAGTCGGTAAATTGTCACTCCTCGGACTGAGAAGAATAAGTTCAGCTACTGTTTGTGCGAGCAAGGCCTACGTGAGAGACGCCCTGCTATTAGTTCAACTCTGCAGCCACGGCATCGTGTCGCATGACTGGCCTGGGCCAGATAACATCTGAGCTTTGGGAACTCTCTGTGGGACGGAGCACTGTTTGCTGGCGAGTGGAGGATCAACTTTTCAAGAGCCGATGGTCATCAGAGAGTGTATCGTCGACATGAAGAGCGCCACGCCAACAACTGCATTCCAGAGCGCGCTCGTCATGGTGGGGGAAGGATTACGATCTGAGGAGGCATCTGCACCAATCATCGGACTGACCTTGTTATCTTAAACGGTGCTGTTGCCAGCTTGCGATACCGGGATGAGATCATGAGAAACCACATCGTGTCTTTTGTGCTGAGCCAGGCATTGAGCTTCAGCAGGAAGTTTATATTTCAAAGATGCCACATTTAATTTAGCTGGCAACAACATAGTAGTTGTGATATATAAATTAGACTAGAACAAGTACAGCCACCTACCAGAACAACAGGGCACAGCTACAAATTAACTAAAGAAAGGACGAGATTAGATATTAGGAGATATTTTTTTTAATCAGAGAGTGGTAAATGATTGGAATGCATTGCCACAGGAAATAGTGGGAGCAGGGTCAATTAAAATGTTCAAAAATAGACTGGATGCGTATAGTTATTTTTAGATCAAGTGAATGTAAAAGAAACTGGTTGTATACAGATTATGTAGAGTCTTCTAAACCAGTCTAAAGAAGTTGGGTTAATTAAGTTATAAAAATAAAAGGCAGATTTATTATCTTAAGTATGGCTACCGTAGGACATACAAGTGGGGTTAGAGCCAGGGCCAAAGACATACAGTTTCAGCTGCTGTTGGACTGTTCAGGCCGTAGTTTCAGCTGCTGTTGGACTGATCAGGCCGTAGTTTCAGCTGCTGTTGGACTGTTCAGGCCGTAGTTTCAGCTGCTGTTGGACTGTTCAGGCCGTAGTTTCAGCTGCTGTTGGACTGTTCAGGCCGTAGTTTCAGCTGCTGTTGGACTGTTCAGGCCTTCGTTTCAGCTGCTGTTGGGCTGTTTAGTTTCAGGCCTTAAGTCTTACCAATCCTAGCAGAGCGCGTTGTAAACTTTACACATGTCAAATTAATTAAAAATATGCAAATTTATTTTATAAAATGGCAGTTAATGCAGTTCCATTCAAAGCTCAGTCTTTGACCAGTCTCTGTATGTCAGAGTGTAGTTTTTGCTACGGGGAGGGAGACAGTCCTTTTGTCTGTAGCATGTCATCCTGCGATTATAAGAGTGATCATTGAGTGGGTATAGGCAAAAACATACGCCTGGATGCAATCCGTTTAAAGAAATTACAACTCTTGAATATGACTTCACTCCATCGTTGGAGTTGACAGGGTTTTAGCAAATAAATCCTGCCGAAGATGGATGTGTTGGACTGATAGGTGGAAATATTGCTGTAAACTAGTGACACGACGCATTCTGTTCTCCGGACTACATCCTATTACTTGCAAAGCCCTGTTCAGGCTTGGTAGCGGGAGATTGAGGATGAACGCAGAAGATGAAGACGCAAATATATTCATGAAAGGGTTTTAGCAAATCTTCATCTTTGTCCGTACTTTGCAGTAGCAGGATGTAGTCTGGAGAATGGAATGGGTTGTGTCGATAATTTACAGCTTGACTGCGATATTTGCACCTTTCTGTCCAACACATCCGTCTTCGGCACGTTTTAGCAAATAAATGTCATAAAATCTAAGTTGTAAAAACGAATGGAACTACAGAACACTCACTGCTACCAACGTGCCTCGGATTTGAAGTGAATAAACAACGACGACTTAGTAAGTATGGCGGACCACTGTCATGGTGACGGAAATCATTTAGTTTGCTAGTAATCATTTGATGTTTATTTTCATAATTCCAATTTTATAATGAAGGAAATGTACTGAAAATAAAATGTATCTATTTCAAATGGCTCACGAAGGTGTGGGACGATCGATTGAGTGGGACGATCGATTGAGTGGGGCGATCGATTGAGTGGGGCGATCGATTGAGGGGGGTGATCGATTGAGTGGGACGATCGATTGAGTGGGACGATCGATTGAGTGGGGCGATCGATTGAGGGGGGCGATCGATTGAGGGGGGTGATCGATTGAGTGGGACGATCGATTGAGTGGGGCGATCGATTGAGTGGGACGATCGATTGAGTGCGACGATCGATTGAGTGGGGTGATCGATTGTGGGACAATTGAATGAGTGGGACAGTCGATTGAGTGGGATGATTGAATGTGTGGGATGACTGATTGTGTGTGATGACTGATTGTGTGGGATGACTGGATTGTGTGGGATGATTGGATTGTGTGGGATGACTGATTGTGTGGGATGACTGGATTGTGTGGGATGGATGGATTGTGTGGGATGACTGATTGTGTGGGATGACTGATTGTGTGTGATGACTGATTGTGCGGGATGACTGGATTGTGTGGGATGACTGATTGTGTGGGATGACTGATTGTGTGGGATGACTGATTGTGTACGATGACTGTGTGGGATGACTGGATTGTGTGGGATGACTGGATTGTGTGGGATGACTGATTGTGTGGGATGACTGATTGTGTGGGATGACTGATTGTGTGGGATGACTGATTGTGTGGGATGACTGATTGTGTAGGATGACTGATTGTGTGGGATGACTGATTGTGTGGGATGATTGATTCCTCAATCAAGTTGAGATATAGGTCACCAGTAACAGTTACTTAAACAAAAAAAGGAAAGGCTCAATCAAACAAACCTAGGGACGATGGAAATCGACGATGCACTAATGCCGGGTAAGTTCACATGTTGCTCCTCAGTATCATGTGGTCTCTCAGTCACCCACCACGAAGAATTGTACAGATAAATTGTACCACTCAAACAGAATGTTGTCTCATGACTCCAAACAATCCTGATTGACAGACTGAACTTCTCTGCAGATTGTCGTATACCACTTGCAAAATTCAACTCTTCAATGAGTACCTCTGTCCAGGTCGTGCACTAATCATGGAACGTAGCTTTGTCTTAAATACCACTCATAAAGCAAAACTTTTCTGCTGTTTACATCATCATCATGTAGCACAACGTTCTCATTACAGCATGAAGGAATCTTTCAGTTACCAGCTATCCCCCATGCTCCATTGTTAAATTCAATGCTTCCTTGACGTCTTGTAGCCATCATCGACTTGGTCTGCCCCGTTATACAGCAACCATGTTATTCAGAGATGTTCTTTCCAGTCTGAAACATTTGACAAACTATTTTTTAGCTAGGTCTTGCAGAATGGATTTGCCTTTTTCTTTCTTTGTCCAAGAAATGTTCAAGATTCTTCTGCAGCCCTAGGTCTCGAATACTTGTGCGATAGAAAGAATGTAGGTGGTCAGCAGGCAGCCGTCAGAATACAGGGTCCAGCAGGCAGCGGTCAGAATACAGGGTCCAGCAAGCAGCGGTCAGAATACAGGGTCCAGCAAGCAGCGGTCAGAATACAGGGTCAGCAATCAGTGGTCAGAATACAGGGCCTAGCAAGCATCGGTCGAAATACAGGGTCTAGCAGGCAGAGGTAGGAATACAGGGGCTAGCAGGCATCGGTCGGAATACAAGGGTCTAGCAGGTAGAGGTCAGAAAACAGGGTCTAGCTGGCAGCGGTCAGAATATAGGGTCTAGCAGGCAACCGTCAGAATACAGGGTCTAGCAGGCAGCGGTCGGAATACAGGGTCTAGCAGGTAGAGGTCAGAAAACAGGGTCTAGCTGGCAGCGGTCAGAATATAGGGTCTAGCAGGCAACCGTCAGAATACAGGGTCTAGCAGGCAGCGGTCGGAATACAGGGTCTAGCAGGTAGAGGTCAGAAAACAGGGTCTAGCTGGCAGCGGTCAGAATATAGGGTCTAGCAGGCAACCGTCAGAATACAGGGTCTAGCAGGCAGCGGTCGGAATACAGGGTCTAGCAGGTAGAGGTCAGAAAACAGGGTCTAGCTGGCAGCGGTCAGAATATAGGGTCTAGCAGGCAGCGATCAGAATGCAAGCAGTGGTCAGAATATAGGGTCTAGCAGGCAGCGGTCAGAATACAGGGTCCAGCAAGCAGAGGTCAGAATACAGGGTCCAGCAAGCAGAGGTCAGAATACAGGGCCAAACTTTAGATTGGTTCAAGGCACACAAGTCAGACAGTGTTACATTCTGTCACCAAACCTCAGGATACATAAGGGAGGGCGACAGGGTTACATTCTGTCACCAAACCTCAGGATACATAAGGGAGGGCGACAGGGTTGCATTCTGTCACCAAACCTCAGGATACATAAGGGAGGGCGACAGGGTTACATTCTGTCACCAAACCTCAGGATACATAAGGGAGGGCGACAGGGTTACATTCTGTCACCAAACCTCAGGATACATAAGGGAGGGCGACAGGGTTACATTCTGTCACCAAACCTCAGGATACATAAGGGAGGGCGACAGGGTTACATTCTGTCACCAAACCTCAGGATACATAAGGGAGGGCGACAGGGTTACATTCTGTCACCAAACCTCAGGATACATAAGGGAGGGCGACAGGGTTACATTCTGTCACCAAACCTCAGGATACATAAGGGAGGGCGACAGGGTTACATTCTGTCACCAAACCTCAGGATACATAAGGGAGGGCGACAGGGTTACATTCTGTCACCAAACCTATTCAACATCTACACGGAAAACATGAGAAATGTAAATACAAATTATTTGGAATCCAACAATCCATGTACAATCTGAGGAAATGAAATTCCAGAAATAAGACAACGGTACAGTTCTGCTCTCAAACAGCGCTAGAATCCGACAACAATTAATTATGTCCGGTGAAGCTTAGAATTATTTTCTCAACACTAAAAATAAATACTTTACGATATTCAAACAACATGACTTGTTCCCTGAAGGAAACTATACCCACGGTATTTCAACGAGAAATAAAAATCACTGTGATTTCTCTTAAACCTACGCCTACGAGATTGCTGACTTCACCAGCCATATCTTGCTGGCAGGACGTACAGTCGGGGCCCATCTCTGCTCCTCCGGAGAGGTGTCCACTTATGGCGGTGGATTCTCGGTCCCCCTTACTGCGTTTGCCGCACTGTGTGCGTTGCCTGTCCTCTACCTCGCGGAGGTGCAGTTTGGGAGTTTCCCTTCATCGAGGCTGAGACTAAAACTAGCCTTTCTCAAACTCTCCGGTACTTTCAAAGAAAAGTGTCATGATGCTGACAAAAACAGAGGGCCCACGTCAACCAGACAATACAAGCCCTCGGCAACCAGAAAATACAACCCACGTCAACAAGACAATACAAGCCCACCCCACGTCAACCAGACAATACAAGCCCTCGGCAACCAGAAAATACAACAAGCCTATGTCAACCAGACAATACAAGCCCTCGGCAACCAGAAAATACAACAAGCCCTCGACAAGCAGAAAATACAACAAGCCCTCGACAAGCAGAAAATACAACAAGCCCTCGACAACCAGAAAATAGTACAAGCCCACGTGCACCAGAAAATACAACAAGCCTACGTCAACCAGAAAATACAACAAGCTCACGTCAACCAGAAAAAACAACAAGCCCACGTCAACCAGAAAATACAAGAAGCCCACGTCAACCAGAAAATACAACAAGCCCACGTCAACCAGAAAATACAACAAGCCTACGTCAACCAGAAAATACAACAAGCCCACGTCAACCAGAAAATACAACAAGCCCACGTCAACCAGAAAATACAACAAGCCCACGTCAACCAGAAAATACAACAAGCCTACGTCAACCAGAAAATACAACAAGCCCACGACAACCAGAAAATACAACAAGCAAACGTCAACCAGAAAACACAACACCCACGTCAACTAGAAAATACAACAAGCAAACGTCAACCAGAAAATACAACAAACCCACGTCAACCAGAGAATACAAAAAGCAAACGTCAACCAGAAAATACAACAAGCCCACGTCAACCAGAAAATACAACAAGCCCACATCAACCAGAAAATACAACAAGCCCACGACAACCAGAAAATACAACAAGCCCACGTCAACCAGAAAATACAACAAGCAAACGTCAACCAGAAAACACAACACCCACGTCAACTAGAAAATACAACAAGCAAACGTCAACCAGAAAATACAACAAGCAAACGTCAACCAGAAAACACAACACCCACGTCAACTAGAAAATACAACAAGCCCACGTCAACCAGAAAATACAAGCTCTCGACAACCATAAAATACAACAAGCCCACGTCAACCAGAAAATACAACAAGCCCACGTCAACCAGAAAATACAAGCCCACGTCAACCAGAGAATACAACAAGCCCACGTCAACCAGAGAATACAACAAGCCCACATCAACCAGAGAATACAACAAACCAGGAAATACAGACCAACCAACACAGACCAGCCACAACCAACACAGACCAGCCCCAACAAACGACACAGACCAGAAATAATGGAACAGAAAGTAAGGAAAGCGTAATTATCTATAATTCTGCGTCGTTCATCCTCAACCTCCACCCACCGAGCCCTGGGCTAGTAGCAGGATACAGTCCAGAGATAGTTGTCTGCAAGACAACAACAACTTTTAAATCAGCATGCCAACAACAACAACTTTTATATAAGCATGCCAACAACAACAACTTTTATATAAGCATGCCAACAACAACTTTTATATAACCATGCCAACAACAACAACTTGTATATAACCATGCCAACAACAACAACCTTTATATAAGCATGCCAACAACAACTTTTATATAAGCATGCCAACAACAACTTTTATATAAGCATGCCAACAACAACAACTTTTATATAAGCATGCCAACAACAACAACTTTTATATAAGCATGCCAACAACAACTTTTATATAAGGATCCCAACAACAACAACTTGTATATAAGCATGCCAACAACAACGTTTATATAAGCATGCCAACAACAACTTGTATATAAGCATGCCAACAACAACTTTTATATAAGCATGCCAACAACAACAACAACTTTTATATAACCATGCCAACAACAACAACAACTTTTATATAACCATGCCAACAACAACAACAACTTTTATATAACCATGCCAACAACAACAACTTTTATATAAGCATGCCAACAACAACAACTTTTATATAAGCATGCCAACAACAACAACTTTTATATAACCATGCCAACAACAACAACAACTTTTATATAAGCATGCCAACAACAACTTTTATATAAGCATGCCAACAAAAACAACAACTTTTATATAAGCATGCCAACAACAACAACTTTTATATAAGCATGCCAACAACAACTTTTAAATCAGCATGCCAACAACAACAACTTTTATATAAGCATGCCAACAACAACTTTTATATAAGCATGCCAACAACAACAACTTTTATATAAGCATGCCAACAACAACAACCTTTATATAAGCATGCCAACAACAACAACAACTTTTATATAACCATGCCAACAACAACAACTTTTATATAAGCATGCCAACATCAACAACTTTTATATAAGCATGCCAACAACAACTTTTATATAAGCATCCCAACAACAACAACTTGTATATAAGCATGCCAACAACAACTTTTATATAAGCATGCCAACAACAACAACAACTTGTATATAAGCATGCCAACAACAACTTTTATATAAGCATGCCAACACCTTTTATATAAGCATGCCAACAACAACAACCTTTATATAAGCATGCCAACAACAACAACCTTTATATAAGCATGCCAACAAGAACAACTTTTATATAACCATGCCAACAACAACAACTTTTATATAAGCATGCCAACAACAACTTGTATATAAGCATGCCAACACCTTTTATATAAGCATGCCAACAACAACAACCTTTATATAAGCATGCCAACAACAACAACCTTTATATAAGCATGCCAACAAGAACAACTTTTATATAACCATGCCAACAACAACAACTTTTATATAAGCATGCCAACAACAACAACTTTTATATAACCATGCCAACAACAACAACTTTTATATAAGCATGCCAACAACAACAACCTTTATATAAGCATGCCAACAAGAACAACTTTTATATAAGCATGCCAACAACAACAACTTTTATATAAGCATGCCAACAACAACAACTTTTATATAAGCATGCCAACAACAACAACCTTTATATAAGCATGCCAACAAGAACAACTTTTATATAAGCATGCCAACAACAACAACTTTTATATAACCATGCCAACAACAACAACTTTTATATAAGCATGCCAACAACAACAACCTTTATATAAGCATGCCAACAAGAACAACTTTTATATAAGCATGCCAACAACAACAACCTTTATATAAGCATGCCAACAAGAACAACTTTTATATAAGCATGCCAACAACAACATATTTTATATAAGCATGCCAACAACAACAACAACTTTTATATAAGCATGCCAACAACAACAACTTTTATATAAGCATGCCAACAACAAAAACAACTTTTATATAAGCATGCCAACAACAACTTTTATATAAGCATGCCAACAACAACAACAACCTTTATATAAGCATGCCAACAACAACTTTTATATAAGCATGCCAACAACAACAACTTTTATATAAGCATGTCAACAACAACAACTTTTATATAAGCATGCCAACAACAACAACTTTTATATAAGCATGCCAACAACAACAACTTTTATATAAGCATGCCAACAACAACAACTTTTATATAAGCATGCCAACAACAACAACCTTTATATAAGCATGCCAACAACAACAACCTTTATATAAGCATGCCAACAACAACAACTTTTATATAACCATGCCAACAACAACAACTTTTATATAAGCATGCCAACAACAACTTTTATATAACCATGCCAACAACAACAACTTTTATATAACCATGCCAACAACAACAACTTTTATATAAGCATGCCAACAACAACAACTTTTATATAAGTATGCCAACAACAACTTTTATATAAGCATGCCAACAACAACTTGTATATAAGCATGCCAACAACAACTTTTATATAAGCATGCCAACAACAACTTTTATATAAGCATGCCAACAACAACTTTTATATAAACATGCCAACAACAACAACAACTTGTATATAAGCACGCCAACAACAACTTTTATATAAGCATGCCAACAACAACAACAACTTTTATATAACCATGCCAACAACAACAACTTTTATATAAGCATGCCAACAACAACAACTTTTATATCAGCATGCCAACAACAACAACATTTATATAAGCATGCCAACAACAACAACTTTTATATAACCATGCCAACAACAACAACAACTTTTATATAACCATGCCAACAACAACAACTTTTATATAACCATGCCAACAACAACAACAACTTTTATATAACCATGCCAACAACAACAACTTTTATATAAGCATGCCAACAACAACAACTTTTATATAAGCATGCCAACAACAACTTTTATATAAGCATGCCAACAACAACAACAACTTTTATATAAGCATGCCAACAACAACAACAACTTTTATATAAGCATGCCAACAAAAACAACAACTTTTATATAAGCATGCCAACAACAACAACTTTTATATAAGCATGCCAACAACAACTTTTATATAAGCATGCCAACAACAACTTTTATATAAACATGCCAACAACAACAACAACTTGTATATAAGCACGCCAACAACAACTTTTATATAAGCATGCCAACAACAACAACAACTTTTATATAACCATGCCAACAACAACAACTTTTATATAAGCATGCCAACAACAACAACTTTTATATCAGCATGCCAACAACAACAACTTTTATATAACCATGCCAACAACAACAACATTTATATAAGCATGCCAACAACAACAACTTTTATATAACCATGCCAACAACAACAACAACTTTTATATAACCATGCCAACAACAACAACTTTTATATAACCATGCCAACAACAACAACAACTTTTATATAACCATGCCAACAACAACAACTTTTATATAAGCATGCCAACAACAACAACTTTTATATAAGCATGCCAACAACAACTTTTATATAAGCATGCCAACAACAACAACAACTTTTATATAAGCATGCCAACAACAACAACAACTTTTATATAAGCATGCCAACAAAAACAACAACTTTTATATAAGCATGCCAACAACAACAACTTTTATATAAGCATGCCAACAACAACAACTTTTATATAAGCATGCCAACACCTTTTATATAAGCATGCCAACAACAACAACTTTTATATAAGCATGCCAACAACAACAACAACTTTTATATAAGCATGCCAACAACAACAACTTTTATATAACCATGCCAACAACAACAACTATTATATAAGCATGCCAACAACAACAACTTTTATATAAGCACGCCAACAACAACAACAACTTTTATATAACCATGCCAACAACAACAACAAATTTTATATAAGCATGCCAACAACAACTTTTATATAAGCATGTCAACAACAACAACAACTTTTATATAAGCATGCCAACAACAACAACTTTTAAATCAGCATGCCAACAACAACAACTTTTATATAAGCATGCCAACAACAACTTTTAAATCAGCATGCCAACAACAACAACTTTTATATAAGCATGCCAACAACAACTTTTCTATAAGCATGCCAACAACAACAACAACTTTTATATAAGCATGCCAACAACAACAACAACTTTTATATAAGCATGCCAACAACAACAACAACTTTTATATAAGCATGCCAACAACAACAACTTTTAAATCAGCAAGCCAACAACAACAACTTTTATATAAGCATGCCAACAACAACAACTTTTATATAAGCATGCCAACAACAACAACTTTTATATAAGCATGCTAACAACAACTTTTATATAAGCATGACAACAACAACTTTTATATAACCATGCCAACAACAACTACTTTTATATAACCATGCCAACAACAACAACTTTTATATAAGCATGCCAACAACAACAACTTTTATATAAGCATGCCAACAACAACAACTTTTATATAAGCATGCCAACAACAACAACTTTTATATAAGCATGCCAACAACAACAACTTTTATATAAGCATGCCAACAACAACTTTTATATAAGCATGCCAACAACAACAACAACTTTTATATAAGCATGCCAACAACAACAACTTTTATATAAGCATGCCAACAAAAACTTTTATATAAGCATGCCAACAACAACAACAACTTTTATATAAGCATGCCAACAACAACAACTTTTATATAAGCAAGCCAACAACAACAACTTTTATATAACCATGCCAACAACAACAACTTTTATATAAGCATGCCAACAACAACAACTTTTATATAAGCATGCTAACAACAACTTTTATATAAGCATGACAACAACAACTTTTATATAACCATGCCAACAACAACTACTTTTATATAACCATGCCAACAACAACAACTTTTATATAAGCATGCCAACAACAACAACTTTTATATAAGCATGCCAACAACAACAACTTTTATATAAGCATGCCAACAACAACAACTTTTATATAAGCATGCCAACAACAACAACTTTTATATAAGCATGCCAACAACAACAACTTTTATATAAGCATGCCAACAACAACTTTTATATAAGCATGCCAACAACAACAACTTTAAAATAAGCATGCCAACAACAACAACTTTTATATAAGCATGCCAACAACAACTTTTATATAAGCATGCCCCCTTCATATTTTCTCCATACCATATCATTGGCCTGTCCAAGAAGATTGCCACTGTATGTTTCTTATTTTGGAACCCATCGTGAATTTTCTGTGTTAACCTGAAAAGCTGGTCTTCTGGGCAACTTTTCTAAAGCCTGCCTGTTCATGGCAAAGGTTTTCTGAACTCTCAAGGAACCAGTAAAGGCGTGCATTTCTTGCTGCTGATTTTCCAAGGCATGATGTTAATGAGATAGGACGGTAGTTTTTTGGTTCATCAGGAGGTTTGTTGCCTTTCAGGGTGGGGATACCATGTGCACTCTCCCAGTCTTTGGGCAGTCTTGAGGACTGTTTCTTTCCCCAACGAGCCCAGGTGAGTTATTTCATTTTAGATTCTGTCTGGCCCAGGTGAGTTATGTCATTATAGATCCTGGCTGGCCCAGGTGAGTTATCATGTCATTATAGATCCTGGCTGGCCCAGGTGAGTTATCATGTCATTATAGATCCTGGCTGGCCCAGATGAGTTATTTCATTTTGGATCCTGGCTGACCCAGGTGAGTTATGTCATTATAGATCCTGGCTGGCCCAGGTGAGTTATGTCATTATAGATCCTGGCTGGCCCACGTGAGTCGTGTCATTATAGATCCTGGCTGGCCCAAGTGAGTTATTTCATTATAGATCCTGGCTGGCCCAGGTGAGTTATGTCATTATAGATCCTGGCTGGCCCAGGTGAGTCGTGTCATTATAGATCCTGCCTGGCCCAGGTGAGTTATCATGTCATTATAGATCCTGGCTGGCCCAGGTGAGTTATGTCATTATTGATCCTGGCTGGCCCAGGTGAGTTATCGTGTCATTATAGATCCTGGCTGGCCCAGGTGAGTTATCGTGTCATTATAGATCCTGGCTGGCCCAGGTGAGTTATCGTGTCATTATAGATCCTGGCTGGCCCAGGTGAGTTATCATGCCATTATGTATCCTGGCTGGCCCAGGTGAGTTATGTCATTTTAGATCCTGGCTGGCCCAGGGGAGTTATGTCATTATAGATCCTGGCTGGCCCAGGTGAGTTATGCCATTATAGATCCTGGCTGGCCCAGGTGAGTTATGTCATTATGTATCCTGGCTGGCCCAGGTGAGTTATGTCATTATGTATCCTGGCTGGCCCAGGTGAGTTATGTCATTATGTATCCTGGCTGGCCCAGGAGACTTTCTATGTTTTAATTTCTTCAGAACTTGTTGAAATTTTTTCATACTTAAGTCGGCTTCAAATATGGAGGCACTAGCGGTTGGGGCTTTCTCTTGACGCTTCAAGTATCCTAGACGTTCTTTGTCCAACTCAGAAAGCTTTCCTGCTCCGGTTGAAGCGTTCTTCTTGTTTCTGGTTGTCAGTTATTGCTCTACGTCCAGCTATCAGTGGTAAAACATTTGACCTCCTGTTTGCAGACACATTCTTAATGCCCAGGCTTTCCTCCCATTATGCTTTAGGTCACATATGTTACGGTTTGGCTAACCCGCATGGAGCGGGAGGTGACCATGACGTCACCAGTAAGTATAGTTTTTGTTGTGTCTCCTGTAGTTCTGGTAGGTTGCATGTTGTCTGTGGTGGGCTGTATAGATTATAAATTGTGTTGTCTGAGGGTGGACTATATAGATTATAGATTGTGTTGTCTGTGGTAGACTGTATAGATTATAGATTGTGTTGTATAGGATGGACTGTGTAGATTATATTGTCTGAGGATGGACTGTATAGATTATAGATTGTGTTTTCATCCAATGTGCCAGATGGTCACTTTTTGTACATCTCTGGGATGGGCTGTCAGTTGTAGGATATGTCCATGAACGATATTTCGTATGTACGTAACCATGCCACGTACCATGCCAGTGTACGTACAAGCATAGCTGTTCACTGTCTGTGTGTATAGTTTCCTAAAGGAGAGCCACGTTTATCTTTTGAGTGTCAATCAGACAAGTTCACATCTCTGATTTTGTATGTTACATATACTCTGGGGAGTGTTAAGGGATGGTTCACATGTATGGTAGTCTTGGCTGCTCTCTTGGCCTGCGTCTCATATGGCCTTTGACAACAAAGTCCATCTCCTGGCCTTCGCGCAGCAGAACTGTTTTGACTAACAAGAGAAGGGACGGATGGCGAGCCTCTGGCGCCTTAAAATCAGTAGTTTCTGGCAGATAGGACTCGAAAGCCTAGGAAGGTAGCTCATCTAGGAGAAGGAAAACTCTGATTTCAAACGATCTGAAGCCTTGCAGATAAGATGCTGGCGTATCTTGTCGGGTTTTGTCAGATATGGTTGTGACACCTGTTTTCTGATAACTCTGAAAGTTGGTCAGTGTCTACCAAACCTGACAACCAACGATGTGCGTAGGAGCACAAGCAAGAGGAAACGTCTTATCCTAGAGTGAAGAAAGGCAACCCCAGCTGAGTGTTGTGGTAGGGCAGACCAGGTCCTTAGCCTTGGTTGGCAGCTGGTCTAGGAGTGAAGCCCCGACTGGCGAACAGATAGAGCATTGCTCTGCTGATCCGGCAGCTTCTGCAGCTTGCCTTGTCCCAAATGTATTGGTATCACCTTTCCCTTGGAGTAAACAAGGCAGGCCGAGAGACGGACCACACTGCATGGGCAACACATGGGCTCTATATTTGTGCCCGGGCTTTGTGCCAGAATTTGTGTTAGAAACTGTAACAGCACAATTACTATCGTTAGACACGATGAAGAGTCCAAGGTTTTCTTGTTCTAGTGTGTGATTGTGTAAGAGTATGATGTGTGGTATTTTCCAGTCATCCATTGTTCGAACAGAGAAGTCTGGTCTCCCTCTACCTGCCGCCGACCTTGAGCCTGGTCACCCTCTACCTGCCGCCGACCTTGAGCCTGGTCACCCTCTACCTGCCGCCGACCTTGAGCCTGGTCACCCTCTACCTGCCGCCGACCTTGAGCCTGGTCACCCTCTACCTGCCGCCGACCTTGAGCCTGGTCACCCTCTACCTGCCGCCGACCTTGAGCCTGGTCACCCTCTACCTGCCGCCGACCTTGAGCCTGGTCACCCTCTACCTGCCGCCGACCCTGAGCCTGGTCACCCTCTACCTGCCGCCGACCCTGAGCCTGGTCACCCTCTACCTGCCGCCGACCCTGAGCCTGGTCACCCTCTACCTGCCGCCGACCCTGAGCCTGGTCACCCTCTACCTGCCGCCGACCCTGAGCCTGGTCACCCTCTACCTGCCGCCGACCCTGAGCCTGGTCACCCTCTACCTGCCGCCGACCTTGAGCCTGGTCACCCTCTACCTGCCGCCGACCTTGAGCCTGGTCACCCTCTACCTGCCGCCGACCTTGAGCCTGGTCACCCTCTACCTGCCGCCGACCTTGAGCCTGGTCACCCTCTACCTGCCGCCGACCTTGAGCCTGGTCACCCTCTACCTGCCGCCGACCTTGAGCCTGGTCACCCTCTACCTGCCGCCGACCTCTACCTGCCGCCGACCTTGAGCCTGGTCACCCTCTACCTGCCGCCGACCTCTACCTGCCGCCGACCTTGAGCCTGGTCTCCCTGTACCTGCCGCCGACCTTGAGCCTGGTCTCCCTCTACCTGCCGCCGACCTTGAGCCTGGTCTCCCTCTACCTGCCGCCGACCTTGAGCCTGGTCTCCCTCTACCTGCCGCCGACCTTGAGCCTGGTCTCCCTCTACCTGCCGCCGACCTTGAGCCTGGTCTCCCTCTACCTGCCGCCGACCTTGAGCCTGGTCACCCTCTACCTGCCGCCGACCTTGAGCCTGGTCACCCTCTACCTGCCGCCGACCTTGAGCCTGGTCACCCTCTACCTGCCGCCGACCTTGAGCCTGGTCACCCTCTACCTGCCGCCGACCTTGAGCCTGGTCACCCTCTACCTGCCGCCGACCTTGAGCCTGGTCACCCTCTACCTGCCGCCGACCTTGAGCCTGGTCACCCTCTACCTGCCGCCGACCTTGAGCCTGGTCACCCTCTACCTGCCGCCGACCTTGAGCCTGGTCACCCTCTACCTGCCGCCGACCTTTAGCCTGGTCACCCTCTACCTGCCGCCGACCTTGAGCCTGGTCACCCTCTACCTGCCGCCGACCTTGAGCCTGGTCACCCTCTACCTGCCGCCGACCTTGAGCCTGGTCACCCTCTACCTGCCGCCGACCTCTACCTGCCGCCGACCTTGAGCCTGGTCTCCCTGTACCTGCCGCCGACCTTGAGCCTGGTCTCCCTCTACCTGCCGCCGACCTTGAGCCTGGTCTCCCTCTACCTGCCGCCGACCTTGAGCCTGGTCTTCCTCTACCTGCCGCCGACCTTGAGCCTGGTCTCCCTCTACCTGCCGCCGACCTTGAGCCTGGTCTCCCTCTACCTGCCGCCGACCTTGAGCCTGGTCTCCCTCTACCTGCCGCCGACCTTGAGCCTGGTCTCCCTCTACCTGCCGCCGACCTTGAGCCTGGTCTCCCTCTACCTGCCGCCGACCTTGAGCCTGGTCTCCCTCTACCTGCCGCCGACCTTGAGCCTGGTCTCCCTCTACCTGCCGCCGACCTTGAGCCTGGTCTCCCTCTACCTGCCGCCGACCTTGAGCCTGGTCTCTCTACCTGCTGCTGACCTTGAGCCTCGTCTCTCTCTACCTGCCGCTGACCTTGAGCCTCGTCTCTCTCTACCTGCCGCTGACCTTGAGCCTCGTCTCCCTCTACCTGCCGCTGACCTTGAGCCTGGTCTCCCTCTACCTGCCGCTGAACTTGAGCCTGGTCTCCCTCTACCTGTCACGGACCTTGATAACAGAGGCGTAGTCCGAGCTCTTTGTTGTGAGGGCATCCTGTTGCTGGTATATATGGGGATTTTGGTTTTCTAACCCAGCTAAATCCCCTTTCCCCCCCCCCCTAAATAAAAAACAACTGACTGACTTACCCTTGTCCTGGAAGGACTGACTTACCCTTGTCCTGGAAGGACTGACTTACCCTTGTCCTGGAAGGACTGACTTACCCTTGTCCTGGAAGGACTGACTTACCCTTGTCCTGGAAGGACTGACTTACCCTTGTCCTGGAAGGACTGACTTACCCTTGTCCTGGAAGGACTGACTTACCCTTGTCCTGGAAGGACTGACTTACCCTTGTCCTGGAAGGACTGACTTCCCCTTGTCCTGGAATGACTGACTTCCCCTTGTCCTGGAATGACTGACTTCCCCTTGTCCTGGAAGGATTGTTTTCCCCTGTCCTGGAATGACTGACTTCTCCTGTCCTGGAATGACTGACTTTCCTTGTCCTGGAATGACTGACTTCCCCTGTCATGGAATGACTGACTTACCCTTGTCCTGGAATGACTGACTTCCCCTGTCATGGAAGGACTGACTTCCCTTGTCCTGGAATGACTGACTTCCCCAGTCCTAGAATGACTGACTTCCCCTGTCCTTGAATGACTTACTTCCCCTTGTCCAAGCCCCACGTCATACAGCATACATCCAGTATCCAGCCAAATGGATTGCCTTGTCATTTGCCTCAAGCATGTCGTACCTATTGCATGTTTCCTGCAGGTTGGGGCAGGTCATCAGGTGGTCTGGGTCCTGTATTGCGCCACAGTCACGTGCGTCACCATCTGTGTATCCCCATCGGTTTATATTCCTCTTGCACCGTGATACACCAGTTCGGAGTCTCTTCAGCGACTTCAATGTTCTGTACGGTAGATGATATCCGGAGGCAGGTTCCTCCCGAAGTGCCATCTCTGGGGCCTTCATCAATTCGTGCCATCTCCGGGCCCTGCATCAATTCCTGCCATCTCCGGGCCCTGCATCAATTCGTGCCATCTCTGGGGCCTGCATCAACTCGTGCCATCTCTCGATAAGACGACTTTCCTGGCTTGTCTGTGTGGTCTGTGTTGATTTGAGGAAGATATGTCTGGATTTGAGTCTTGTACTCTGTACCTGATGTCCAAACATTGGGTCCCTTGTGTCTTGTGCTCTGTACCTGATGTCCAAACATTGGGTCCCTTGTGTCTTGTGCTCTGTACCTGATATGCAAACATTGGGTCCCTTGTGTCTTGTGCTCTGTACCTGATGTCCAAACATTGGGTCCCTTGTGTCTTGTACTCTGTACCTGATGTCCAAACATTGGGTCCCTTGTGTCTTGTGCTCTGTACCTGATGTCCAAACATTGGGTCCCTTGTGTCTTGTGCTCTGTACCTGATGTCCAAACATTGGGTCCCTTGTGTCTTGTACTCTGTACCTGATGTCCAAACATTGGGTCCCTTGTGTCTTGTACTCTGTACCTGATGTCCAAACATTGGGTCCCTTGTGTCTTGTACTCTGTACCTGATGTCCAAACATTGGGTCCCTTGTGTCTTGTACTCTGTACCTGATGTCCAAACATTGGGTCCCTTGTGTCTTGTACTCTGTACCTGATGCCCAAACATTGGGTCCCTTGTGTCTTGTACTCTGTACCTGATGTCCAAACATTGGGTCCCTTGTGTCTTGTACTCTGTACCTGATGCCCAAACATTGGGTCCCTTGTGTCTTGTACTCTGTACCTGATGTCCAAACATTGGGTCCCTTGTGTCTTGTGCTCTGTACCTGATGTCCAAACATTGGATGCCTTGGGTCGTGCTCCTGTTTTTCTCGTTCTATTTCTGCTGCGACGTTTCTTCGAATCTCATGTGATGCTATGCCAATTATAGGGAATATTTTATCAATGGGGTGGGTTTTCGGCACCTGATACTGTCCGACCCGCCTCATTTGCTGTATCAACTAGTTTCGCATGAGCAGTTTTTTCCAGACTGGCGCAGCGTATTCAGCTACGGAGAAACACAAGCCAAGTGCAGATGTCCGAAGGATTGATAGATGTGCCCCCCCCCCCCCCCCCCCATGTTGTGCCGGTCAGTTTGTGGAGGATATTGTTTCTTGCGTGTATCTTACGCTTTGTTTCCTGGCAGTGCGGTCTAACCTCACGACCAGATATTTGGGAGCCGTGCTGTGTTCAAGCTCCAGCCCTTGCTACCTAATCTGAAGTTTTCTTTTTGTCCTCTCTGTTTCTGAGGTGGTAGACACATACCTGGGTTTTACTGGGATTTGATTTAAGGTGGGTCTTGTGGTAGGCACATACCTATGTTTTACTGGGATTTGGTTTAAGGTGGGTCTTGTGGTAGTATTCTGCAAAGACATTTGAGAAAAGACAGTTTGTTCCCCACCTCCTCAAACCTTTTCCCTGGGCAGCGACTGCTGTGTCATCGGCAAAGATGAATTTCCTTGTGTCTGTGTCCATGGGTAGGTCATTAGTGTATATGTTATATAACATGGGTTCTAGGACACTTCCTTGTGTCCATGGGTAGGTCATTAAATTATATGTTATATAACATGGGTTCTAGGACACTTCCTTGTGCTGGGCTATCCTTTTAGCTTCGCCATCTACTGTCCGTTTACACGCATAAATATTAGACTTCTCTAGGTTCATAGTGAGGCTTGCCTTCTGGATCCAGTGTTGACATCTTTGTCATGTCACGTCGCCATGATTAATGCAAATCGGAGGTGGTTGAGAAGGAAGGGTCGTCTCTGTCCAATCTAGATGGTTGACAAATTATCTCATGTCCCACAGCCTCATTACTGACCCCTGGCAAGCAGAGAAGAGGTTGCACAGAATAGTGTCCATCTGTCTTACCCCTCCCTCGGTGGTGGTTGTGACAGGTTGCGTGAGCGGACGAATGACTGGTGCACCTCTGTAACCCTTTCATCATTTGTATATAGCCGGGGTTCAAGCCTTGCTCCTCCAGAGCTGTCCATAAGAGCTTGACCGAGTCAAATCATGTTTTGTGATCAATGAATGTGATCACCAGCGTTGTGTGGCTTTCTCCCGCCCCTTCACTCAGGCGGCAGCACCTGGTTGTAGCTTGCTGTGGTTGTATGGTCTAGTTTGCTGATGTAACTTGCTCTTAGTTGCCATGGTCAAGTTATTGGCACACCAGTTGCCTGCGTCAAGTTATTGGCACACCAGTTGCCTGCGTCAAGTTATTGGCACACCAGTTGCCTGCGTCAAGTTATTGCCACAATAGATGCCTGAGTCAAGTTATTGGCACACCAGTTGCCTGATCAAATTATTGGCACACCAGTTGCCTGAGTCAAGTTATTGGCACACCAGTTGCCGGATTCAAGTTATTGGCACACCAGTTGCCTGAGTCAAGTTATTGGCACACCAGTTGCCTGAGTCAAGTTATTGGCGAACCAGTTGCCTGCGTCAAGTTATTGGCACACCAGTTGTCTGCGTCAAATTATTGGCACACCAGCTGCCTGCGTCAAGTTATTGGCACAATAGATGCCTGCGTCAAGTTATTGGCACAATAGATGCCTGAGTCAAGTTATTGGCACACCAGTTGCCTGCGTCAAGTTATTGGCACAATAGATGCCTGAATCAAGTCATTGGCCTGGCATCTGTCAAAGTCAGTGATGGGTTGGACAGTTACGGATGTCAGTTCTGGAAACGAAAGTTATGGATGTCAGTCATGGACACGACAGTTGTGGATGTCAGTCATGGACACGACAGTTGTGGATGTCAGTCATGGATATGACAGTTACGGATGTCAGTCATAGACACGACAGTTACGGATGTCAGTCATGGACACGACAGTTACGGATGTCAGTCATGGACACGACAGTTACGGATGTCAGTCATGGACACGACAGTTACGGATGTCAGTCATGGACACGACAGTTACGGATGTCAGTCATGGACATGTCAGTCATGGACAAGTCAGTTACGGATGTCAGTCATGGACACAACAGTTACAGATGTCAGTCATTGACACGACAGTTACAGATGTCAGTCATGGACAACAGTTATGGATGTCAGTCATGGACATGTCAGTCATGGACACGAAAGTTAAAGATGTCAGTCATGGACATGTCAGTCATGGACACGACAGTTGTGGACATCTACCAAAGACCTGGTGGCCACACAGGCTAGAGGACAGTTCAGAATCCCATGCACAACAGAGAAGGTTAGTAAGGAGAAAATGACTTACCTCATGGTCACCATGGCGATGCTGCTGCCGTTTCTGCTGCTGTCGTCGTCTCCTTTCGGTATCAGCTGAATGTTGAACTGCTGATGACGTCTCTATCTTCAGGTGTGATGCAACTTGTGCTCCACCAGCAGCCTTTAGGGGATTACGTGTTTGTGCTCTGCAAATGTCTCGCTGGGCTCGTTTGATCATTCTGTGAGGCTGAGGCTGGAAGCAATTGGAACCTTCAAAAGTCTGTATGGTCTTCAGTGAGGCTGAGGCTGGAAGCGATTGGGACCTTCAAAAGTCTGTATGGTCTTCTGTGAGGCTGAGGCTGGAGGCATTTGGGACCTTCAAAAGTCTGTATGGTCTTCTGTGAGGCTGAGGCTGTAAGCAATTGGGACCTTCAAAAGTCTGTATGGTCTTCTGTGAGGCTGAGGCTGGAAGCGATTGGGACCTTCAAAAGTCTGTATGGTCTTCTGTGAGGCTGAGGCTGGAAGCGATTGGGACCTTCAAAAGTCTGTATGGTCTTCAGTGAGGCTGAGGCTGGAAGCGATTGGGACCTTCAAAAGTCTGTATGGTCTTCTGTGAGGCTGAGGCTGGAGGCATTTGGGACCTTCAAAAGTCTGTATGGTCTTCTGTCAACAGTTTTCTGATGGTATGTATTGACGCGACAGTTGTCTGAGTCAAGTTATGGGGTGACAGTTGTTGGAGTCAAGTTATGGAGGTGACAGTTGTCTGAGTCAAGTTATGGGGGTGACAGTTGTTGGAGTCAAGTAATGGGGGTGACAGTTGTTGGGATCAAGTTATAGGGGTGACAGTTGTCTGAGTCAAGTTATGGGGGTGACAGTTGTTGGGGTCAAGTTATGGGGGTGACAGTTGTCTGGGTCAAGTTTTAGGGGTGACAGTTGTTGGGGTCAAGTTATGGGGCGACAGTTACGGTTGTCAGTCATAGAAACAACAGTTACAGATGTCAGTCATGGACACGACAGTTACGGATGTCAGTTATGGACACGACAGTCATGGACATGACAGTTACGGATGTCAGTCATGGACATGTCAGTCATGGACACAACAGTTACAGATGTCAGTCATGGACAAGTCAGTCATGGACACGACAGTTACGGATGTCAGTCATGGACACAACAGTTACAGATGTCAGTCATTGACACGACAGTTACAGATGTCAGTCATGGACAACAGTTATGGATGTCAGTCATGGACACGAAAGTTAAAGATGTCAGTCATGGACACAACAGTTACAGATGTCAGTCATTGACACGACAGTTACAGATGTCAGTCATGGACAACAGTTACGGATGTCAGTCATGGACATGAAAGTTAAAGATGTCAGTCATGGACATGTCAGTAATGGACACGACAGTTGTGGACATCTACCAAAGACCTGGTGGCCACACAGGCTAGAGGACAGTTCAGAATCCCATGCACAACAGAGAAGGTTAGTAAGGAGAAAATGACTTACCTCATGGTCACCATGGCGATGCTGCTGCCGTTTCTGCTGCTGTCGTCGTCTCCTTTCAGTATCAGCTGAATGTTGAACTGCTGATGACGTCTCTATCTTCAGGTGTGATGCAACTTGTGCTCCACCAGCAGCCTTTAGGGGATTACGTGTTTGTGCTCTGCAAATGTCTCGCTGGGCTCGTTTGATGCTTCTGTGAGGCTGTGGCTGGAAGCAATTGGAACCTTCAAAAGTCTGTATGGTCTTCTGTGAGGCTGAGGCTGTAAGCAATTGGGACCTTCAAAAGTCTGTATGGTCTTCTGTGAGGCTGAGGCTGGAAGCGATTGGGACCTTCAAGAGTCTGTATGGTCTTCTGTGAGGCTGAGGCTGGAAGCGATTGGGACCTTCAAAAGTCTGTATGGTCTTCTGTGAGGCTGAGGCTGGAAGCGATTGGGACCTTCAAAAGTCTGTATGGTCTTCTGTGAGGCTGGAAGCGATTGGGACCTTCAAAAGTCTGTATGGTCTTCTGTGAGGCTGAGGCTGGAGGCATTTGGGACCTTCAAAAGTCTGTATGGTCTTCTGTGAGGCTGAGGCTGGAGGCATTTGGGACCTTCAAAAGTCTGTATGGTCTTCTGTCAACAGTTTTCTGATGGTATGTATTGACGCGACAGTTGTCTGAGTCAAGTTATGGGGTGACATTTGTTGAGTCAAGTTATGGAGGTGACAGTTGTCTGAGTCAAGTTATGGGGGTGACAGTTGTTGGGGTCAAGTTATGGGGGTGACAGTTGTCTGGGTCAAGTTATAGGGGTAACAGTTGTTGGGGTCAAGTTATGGGGGTGACAGTTGTTGGGGTCAAGTTATAGGGGTAACAGTTGTTGGGGTCAAGTTATAGGGGTAACAGTTGTTGGGGTCAAGTTATGGGGCGACAGTTACGGTTGTCAGTCATAGAAACAACAGTTACAGATGTCAGTCATGGACACGACAGTTACGGATGTCAGTTATGGACACGACAGTCATGGACATGACAGTTACATATGTCAGTCATGGACAAGTCAGTCATGGACACGACAGTTACGGATGTCAGTCATGGACACGACAGTTACGGATGTCAGTCATGGACACGACAGTTACGGATGTCAGTCATGGACACGACAGTTACGGATGTCAGTCATGGACACGACAGTTACGGATGTCAGTCATGGACATGTCAGTCATGGACAAGTCAGTTACGGATGTCAGTCATGGACACAACAGTTACAGATGTCAGTCATTGACACGACAGTTACAGATGTCAGTCATGGACAACAGTTATGGATGTCAGTCATGGACATGTCAGTCATGGACACGAAAGTTAAAGATGTCAGTCATGGACATGTCAGTCATGGACACGACAGTTGTGGACATCTACCAAAGACCTGGTGGCCACACAGGCTAGAGGACAGTTCAGAATCCCATGCACAACAGAGAAGGTTAGTAAGGAGAAAATGACTTACCTCATGGTCACCATGGCGATGCTGCTGCCGTTTCTGCTGCTGTCGTCGTCTCCTTTCGGTATCAGCTGAATGTTGAACTGCTGATGACGTCTCTATCTTCAGGTGTGATGCAACTTGTGCTCCACCAGCAGCCTTTAGGGGATTACGTGTTTGTGCTCTGCAAATGTCTCGCTGGGCTCGTTTGATCATTCTGTGAGGCTGAGGCTGGAAGCAATTGGAACCTTCAAAAGTCTGTATGGTCTTCAGTGAGGCTGAGGCTGGAAGCGATTGGGACCTTCAAAAGTCTGTATGGTCTTCTGTGAGGCTGAGGCTGGAGGCATTTGGGACCTTCAAAAGTCTGTATGGTCTTCTGTGAGGCTGAGGCTGTAAGCAATTGGGACCTTCAAAAGTCTGTATGGTCTTCTGTGAGGCTGAGGCTGGAAGCGATTGGGACCTTCAAAAGTCTGTATGGTCTTCTGTGAGGCTGAGGCTGGAAGCGATTGGGACCTTCAAAAGTCTGTATGGTCTTCAGTGAGGCTGAGGCTGGAAGCGATTGGGACCTTCAAAAGTCTGTATGGTCTTCTGTGAGGCTGAGGCTGGAGGCATTTGGGACCTTCAAAAGTCTGTATGGTCTTCTGTCAACAGTTTTCTGATGGTATGTATTGACGCGACAGTTGTCTGAGTCAAGTTATGGGGTGACAGTTGTTGGAGTCAAGTTATGGAGGTGACAGTTGTCTGAGTCAAGTTATGGGGGTGACAGTTGTTGGAGTCAAGTAATGGGGGTGACAGTTGTTGGGATCAAGTTATAGGGGTGACAGTTGTCTGAGTCAAGTTATGGGGGTGACAGTTGTTGGGGTCAAGTTATGGGGGTGACAGTTGTCTGGGTCAAGTTTTAGGGGTGACAGTTGTTGGGGTCAAGTTATGGGGCGACAGTTACGGTTGTCAGTCATAGAAACAACAGTTACAGATGTCAGTCATGGACACGACAGTTACGGATGTCAGTTATGGACACGACAGTCATGGACATGACAGTTACGGATGTCAGTCATGGACATGTCAGTCATGGACACAACAGTTACAGATGTCAGTCATGGACAAGTCAGTCATGGACACGACAGTTACGGATGTCAGTCATGGACACAACAGTTACAGATGTCAGTCATTGACACGACAGTTACAGATGTCAGTCATGGACAACAGTTATGGATGTCAGTCATGGACACGAAAGTTAAAGATGTCAGTCATGGACACAACAGTTACAGATGTCAGTCATTGACACGACAGTTACAGATGTCAGTCATGGACAACAGTTACGGATGTCAGTCATGGACATGAAAGTTAAAGATGTCAGTCATGGACATGTCAGTAATGGACACGACAGTTGTGGACATCTACCAAAGACCTGGTGGCCACACAGGCTAGAGGACAGTTCAGAATCCCATGCACAACAGAGAAGGTTAGTAAGGAGAAAATGACTTACCTCATGGTCACCATGGCGATGCTGCTGCCGTTTCTGCTGCTGTCGTCGTCTCCTTTCAGTATCAGCTGAATGTTGAACTGCTGATGACGTCTCTATCTTCAGGTGTGATGCAACTTGTGCTCCACCAGCAGCCTTTAGGGGATTACGTGTTTGTGCTCTGCAAATGTCTCGCTGGGCTCGTTTGATGCTTCTGTGAGGCTGTGGCTGGAAGCAATTGGAACCTTCAAAAGTCTGTATGGTCTTCTGTGAGGCTGAGGCTGTAAGCAATTGGGACCTTCAAAAGTCTGTATGGTCTTCTGTGAGGCTGAGGCTGGAAGCGATTGGGACCTTCAAGAGTCTGTATGGTCTTCTGTGAGGCTGAGGCTGGAAGCGATTGGGACCTTCAAAAGTCTGTATGGTCTTCTGTGAGGCTGAGGCTGGAAGCGATTGGGACCTTCAAAAGTCTGTATGGTCTTCTGTGAGGCTGGAAGCGATTGGGACCTTCAAAAGTCTGTATGGTCTTCTGTGAGGCTGAGGCTGGAGGCATTTGGGACCTTCAAAAGTCTGTATGGTCTTCTGTGAGGCTGAGGCTGGAGGCATTTGGGACCTTCAAAAGTCTGTATGGTCTTCTGTCAACAGTTTTCTGATGGTATGTATTGACGCGACAGTTGTCTGAGTCAAGTTATGGGGTGACATTTGTTGAGTCAAGTTATGGAGGTGACAGTTGTCTGAGTCAAGTTATGGGGGTGACAGTTGTTGGGGTCAAGTTATGGGGGTGACAGTTGTCTGGGTCAAGTTATAGGGGTAACAGTTGTTGGGGTCAAGTTATGGGGGTGACAGTTGTTGGGGTCAAGTTATAGGGGTAACAGTTGTTGGGGTCAAGTTATAGGGGTAACAGTTGTTGGGGTCAAGTTATGGGGCGACAGTTACGGTTGTCAGTCATAGAAACAACAGTTACAGATGTCAGTCATGGACACGACAGTTACGGATGTCAGTTATGGACACGACAGTCATGGACATGACAGTTACATATGTCAGTCATGGACAAGTCAGTCATGGACACGACAGTTACGGATGTCAGTCATGGACACGACAGTTACGGATGTCAGTCATGGACACGACAGTTACGGATGTCAGTCATGGACACGACAGTTACGGATGTCAGTCATGGACACGACAGTTACGGATGTCAGTCATGGACATGTCAGTCATGGACAAGTCAGTTACGGATGTCAGTCATGGACACAACAGTTACAGATGTCAGTCATTGACACGACAGTTACAGATGTCAGTCATGGACAACAGTTATGGATGTCAGTCATGGACATGTCAGTCATGGACACGAAAGTTAAAGATGTCAGTCATGGACATGTCAGTCATGGACACGACAGTTGTGGACATCTACCAAAGACCTGGTGGCCACACAGGCTAGAGGACAGTTCAGAATCCCATGCACAACAGAGAAGGTTAGTAAGGAGAAAATGACTTACCTCATGGTCACCATGGCGATGCTGCTGCCGTTTCTGCTGCTGTCGTCGTCTCCTTTCGGTATCAGCTGAATGTTGAACTGCTGATGACGTCTCTATCTTCAGGTGTGATGCAACTTGTGCTCCACCAGCAGCCTTTAGGGGATTACGTGTTTGTGCTCTGCAAATGTCTCGCTGGGCTCGTTTGATCATTCTGTGAGGCTGAGGCTGGAAGCAATTGGAACCTTCAAAAGTCTGTATGGTCTTCAGTGAGGCTGAGGCTGGAAGCGATTGGGACCTTCAAAAGTCTGTATGGTCTTCTGTGAGGCTGAGGCTGGAGGCATTTGGGACCTTCAAAAGTCTGTATGGTCTTCTGTGAGGCTGAGGCTGTAAGCAATTGGGACCTTCAAAAGTCTGTATGGTCTTCTGTGAGGCTGAGGCTGGAAGCGATTGGGACCTTCAAAAGTCTGTATGGTCTTCTGTGAGGCTGAGGCTGGAAGCGATTGGGACCTTCAAAAGTCTGTATGGTCTTCAGTGAGGCTGAGGCTGGAAGCGATTGGGACCTTCAAAAGTCTGTATGGTCTTCTGTGAGGCTGAGGCTGGAAGCGATTGGGACCTTCAAAAGTCTGTATGGTCTTCAGTGAGGCTGAGGCTGGAAGCGATTGGGACCTTCAAAAGTCTGTATGGTCTTCTGTGAGGCTGAGGCTGGAGGCATTTGGGACCTTCAAAAGTCTGTATGGTCTTCTGTCAACAGTTTTCTGATGGTATGTATTGACGCGACAGTTGTCTGAGTCAAGTTATGGGGTGACAGTTGTTGGAGTCAAGTTATGGAGGTGACAGTTGTCTGAGTCAAGTTATGGGGGTGACAGTTGTTGGAGTCAAGTAATGGGGGTGACAGTTGTTGGGATCAAGTTATAGGGGTGACAGTTGTCTGAGTCAAGTTATGGGGGTGACAGTTGTTGGGGTCAAGTTATGGGGGTGACAGTTGTCTGGGTCAAGTTTTAGGGGTGACAGTTGTTGGGGTCAAGTTATGGGGCGACAGTTACGGTTGTCAGTCATAGAAACAACAGTTACAGATGTCAGTCATGGACACGACAGTTACGGATGTCAGTTATGGACACGACAGTCATGGACATGACAGTTACGGATGTCAGTCATGGACATGTCAGTCATGGACACAACAGTTACAGATGTCAGTCATGGACAAGTCAGTCATGGACACGACAGTTACGGATGTCAGTCATGGACACAACAGTTACAGATGTCAGTCATTGACACGACAGTTACAGATGTCAGTCATGGACAACAGTTATGGATGTCAGTCATGGACACGAAAGTTAAAGATGTCAGTCATGGACACAACAGTTACAGATGTCAGTCATTGACACGACAGTTACAGATGTCAGTCATGGACAACAGTTACGGATGTCAGTCATGGACATGAAAGTTAAAGATGTCAGTCATGGACATGTCAGTAATGGACACGACAGTTGTGGACATCTACCAAAGACCTGGTGGCCACACAGGCTAGAGGACAGTTCAGAATCCCATGCACAACAGAGAAGGTTAGTAAGGAGAAAATGACTTACCTCATGGTCACCATGGCGATGCTGCTGCCGTTTCTGCTGCTGTCGTCGTCTCCTTTCAGTATCAGCTGAATGTTGAACTGCTGATGACGTCTCTATCTTCAGGTGTGATGCAACTTGTGCTCCACCAGCAGCCTTTAGGGGATTACGTGTTTGTGCTCTGCAAATGTCTCGCTGGGCTCGTTTGATGCTTCTGTGAGGCTGTGGCTGGAAGCAATTGGAACCTTCAAAAGTCTGTATGGTCTTCTGTGAGGCTGAGGCTGTAAGCAATTGGGACCTTCAAAAGTCTGTATGGTCTTCTGTGAGGCTGAGGCTGGAAGCGATTGGGACCTTCAAGAGTCTGTATGGTCTTCTGTGAGGCTGAGGCTGGAAGCGATTGGGACCTTCAAAAGTCTGTATGGTCTTCTGTGAGGCTGAGGCTGGAAGCGATTGGGACCTTCAAAAGTCTGTATGGTCTTCTGTGAGGCTGAGGCTGTAAGCAATTGGGACCTTCAAAAGTCTGTATGGTCTTCTGTGAGGCTGAGGCTGGAAGCGATTGGGACCTTCAAGAGTCTGTATGGTCTTCTGTGAGGCTGAGGCTGGAAGCGATTGGGACCTTCAAAAGTCTGTATGGTCTTCTGTGAGGCTGAGGCTGGAAGCGATTGGGACCTTCAAAAGTCTGTATGGTCTTCTGTGAGGCTGGAAGCGATTGGGACCTTCAAAAGTCTGTATGGTCTTCTGTGAGGCTGAGGCTGGAGGCATTTGGGACCTTCAAAAGTCTGTATGGTCTTCTGTGAGGCTGAGGCTGGAGGCATTTGGGACCTTCAAAAGTCTGTATGGTCTTCTGTCAACAGTTTTCTGATGGTATGTATTGACGCGACAGTTGTCTGAGTCAAGTTATGGGGTGACATTTGTTGAGTCAAGTTATGGAGGTGACAGTTGTCTGAGTCAAGTTATGGGGGTGACAGTTGTTGGGGTCAAGTTATGGGGGTGACAGTTGTCTGGGTCAAGTTATAGGGGTAACAGTTGTTGGGGTCAAGTTATGGGGGTGACAGTTGTTGGGGTCAAGTTATAGGGGTAACAGTTGTTGGGGTCAAGTTATAGGGGTAACAGTTGTTGGGGTCAAGTTATGGGGCGACAGTTACGGTTGTCAGTCATAGAAACAACAGTTACAGATGTCAGTCATGGACACGACAGTTACGGATGTCAGTTATGGACACGACAGTCATGGACATGACAGTTACATATGTCAGTCATGGACAAGTCAGTCATGGACACGACAGTTACGGATGTCAGTCATGGACACGACAGTTACGGATGTCAGTCATGGACACGACAGTTACGGATGTCAGTCATGGACACGACAGTTACGGATGTCAGTCATGGACACGACAGTTACGGATGTCAGTCATGGACATGTCAGTCATGGACAAGTCAGTTACGGATGTCAGTCATGGACACAACAGTTACAGATGTCAGTCATTGACACGACAGTTACAGATGTCAGTCATGGACAACAGTTATGGATGTCAGTCATGGACATGTCAGTCATGGACACGAAAGTTAAAGATGTCAGTCATGGACATGTCAGTCATGGACACGACAGTTGTGGACATCTACCAAAGACCTGGTGGCCACACAGGCTAGAGGACAGTTCAGAATCCCATGCACAACAGAGAAGGTTAGTAAGGAGAAAATGACTTACCTCATGGTCACCATGGCGATGCTGCTGCCGTTTCTGCTGCTGTCGTCGTCTCCTTTCGGTATCAGCTGAATGTTGAACTGCTGATGACGTCTCTATCTTCAGGTGTGATGCAACTTGTGCTCCACCAGCAGCCTTTAGGGGATTACGTGTTTGTGCTCTGCAAATGTCTCGCTGGGCTCGTTTGATCATTCTGTGAGGCTGAGGCTGGAAGCAATTGGAACCTTCAAAAGTCTGTATGGTCTTCAGTGAGGCTGAGGCTGGAAGCGATTGGGACCTTCAAAAGTCTGTATGGTCTTCTGTGAGGCTGAGGCTGGAGGCATTTGGGACCTTCAAAAGTCTGTATGGTCTTCTGTGAGGCTGAGGCTGTAAGCAATTGGGACCTTCAAAAGTCTGTATGGTCTTCTGTGAGGCTGAGGCTGGAAGCGATTGGGACCTTCAAAAGTCTGTATGGTCTTCTGTGAGGCTGAGGCTGGAAGCGATTGGGACCTTCAAAAGTCTGTATGGTCTTCAGTGAGGCTGAGGCTGGAAGCGATTGGGACCTTCAAAAGTCTGTATGGTCTTCTGTGAGGCTGAGGCTGGAGGCATTTGGGACCTTCAAAAGTCTGTATGGTCTTCTGTCAACAGTTTTCTGATGGTATGTATTGACGCGACAGTTGTCTGAGTCAAGTTATGGGGTGACAGTTGTTGGAGTCAAGTTATGGAGGTGACAGTTGTCTGAGTCAAGTTATGGGGGTGACAGTTGTTGGAGTCAAGTAATGGGGGTGACAGTTGTTGGGATCAAGTTATAGGGGTGACAGTTGTCTGAGTCAAGTTATGGGGGTGACAGTTGTTGGGGTCAAGTTATGGGGGTGACAGTTGTCTGGGTCAAGTTTTAGGGGTGACAGTTGTTGGGGTCAAGTTATGGGGCGACAGTTACGGTTGTCAGTCATAGAAACAACAGTTACAGATGTCAGTCATGGACACGACAGTTACGGATGTCAGTTATGGACACGACAGTCATGGACATGACAGTTACGGATGTCAGTCATGGACATGTCAGTCATGGACACAACAGTTACAGATGTCAGTCATGGACAAGTCAGTCATGGACACGACAGTTACGGATGTCAGTCATGGACACAACAGTTACAGATGTCAGTCATTGACACGACAGTTACAGATGTCAGTCATGGACAACAGTTATGGATGTCAGTCATGGACACGAAAGTTAAAGATGTCAGTCATGGACACAACAGTTACAGATGTCAGTCATTGACACGACAGTTACAGATGTCAGTCATGGACAACAGTTACGGATGTCAGTCATGGACATGAAAGTTAAAGATGTCAGTCATGGACATGTCAGTAATGGACACGACAGTTGTGGACATCTACCAAAGACCTGGTGGCCACACAGGCTAGAGGACAGTTCAGAATCCCATGCACAACAGAGAAGGTTAGTAAGGAGAAAATGACTTACCTCATGGTCACCATGGCGATGCTGCTGCCGTTTCTGCTGCTGTCGTCGTCTCCTTTCAGTATCAGCTGAATGTTGAACTGCTGATGACGTCTCTATCTTCAGGTGTGATGCAACTTGTGCTCCACCAGCAGCCTTTAGGGGATTACGTGTTTGTGCTCTGCAAATGTCTCGCTGGGCTCGTTTGATGCTTCTGTGAGGCTGTGGCTGGAAGCAATTGGAACCTTCAAAAGTCTGTATGGTCTTCTGTGAGGCTGAGGCTGTAAGCAATTGGGACCTTCAAAAGTCTGTATGGTCTTCTGTGAGGCTGAGGCTGGAAGCGATTGGGACCTTCAAGAGTCTGTATGGTCTTCTGTGAGGCTGAGGCTGGAAGCGATTGGGACCTTCAAAAGTCTGTATGGTCTTCTGTGAGGCTGAGGCTGGAAGCGATTGGGACCTTCAAAAGTCTGTATGGTCTTCTGTGAGGCTGGAAGCGATTGGGACCTTCAAAAGTCTGTATGGTCTTCTGTGAGGCTGAGGCTGGAGGCATTTGGGACCTTCAAAAGTCTGTATGGTCTTCTGTGAGGCTGAGGCTGGAGGCATTTGGGACCTTCAAAAGTCTGTATGGTCTTCTGTCAACAGTTTTCTGATGGTATGTATTGACGCGACAGTTGTCTGAGTCAAGTTATGGGGTGACATTTGTTGAGTCAAGTTATGGAGGTGACAGTTGTCTGAGTCAAGTTATGGGGGTGACAGTTGTTGGGGTCAAGTTATGGGGGTGACAGTTGTCTGGGTCAAGTTATAGGGGTAACAGTTGTTGGGGTCAAGTTATGGGGGTGACAGTTGTTGGGGTCAAGTTATAGGGGTAACAGTTGTTGGGGTCAAGTTATAGGGGTAACAGTTGTTGGGGTCAAGTTATGGGGCGACAGTTACGGTTGTCAGTCATAGAAACAACAGTTACAGATGTCAGTCATGGACACGACAGTTACGGATGTCAGTTATGGACACGACAGTCATGGACATGACAGTTACATATGTCAGTCATGGACAAGTCAGTCATGGACACGACAGTTACGGATGTCAGTCATGGACACAACAGTTACAGATGTCAGTCATTGACACGACAGTTACAGATGTCAGTCATGGACAACAGTTATGGATGTCAGTCATGGACACGAAAGTTAAAGATGTCAGTCATGGACATGTCAGTCATGGACACGACAGTTGTGGACATCTACCAAAGACCTGGTGGCCACACAGGCTAGAGGACAGTTCAGAATCCCATGCACAACAGAGAAGGTTAGTAAGGAGAAAATGACTTACCTCGTGGTCACCATGGCGATGCTGCTGCCGTTTCTGCTGCTGTCGTCGTCTCCTTTCAGTATCAGCTGAATGTTGAACTGCTGATGACGTCTCTATCTTCAGGTGTGATGCAACTTGTGCTCCACCAGCAGCCTTTAGGGGATTACGTGTTTGTGCTCTGCAAATGTCTCGCTGGGCTCGTTTGATCATTCTGTGAGGCTGAGGCTGGATACAATTGGGACCTTCAAAAGTCTGTATGGTCTTCTGTGAGGCTGAGGCTGTAAGCAATTGGGACCTTCAAAAGTCTGTATGGTCTTCTGTGAGGCTGAGGCTGTAAGCAATTGGGACCTTCAAAAGTCTGTATGGTCTTCTGTGAGGCTGAGGCTGGAAGCGATTGGGACCTTCAAAAGTCTGTATGGTCTTCTGTGAGGCTGAGGCTGGAAGCGATTGGGACCTTCAAAAGTCTGTATGGTCTTCTGTGAGGCTGAGGCTGGAGGCATTTGGGACCTTCAAAAGTCTGTATGGTCTTCTGTCAACAGTTTTCTGATGGTATGTATTGACGCGACAGTTGTCTGAGTCAAGTTATGGGGGTGACAGTTGTTGGAGTCAAGTAATGGGGGTGACAGTTGTTGGGGTCAAGTTATGGGGGTGACAGTTGTCTGAGTCAAGTTATGGGGGTGACAGTTGCTGGGGTCAAGTTATAGGGGTGACAGTTGTCTGAGTCAAGTTATGGGGGTGACAGTTGTTGGGGTCAAGTTATGGGGCGACAGTTACGGTTGTCAGTCATAGAAACAACAGTTACAGATGTCAGTCATGGACACGACAGTTACGGATGTCAGTTATGGACACGACAGTCATGGACATGACAGTTACGGATGTCAGTCATGGACATGTCAGTCATGGACACAACAGTTACAGATGTCAGTCATGGACAAGTCAGTCATGGACACGACAGTTACGGATGTCAGTCATGGACACAACAGTTACGGATGTCAGTCATTGACACGACAGTTACGGATGTCAGTCATGGACACGACAGTTATGGATGTCAGTCATGGACACGAAAGTTAAAGATGTCAGTCATGGACATGTCAGTAATGGACACGACAGTTGTGGACATCTACCAAAGACCTGGTGGCCACACAGGCTAGAGGACAGTTCAGAATCCCATGCACAACAGAGAAGGTTAGTAAGGAGAAAATGACTTACCTCATGGTCACCATGGCGATGCTGCTGCCGTTTCTGCTGCTGTCGTCGTCTCCTTTCAGTATCAGCTGAATGTTGAACTGCTGATGACGTCTCTATCTTCAGGTGTGATGCAACTTGTGCTCCACCAGCAGCCATTAGGGGATTACGTGTTTGTGCTCTGCAAATGTCTCGCTGGGCTCGTTTGATGCTTCTGTGAGGCTGAGGCTGGAAGCAATTGGAACCTGCAAAAGTCTGTATGGTCTTCTGTGAGGCTGAGGCTGGAAGCGATTGGGACCTTCAAAAGTCTGTATGGTCTTCTGTGAGGCTGAGGCTTTAAGCAATTGGGACCTTCAAAAGTCTGCATGGTCTTCTGTGAGGCTGAGGCTGGAAGCAATTGGGACCTTCAAAAGTCTGTATGGTCTTCTGTGAGGCTGAGGCTGGAAGCAATTGGGACCTTCAAAAGTCTGTATGGTCTTCTGTGAGGCTGAGGCTGGAAGCAATTGGGACCTTCAAAAGTCTGTATGGTCTTCTGTGAGGCTGAGGCGGGAAGCATTTGGGACCTTCAAAAGTCTGTAGGGTCTTCTGTGAGGCTGAGGCTGGAAGCAATTGGGACCTTCAAAAGTCTGTATGGTCTTCTGTCAACAGTTTTCTGATGGTATGTATTGACGCGACAGTTGTCTGAGTCAAGTTATGGGGTGACAGTTGTTGGGGTCAAGTTATGGAGGTGACAGTTGTCTGAGTCAAGTTATGGAGGTTTCAGTTGTTGGGGTCAAGTTATGGAGGTGACAGTTGTTGGGGTCAAGTTATAGGGGTGACAGTTGTCTGAGTCAAGTTATGGGGGTGACAGTTGTTGGGGTCAAGTTATAGGGGTGACAGTTGTCTGAGTCAAGTTATGGGGGTGACAGTTGTTGGGGTCAAGTTATGGGGGTGACAGTTGTCTGGGTCAAGTTATAGGGGTGACAGTTGTTGGGGTCAAGTTATAGGGGTAACAGTTGTTGGGGTCAAGTTATAGGGGTGACAGTTGTTGGGGTCAAGTTATAGGGGTAACAGTTGTTGGGGTCAAGTTATGGGGCGACAGTTAATTTGTCAGTCATAGAAACAACAGTTACAGATGTCAGTCATGGACACGACAGTTACGGATGTCAGTTATGGACACGACAGTCATGGACATGACAGTTACAGATGTCAGTCATGGACATGACAGTTACGGATGTCAGTCATGGACATGTCAGTCATGGACACAACAGGTACAGATGTCAGTCATGGACACGACAGTTACAGATGTCAGTCATGGACAACAGTTACGGATGTCAGTCATGGACACGACAGTTACGGATGTCAGTCATGGACATGTCAGTCATGGACACGACAGTTGTGGACATCTACCAAAGACCTGGTGGCCACACAGGCTAGAGGACAGTTCAGAATCCCATGCACAACAGAGAAGGTTAGTAAGGAGAAAATGACTTACCTCATGGTCACCATGGCGATGCTGCTGCTGTTTCTGCTGCTGTCGTTGTCTCCTTTCGGTATCAGCTGAATGTTGAACTGCTGATGACGTCTCTATCTTCAGGTGTGATGCAACTTGTGCTCCACCAGCAGCCTTTAGGGGATTACGTGTTTGTGCTCTGCAAATCTCTCGCTGGGCTCGTTTGATGCTTCTGTGAGGCTGAGGCTGGAAGCAATTGGAACCTGCAAAAGTCTGTATGGTCTTCTTTGAGGCTGAGGCTGGATGCAATTGGGACCTTCAAAAGTCTGTATGGTCTTCTGTGAGGCTGAGGCTGGAAGCGATTGGGACCTTCAAAAGTCTGTATGGTCTTCTGTGAGGCTGAGGCTGGAAGCGATTGGGACCTTCAAAAGTCTGTATGGTCTTCTGTGAGGCTGAGGCTGTAAGCAATTGGGACCTTCAAAAGTCTGTATGGTCTTCTGTGAGGCTGAGGCTGGAAGCGATTGGGACCTTCAAAAGTCTGTATGGTCTTCTGTGAGGCTGAGGCTGGAAGCGATTGGGACCTTCAAAAGTCTGTATGGTCTTCTGTGAGGCTGAGGCTGGAGGCATTTGGGACCTTCAAAAGTCTGTATGGTCTTCTGTCAACAGTTTTCTGATGGTATGTATTGACGCGACAGTTGTCTGAGTCAAGTTATGGGGGTGACAGTTGTTGGAGTCAAGTAATGGGGGTGACAGTTGTTGGGGTCAAGTTATGGGGGTGACAGTTGTCTGAGTCAAGTTATGGGGGTGACAGTTGTTGGGGTCAAGTTATAGGGGTGACAGTTGTCTGAGTCAAGTTATGGGGGTGACAGTTGTTGGGGTCAAGTTATGGGGCGACAGTTACGGTTGTCAGTCATAGAAACAACAGTTACAGATGTCAGTCATGGACACGACAGTTACGGATGTCAGTTATGGACACGACAGTCATGGACATGACAGTTACGGATGTCAGTCATGGACATGTCAGTCATGGACACAACAGTTACAGATGTCAGTCATGGACAAGTCAGTCATGGACACGACAGTTACGGATGTCAGTCATGGACACAACAGTTACGGATGTCAGTCATTGACACGACAGTTACGGATGTCAGTCATGGACACGACAGTTATGGATGTCAGTCATGGACACGAAAGTTAAAGATGTCAGTCATGGACATGTCAGTAATGGACACGACAGTTGTGGACATCTACCAAAGACCTGGTGGCCACACAGGCTAGAGGACAGTTCAGAATCCCATGCACAACAGAGAAGGTTAGTAAGGAGAAAATGACTTACCTCATGGTCACCATGGCGATGCTGCTGCCGTTTCTGCTGCTGTCGTCGTCTCCTTTCAGTATCAGCTGAATGTTGAACTGCTGATGACGTCTCTATCTTCAGGTGTGATGCAACTTGTGCTCCACCAGCAGCCATTAGGGGATTACGTGTTTGTGCTCTGCAAATGTCTCGCTGGGCTCGTTTGATGCTTCTGTGAGGCTGAGGCTGGAAGCAATTGGAACCTGCAAAAGTCTGTATGGTCTTCTGTGAGGCTGAGGCTGGAAGCGATTGGGACCTTCAAAAGTCTGTATGGTCTTCTGTGAGGCTGAGGCTTTAAGCAATTGGGACCTTCAAAAGTCTGCATGGTCTTCTGTGAGGCTGAGGCTGGAAGCAATTGGGACCTTCAAAAGTCTGTATGGTCTTCTGTGAGGCTGAGGCTGGAAGCAATTGGGACCTTCAAAAGTCTGTATGGTCTTCTGTGAGGCTGAGGCTGGAAGCAATTGGGACCTTCAAAAGTCTGTATGGTCTTCTGTGAGGCTGAGGCGGGAAGCATTTGGGACCTTCAAAAGTCTGTAGGGTCTTCTGTGAGGCTGAGGCTGGAAGCAATTGGGACCTTCAAAAGTCTGTATGGTCTTCTGTCAACAGTTTTCTGATGGTATGTATTGACGCGACAGTTGTCTGAGTCAAGTTATGGGGTGACAGTTGTTGGGGTCAAGTTATGGAGGTGACAGTTGTCTGAGTCAAGTTATGGAGGTTTCAGTTGTTGGGGTCAAGTTATGGAGGTGACAGTTGTTGGGGTCAAGTTATAGGGGTGACAGTTGTCTGAGTCAAGTTATGGGGGTGACAGTTGTTGGGGTCAAGTTATAGGGGTGACAGTTGTCTGAGTCAAGTTATGGGGGTGACAGTTGTTGGGGTCAAGTTATGGGGGTGACAGTTGTCTGGGTCAAGTTATAGGGGTGACAGTTGTTGGGGTCAAGTTATAGGGGTAACAGTTGTTGGGGTCAAGTTATAGGGGTGACAGTTGTTGGGGTCAAGTTATAGGGGTAACAGTTGTTGGGGTCAAGTTATGGGGCGACAGTTAATTTGTCAGTCATAGAAACAACAGTTACAGATGTCAGTCATGGACACGACAGTTACGGATGTCAGTTATGGACACGACAGTCATGGACATGACAGTTACAGATGTCAGTCATGGACATGACAGTTACGGATGTCAGTCATGGACATGTCAGTCATGGACACAACAGGTACAGATGTCAGTCATGGACACGACAGTTACAGATGTCAGTCATGGACAACAGTTACGGATGTCAGTCATGGACACGACAGTTACGGATGTCAGTCATGGACATGTCAGTCATGGACACGACAGTTGTGGACATCTACCAAAGACCTGGTGGCCACACAGGCTAGAGGACAGTTCAGAATCCCATGCACAACAGAGAAGGTTAGTAAGGAGAAAATGACTTACCTCATGGTCACCATGGCGATGCTGCTGCTGTTTCTGCTGCTGTCGTTGTCTCCTTTCGGTATCAGCTGAATGTTGAACTGCTGATGACGTCTCTATCTTCAGGTGTGATGCAACTTGTGCTCCACCAGCAGCCTTTAGGGGATTACGTGTTTGTGCTCTGCAAATCTCTCGCTGGGCTCGTTTGATGCTTCTGTGAGGCTGAGGCTGGAAGCAATTGGAACCTGCAAAAGTCTGTATGGTCTTCTTTGAGGCTGAGGCTGGATGCAATTGGGACCTTCAAAAGTCTGTATGGTCTTCTGTGAGGCTGAGGCTGGAAGCGATTGGGACCTTCAAAAGTCTGTATGGTCTTCTGTGAGGCTGAGGCTGGAAGCGATTGGGACCTTCAAAAGTCTGTATGGTCTTCTGTGAGGCTGAGGCGGGAAGCATTTGGGACCTTCAAAAGTCTGCATGGTCTTCTGTCAACCGTTTTCTGATGGTATGTATTGACGCGACAGTTGTCTGAGTCAAGTTATGGGGTGACAGTTGTTGGAGTCAAGTTATGGGGGTGACAGTTGTTGGAGTCAAGTAATGGGGGTGGCAGCTGTTGGGGTCAAGTTATGGGGGTGACAGTTGTCTGAGTCAAGTTATGGGGGTGACAGTTGTTGGGGTCAAGTTATAGGGGTAACAGTTGTCTGAGTCAAGTTATGGAGGTGACAGTTGTCTGAGTCAAGTTATGGGGGTGACAGTTGTTGGGGTCAAGTTATGGGGGTGACAGTTGTCTGGGTCAAGTTATAGGGGTAACAGTTGTTGGGGTCAAGTTATGGGGCGACAGTTACGGTTGTCAGTCATAGAAACAACAGTTACAGATGTCAGTCATGGACACGACAGTTACGGATGTCAGTCATGGACATGTCAGTCATGGACACGACAGTTGTGGACATCTACCAAAGACCTGGTGGCCACACAGGCTAGAGGACAGTTCAGAATCCCATGCACAACAGAGAAGGTTAGTAAGGAGAAAATGACTTACCTCATGGTCACCATGGCGATGCTGCTGCCGTTTCTGCTGCTGTCGTCGTCTCCTTTCGGTATCAGCTGAATGTTTAACTGCTGATGACGTCTCTATCTTCAGGTGTGATGCAACTTGTGCTCCACCAGCAGCCTTTAGGGGATTACGTGTTTGTGCTCTGCAAATGTCTCGCTGGGCTCGTTTGATGCTTCTGTGAGGCTGTGGCTGGAAGCAATTGGGACCTTCAAAAGTCTGTATGGTCTTCTGTGAGGCTGAGGCTGGAAGCAATAGGGACCTTCAAAAGTCTGTATGGTCTTCTGTGAGGCTGAGGCTGGAAGCGATTGGGACCTTCAAAAGTCTGTATGGTCTTCTGTGAGGCTGAGGCTGGAAGCGATTGGGACCTTCAAAAGTCTGTATGGTCTTCTGTGAGGCTGAGGCTGGAAGCGATTGGGACCTTCAAAAGTCTGTATGGTCTTCTGTGAGGCTGAGGCTGGAAGCGATTGGGACCTTCAAAAGTCTGTATGGTCTTCTGTGAGGCTGAGGCTGGAAGCGATTGGGACCTTCAAAAGTCTGTATGGTCTTCTGTGAGGCTGAGGCTGGAAGCGATTGGGACCTTCAAAAGTCTGTATGGTCTTCTGTGAAGCTGAGGCTGGAAGCGATTGGGACCTTCAAAAGTCTGTATGGTCTTCTGTGAGGCTGAGGCTGGAGGCATTTGAGACCTTCAAAAGTCTGTATGGTCTTCTGTGAGGCTGAGGCTGGAAGCGATTGGGACCTTCAAAAGTCTGTATGGTCTTCTGTGAGGCTGAGGCTGGAGGCATTTGGGACCTTCAAAAGTCTGTATGGTCTTCTGTCAACAGTTTTCTGATGGTATGTATTGACGCGACAGTTGTCTGAGTCAAGTTATGGGGTGACAGTTGTTGGAGTCAAGTTATGGAGGTGACAGTTGTCTGAGTCAAGTTATGGGGGTAACAGTTGTTGGAGTCAAGTAATGGGGGTGACAGTTGTTGGGGTCAAGTTATGGGGGTGACAGTTGTCTGAGTCAAGTTATGGGGGTGACAGTTGGTGGGGTCAAGTTATAGGGGTGACAGTTGTCTGAGTCAAGTTATGGGGGTGACAGTTGTTGGGGTCAAGTTATGGGGGTGACAGTTGTCTGGGTCAAGTTATAGGGGTGACAATTGTTGGGGTCAAGTTATAGGGGTAACAGTTGTTGGGGTCAAGTTATGGGGCGACAGTTACAGATGTCAGTCATAGAAACAACAGTTACAGATGTCAGTCATGGACACGACAGTTACGGATGTCAGTTATGGACACGACAGTCATTGACATGACAGTTACAGATGTCAGTCATGGACATGACAGTTACGGATGTCAGTCATGGACGTGTCAGTCATGGACACAATAGTTACAGATGTCAGTCATGGACAAGTCAGTCATGGACACGACAGTTACGGATGTCAGTCATGGACACAACAGTTACAGATGTCAGTCATTGACACGATAGTTACAGATGTCAGTCATGGACAACAGTTATGGATGTCAGTCATGGACACGAAAGTTAAAGATGTCAGTCATGGACATGTCAGTCATGGACACGACAGTTGTGGACATCTACCAAAGACCTGGTGGCCACACAGGCTAGAGGACAGTTCAGAATCCCATGCACAACAGAGAAGGTTAGTAAGGAGAAAATGACTTACCTCATGGTCACCATGGCGATGCTGCTGCCGTTTCTGCTGCTGTCGTCGTCTCCTTTCAGTATCAGAAGAATGTTGAACTGCTGATGACGTCTCTATCTTCAGGTGTGATGCAACTTGTGCTCCACCAGCAGCCTTTAGGGGATTACGTGTTTGTGCTCTGCAAATGTCTCGCTGGGCTCGTTTGATGCTTCTGTGAGGCTGTGGCTGGAAGCAATTGGAACCTTCAAAAGTCTGTATGGTCTTCTGTGAGGCTGAGGCTGGAAGCGATTGGGACCTTTAAAAGTCTGTATGGTCTTCTGTGAGGCTGAGGCTGGAAGCGATTGGGACCTTCAAAAGTCTGTATGGTCTTCTGTGAGGCTGAGGCTGGAAGCGATTGGGACCTTCAAAATTCTGTATGGTCTTCTGTGAGGCTGAGGCTGGAGGCATTTGGGACCTTCAAAAGTCTGTATGGTCTTCTGTGAGGCTGAGGCTGGAAGCGATTGGGACCTTCAAAAGTCTGTATGGTCTTCTGTGAGGCTGAGGCTGGAGGCATTTGGGACCTTCAAAAGTCTGTATGGTCTTCTGTCAACAGTTTTCTGATGGTATGTATTGACGCGACAGTTGTCTGAGTCAAGTTATGGGGTGACAGTTGTTGGAGTCAAGTTATGGAGGTGACAGTTGTCTGAGTCAAGTTATGGGGGTAACAGTTGTTGGAGTCAAGTAATGGGGGTGACAGTTGTTGGGGTCAAGTTATGGGGGTGACAGTTGTCTGAGTCAAGTTATGGGGGTGACAGTTGGTGGGGTCAAGTTATAGGGGTGACAGTTGTCTGAGTCAAGTTATGGGGGTGACAGTTGTTGGGGTCAAGTTATGGGGGTGACAGTTGTCTGGGTCAAGTTATAGGGGTGACAATTGTTGGGGTCAAGTTATAGGGGTAACAGTTGTTGGGGTCAAGTTATGGGGCGACAGTTACGGTTGTCAGTCATAGAAACAACAGTTACAGATGTCAGTCATGGACACGACAGTTACGGATGTCAGTTATGGACACGACAGTCATGGACATGACAGTTACAGATGTCAGTCATGGACATGACAGTTACGGATGTCAGTCATGGACATGTCAGTCATGGACACAACAGTTACAGATGTCAGTCATGGACAAGTCAGTCATGGACACGACAGTTACGGATGTCAGTCATGGACACAACAGTTACAGATGTCAGTCATTGACACGACAGTTACAGATGTCAGTCATGGACAACAGTTATGGATGTCAGTTATGGACACGACAGTTACGGATGTCAGTCATGGACACGACAGTTACGGATGTCAGTCATGGACATGTCAGTCATGGACACGACAGTTGTGGACATCTACCAAAGACCTGGTGGCCACACAGGCTAGAGGACAGTTCAGAATCCCATGCACAACAGAGAAGGTTAGTAAGGAGAAAATGACTTACCTCATGGTCACCATGGCGATGCTGCTGCCGTTTCTGCTGCTGTCGTCGTCTCCTTTCAGTATCAGCTGAATGTTGAACTGCTGATGACGTCTCTATCTTCAGGTGTGATGCAACTTGTGCTCCACCAGCAGCCTTTAGGGGATTACGTGTTTGTGCTCTGCAAATGTCTCGCTGGGCTCGTTTGATGCTTCTGTGAGGCTGTGGCTGGAAGCAATTGGAACCTTCAAAAGTCTGTATGGTCTTCTGTGAGGCTGAGGCTGTAAGCAATTGGGACCTTCAAAAGTCTGTATGGTCTTCTGTGAGGCTGAGGCTGGAAGCGATTGGGACCTTCAAAAGTCTGTATGGTCTTCTGTGAGGCTGAGGCTGGAAGCGATTGGGACCTTCAAATGTCTGTATGGTCTTCTGTGAGGATGATGCTGGAAGCGATTGGGACCTTCAAAAGTCTGTATGGTCTTCTGTGAGGCTGAGGCTGTAAGCAATTGGGACCTTCAAAAGTCTGTATGGTCTTCTGTGAGGCTGAGGCTGGAAGCGATTGGGACCTTCAAAAGTCTGTATGGTCTTCTGTGAGGCTGAGGCTGGAAGCGATTGGGACCTTCAAATGTCTGTATGGTCTTCTGTGAGGATGATGCTGGAAGCGATTGGGACCTTCAAAAGTCTGTATGGTCTTCTGTGAGGCTGAGGCTGGAAGCAATTGGGACATTAGTCAAGTTCTAAGGTTGATAGTTGTTTGAGTCAAGTTATGGGCATGACAGTTGGATGCAGCTGTGGAACTGCCTGATTCTGTGGATGCAGCTGTGGAACTGCCTGATTCTGTGGATGCAGCTGTGGAACTGCCTGATTCTGTGGATGCAGCTGTGGAACTGCCTGATTCTGTGGATGCAGCTGTGGAACTGCCTGATTCTGTGGATGCAGCTGTGGAACTGCCTGATTCTGTGGATGCAGCTGTGGATATGCCTGATTCTGTGGATGCAGCTGTGGAACTGCCTGATTCTGTGGATGCAGCTGTGGAACTGCCTGATTCTATGGATGCAGCTGTGGAACTACCTGAAGATGGATACGACATAACACAATGGATACTTGTTTATTCATCTAGTCATGCCTTTTCTGAGCCATTGACTGCAACCATTCTGTTCTGGGCTGTAGTTCTTACTGCCAATCCTAACTGGCAATTATTGCTATGACTTCTATAGCCTGGCATGCTCATGTCAAATGGATGTTCTGTCTCGATCTGTGGTCGATAGAGATGTTCTGTCTCGATCTGTGGTCGATAGAGATGTTCTGTCTCGATCTGTGGTCGATAGAGATGTTCTGTCTCGATCTGTGGTCGATAGAGATGTTCTGTCTCGATCTGTGGTCGATAGAGATGTTCTGTCTCGATCTGTGGTCGATAGAGATGTTCTGTCTCGATCTGTGGTCGATAGAGATGTTCTGTCTCGATCTGTGGTCGATAGAGATGTTCTGTCTCGATCTGTGGTCGATAGAGATGTTCTGTCTCGATCTGTGGTCGATAGAGATGTTCTGGGATATAGGTTTTTCTTTTTTTTTTTTAAAGACACCAACATTGTAAGCTATTTGATAGACACCAACATTGTAGGCTATTTGACACCAACATTGTAGGCTATTTGACACCAACATTGTAGGCTATTTGACACCAACATTGTAGGCTATTTGACACCAACATTGTAGGCTATTTGACACTGACATTGTAGGCTATTTGACACCAACATTGTAGGCTATTTGACACCAACATTGTAGGCTATTTGACACCAACATTGTAGGCTATTTGACACCAACATTGTAGGCTAATTGACACCAACATTGTAGGCTAATTGACACCAACATTGTAGGCTATTTGACACCAACACTGTAGGCTATTTGACACCAACATTGTAGGCTATTTGACACCAACATTGTAGGCTATTTGACACCAACATTGTAGGCTATTTGACACCAAGATTGTAGGCTATTTCATAGACACCAAGATTGTAGGCTATTTCATAGACACCAAGATTGTAGGATATTTCATAGACACCAACATTGTAGGATATTTCATAGACACCAACATTGTAGGATATTTCATAGACACCAACATTGTAGGCTATTTCATAGACACCAACATTTTAGGCTATTCCATAGACACCCACATTGTAGGCTAATTGACACCAACATTGTAGGCTATTTGATGGACACCAACATTGTAGACTATTTGATGGACACCAACATTGTAGGCTATTTTAGGGACACCAACATTATAGGCTATTTGACACAAACATTGTACGCTATTTGATAGACACAAACATTGTAGGCTATTTGATAGACACAAACATTGTAGGCTATTTGATAGACACAAACATTGTAGGCTATTTGATAGACACAAACATTGTAGGCTATTTGATAGACACCAACATTGTAGGCTATTTGACCCCAACATTGTAGGCTATTTGACACTGACATTGTAGGCTATTTGACACCAACATTGTAGGCTATTTGACACCAACATTGTAGGCTATTTGACACCAACATTGTAGGCTATTTGTCACCAACATTGTAGGCTATTTGATAGACACCAACATTGTAGGCTATTTGATAGACACAAACATTGTAGGCTATTTGATAGACACCAACATTGAAAGCTATTTGAAAGACACCAACATTGTAGGCTAATTGACACCAACATTGTAGGCTATTTGACACAAAGATTGTAGGCTATTTGATAGACACCAACATTGTAGGCTATTTGACACCAACATTGTAGGCTATTTAATAGACACCAATATTGTAGGCTATTTGATAGACACCAACATTGTAGGCTATTTGATAGACACCAACATTGTAGGCTATTTGATAGACACCAACATTGTAGGCTATTTGATAGACACCAACATTGTAGGCTATTTGATAGACACCAACATTGTAGGCTATTTGATAGACACCAACATTGTAGGCTATTTGATAGACACCAACATTGTAGGCTATTTGATAGACACCAACATTGTAGGCTATTTGATAGACACCAACATTGTAGACTATTTGATAGACACCAACATTGTAGGCTATTTGACACCAACATTGTAGGCTATTTGATAAGTGTCAAATTATTTTAAGTAATTTTCTTTTCCAATGCCTGGGAATTGGCCGCCCCTCCACAACCCGGACACTGGTACCTGCAGGTAAGGATATAATGTTTATCAGATTCCAAGCTCCCAATTTTAAATTAATGAGAATATATTGTTTATCAGAGAAGGAGGGCGTGGCCGAGTAGTATCAATGACTCCCTTCTGACAAGAAGGGCAACGGATCGAATTCCTGGTAAGGCAAATGTTTTTCTGTTGGGGGTGAAATCAACAAACAGCCAGCACACGAGGTGGCGACAACAGTGTCGACGCGGCCTTTAGTTCTCACGATGTTTTTTTGTAAATCAGTTTTAATTTGCAAACTAAATATAAGTCAGGCTGAAAGCTAAGTCTGGGGTGAAAAGGACCGTGTCTTGGCCAGTAGAATCCAGACAAGGAAACCAACACAAAGAAAATGTCTGCGGACAATTAACTATTTTAAATGTCTCGATTCATGTCAGCACAAACACACTCATCAAAATATACTCACATTCACTGAGCTTGTAGACTACAAATACTCACATTCACTGCGCTTGTAGACTACAAATACTCACATTCACTGCGCTTGTAGACTACAAATATTCACATTCACTGAGCTTGTAGACTACAAATATTCACATTCACTGAGCTTGTAGACTACAAATACTCACATTCACTGCGCTTGTAGACTACAAATATTCACATTCACTGAGCTTGTAGACTACAAATATTCACATTCACTGAGCTTGTAGACTACAAATACTCACATTCACTGCGCTTGTAGACTACAAATACTCACATTCACTGAGCTTGTAGACTACAAATATTCACATTCACTGCGCTTGTAGACTACAAATATTCACATTCACTGCGCTTGTAGACTACAAATATTCACATTCACTGCGCTTGTAGACAAAAGATACTCACATTCACTGCGCTTGTAGACAAAAGATACTCACATTCACTGCGCTTGTAGACAAAAGATACTCACATTCACTGCGCGTGTAGACAAAAGATACTCACATTCACTGCGCTTGTAGACAAAAGATACTCACATTCACTGCGCTTGTAGACTACAAATATTCACATTCACTGCGCTTGTAGACTACAAATACTCACATTCACTGCGCTTGTAGACAAAAGATACTCACATTCACTGCGCTTGTTTCTGTTAAGACAGTCCAGACCTGGTCAGGAGGAACAGATGATGGGACATGCAACGAACAAAGTGGGTCCACTTAACAAGAACTCCACAACCCTAACTGGCCATGTCAAACAATTTGAGGCTAAGAACGACAACACGTCTCCACAAATGTCCGTCCAGACACAACGATCTATAAGTGAGGAATGAGCCATTAGCACATCTCTTCAGATCATACTGTCAACAATAAGAGATGAAGCCAGGACATGCACGCCTCACTTGTTCTGTCCGTGTGGTCAGTTTTGTCAGGCGCAAGGGCGTATCTACCAGGAGACAAATGAAGCTTTAGATTCAGGGTCCCTGAATCCCGGGAGAACAGCGCTTAAATTATGTCTGCCAGTTGTCTCTAGAGAAAAAGATAGCAAGGAAGTTCCCATATGATAATACTGTACGTGAATATGGGGCTAGGACAACAGACTTAACAGTCATTTGTCATATGTGCACTAGTAGTATGTTAAATATGGTCTTTTTGAGTGTGTTATCTCATCAATCGTGTCTATTCTTATTCTTCTTCTTCTTCTTCTTCTTCTTCTTCTTCTTCTTCTTCTTCTTCTTCTTCTTCTTCGATCAACTGATGATATGATAATAGCACGCGAGGTTCACGAAGGAGATTGAATTTCAGGTCTTCGCCGGTCCCCCACAGGTCTTCGCCTGTCCTCCACAGGTCTTCGCCGGTCCCCCATAGGTCTTCACCGGTCCCCCACAGCTTTTGGAGCATGGTCGCTCCCTCAGGCCAGACTGCCTCTCTTTGGTCTGCATAGGTAGGGCGGTCCTGCAGGATACGTTCTGGTGTTTGATTGGGTGGTCCACAATCGCACGTGGCGGTGTCTCTGAGACCCATTCTGTGGAGGTGGGCCTTGAGTCTACAATGTCCCGTTCTGAGTCTGAAGATCTTTGTCTGCCCATCTCTGCCAAGTTTGTCTTTACTGTCATTTGTTGGCTTGTATTCTTTGTGCTGGTCTCTCCATTCTGTCCTCGTGGATCGTTTGATGAGTGTCTTTGCTTCTTTATAGTTCTGTGTATGGGGAGTCTGCGTGCGGCCACTTCCGGCTTTTGCGAGCTCATCTGCTTTCTCGTTTCCAGGGATTCCACAGTGGACCGGAATCCATTGTAGGACTAAATCTGTTTTTTAAGACAGAAATCCTATGTTGTATTTTATTTCATGTCAGAGTTTATCTTTTTCTTCTTCTTCGTTCGTTCTCAAGTTCTCGCCACCAGACCCGAAAAGGCTTTTCAAGTAGAAAGATGTAGTCCTGAGAACGGAATGCGTTGTGTCGTGGTTTTCAGCTTGACTGTGATGTCTGGATCTTTCGGTCCAACACATCCGACTTCAGCAGACATTTTTTAGTATCGGGTTGCGTTCCGTCTTCGATCACTTCTCATTAGCCAGTCTGCTCTGTTGCGGTCTGTTATCCAGGATCATCGCGTGAAGGTGTAGAAAGGTCTTGGCAGCTCTGGTTCGTTGGTCCTGACGCTAGCAGTCAGCTATGGATCGCTGACCACTGCAGCTCATGCACTGCTCAACGTCTTGATTTAGAGAGTCTGTCTTGTTTGGGGCTTGAGATGGCTTGGAGTACACTCCTGGAGTCGGTCTTGTTTGGGGCTTGAGATGGCTTGGAGTACACTCCTGGAGTCTGTCTTGTTTGGGGCTTGAGATGGCTTGGAGTACACTCCTGGAGTCGGTCTTGTTTGGGGCTTGAGATAGCTTGGAGTACACTCCTGGAGTCGGTCTTGTTTGGGGCTTGAGATGGCTTGGAGTACACTCCTGGAGTCGGTCTTGTTTGGGGCTTGAGATGGCTTGGAGTACACTCCTGGAGTCAATTAGAATGCCCGTTTTCTTTGTATTTATGTTTTGGCTGATAAGAATCTGAATTGCTGCATGAACAGCTCTCGCTTCAGCTCTGAAATTGGTACAGGTCTGTCCTGCTGGTATGGAGTGATTTTCTATGGCGCCATTGGAGTGTTCGATGTAGATTCTACTGCCTCCCCTTTTATCGCTCACCGAGGTCGATCCATCTGTGTAAAAGTGTGTCCACGAGTTCCTAGTGTACTGTCTCTTGAGCTCCTGTAGAACGTGTGTCCAAGAGTTGCTAGGGTACTGTCTCTTGACCTCCTGTAGAACGTGTGTCCAAGGAAAGCTAGGGTACTGTCTCTTGAGGTCCTGTAGAACGTCCAATAGTTGCTAGGGTACTATCTCTTGAGCTCCTGTAGAACGTGTGTCCAAGAGTTGTTAGGGTACTGTCTCTTGAGCTGCTGTAGAACGTGGATTTTTTGCTCTGTTGCTGACTGCTCAGTTTTCTTCATTAACCCTGGAACCTCCAAGATTATTTTGGATCGGTACTGGCTCCGTTTCCATGGTTCTGGAATGTGCTTCACACTTATCCATTGGTTTCAAAGGGCTGCCCATGACAAACTTGAGGTCATGAAAAATGTAGGTCCGCCATTGGTCGTGTCGAACATTTTCAGTCAAATATTGGAATACATTAGTTCCTGTGACTGCCGTGGAGCCCGGGGAGCTAAGAATACATGTACCGCAGCTTTCCTGGTCATAAGGCAACTAAATGTGAAGGACACGAGAAAACCTCGCGCGTCTAATTATGGCTTTTAGTCCTAACATTTCAGGACCCGTGTCTTACTTACTCCACATTGGATGTATTAGCCTCCCTTCCCCACAGTTTTAAGAGAACAAGAAAACAAAACATACAATTTCCCGCTTAATTTCCTTTATCCGTCGATTTTCAAGGTCATACAACTGTCGCCATTGACCCTCGACAGTTCAGGAATGTCACAAATCAGGAACAGTAGAAACAGGTGAGTATTACCTTGATAATAAACGGACTTTTCACCTGTTAAAAATTCACATTTCCAAGAACAATTCGTCTCCTTCCTGCGTGGTCAGAACTTCGTCTGCCTCCTCCATGTTTTACCTGGTTTCCCCAGCAGATGTGTCGTCGCCTCGGCTAGTGTGTAGAGATGGTACCATCATCATGTAAACAGCATTGCTACAGAAACTATTTGAAGAAATTCGGAATGACAACAACATCAACCGGAAAGGTGGAAATAGAAAGAAAACTTAACCTCCCCACGACAAAACTGATACACGACAGAAAACTACACCTCCCCACGACAAAACTGACACACGACAGAAAACTACACCTCCCCACGACAAAACTGACACACGACAGAAAACTACACCTCCCCACGACAAAACTGACACACGACAGAAAACTACACCTCCCCACGACAAAACTGACACACGACAGAAAACTACACCTCCCCACGACAAAACTGACACACGACAGAAAACTACACCTCCCCACGACAAAACTGACACACGACAGAAAACTACACCTCCCCACGACAAAACTGACACACGACAGAAAACTACACCTCCCCACGACAAAACTGACACACGACAGAAAACTACACCTCCCCACGACAAAACTGACACACGACAGAAAACTACACCTCCCCACGACAAAACTGACACACGACAGAAAACTACACCTCCCCACGACAAAACTGACACACGACAGAAAACTACACCTCCCCACGACAAAACTGACACACGACAGAAAACTACACCTCCCCACGACAAAACTGACACACGACAGAAAACTACACCTCCCCACGACAAAACTGACACACGACAGAAAACTACACCTCCCCACGACAAAACTGACACACGACAGAAAACTACACCTCCCCACGACAAAACTGACACACGACAGAAAACTACACCTCCCCACGACAAAACTGACACACGACAGAAAACTACACCTCCCCACGACAAAACTGACACACGACAGAAAACTACACCTCCCCACGACAAAACTGACACACGACAGAAAACTACACCTCCCCACGACAAAACTGACACACGACAGAAAACTACACCTCCCCACGACAAAACTGACACACGACAGAAAACTACACCTCCCCACGACAAAACTGACACACGACAGAAAACTACACCTCCCCACGACAAAACTGACACACGACAGAAAACTACACCTCCCCACGACAAAACTGACACACGACAGAAAACTACACCTCCCCACGACAAAACTGACACACGACAGAAAACTACACCTCACCACGACAAAACTGACACACGACAGTAAACTACACCTCCCCACGACAAAACTGACACACGACAGAAAACTACACCTCCCCACGACAAAACTGACACACGACAGAAAACTACACCTCCCCACGACAAAACTGACACACGACAGAAAACTACACCTCACCACGACAAAACTGACACACGACAGTAAACTACACCTCCCCACGACAAAACTGACACACGACAGAAAACTACACCTCACCACGACAAAACTGACACACGACAGTAAACTACACCTCCCCACGACAAAACTGACACACGACAGAAAACTACACCTCCCCACGACAAAACTGACACACGACAGAAAACTACACCTCCCCACGACAAAACTGACACACGACAGAAAACTACACCTCACCACGACAAAACTGACACACGACAGTAAACTACACCTCCCCACGACAAAACTGACACACGACAGAAAACTACACCTCACCACGACAAAACTGACACACGACAGAAAACTACACCTCCCCACGACAAAACTGACACACGACAGAAAACTACACCTCCCCACGACAAAACTGACACACGACAGAAAACTACACCTCACCACGACAAAACTGACACACGACAGTAAACTACACCTTCCCACGACAAAACTGACACACGACAGAAAACTACACCTCCCCACGACAAAACTGACACACGACAGAAAACTACACCTCCCCACGACAAAACTGACACACGACAGAAAACTACACCTCACCACGACAAAACTGACACACGACAGTAAACTACACCTCCCCACGACAAAACTGACACACGACAGAAAACTACACCTCACCACGACGTCTAACTGTGCGAGGACGTGTGGTTGTGTGGAGGGTCGTCAAATTGCGTGGGTGGACTAGTGGAGGGCCGTTTGTGTGGGTGGACGTGTGGGTAGACGTGTGGAGGGCCGTTTGTGTGGGTGGACGTGTGGGTAGACGTGTGGAGGGCCGACTGTGTGGGTGGACGTGTGGGTAGACGTGTGGAGGGCCGTCTAACTGTGTGGGTGGGCGTGTGGACGTGTGATGGCCCGTCTAACTGTGTGGGTGGACGTGTGGGTAGACGTGTGGAGGCCCGTCTAACTGTGTGGGTGGGCGTGTGGACGTGTGATGGCCCGTCTAACTGTGTGGGTGGACGTGTGGGTAGACGTGTGGAGGCCCGTCTAACTGTGTGGGTGGGCGTGTGGACGTGTGATGGCCCGTCTAACTGTGTGGGTGGGCGTGTGATGGCCCGTCTAACTGTGTGGGTGGGCGTGTGATGGCCCGTCTAACTGTGTGGGTGGGCGTGTGATGGCCTGTCTAACTGTGTGGGTGGGCGTGTGATGGCCCGTCTAACTGTGTGGGTGGGCGTGTGATGGCCTGTCTAACTGTGTGGGTGGGCGTGTGATGGCCTGTCTAACTGTGTGGGTGGGCGTGTGATGGCCTGTCTAACTGTGTGGGTGGGCGTGTGATGGCCTGTCTAACTGTGTGGGTGGGCGTGTGATGGCCTGTCTAACTGTGTGGGTGGGCGTGTGGACGTGTGATGGCCCGTCTAACTGTGTGGGTGGGCGTGTGATGGCCCGTCTAACTGTGTGGGTGGGCGTGTGATGGCCTGTCTAACTGTGTGGGTGGGCGTGTGATGGCCCGTCTAACTGTGTGGGTGGGCGTGTGATGGCCGGTCTAACTGTGTGGGTGGGCGTGTGATGGCCTGTCTAACTGTGTGGGTGGGCGTGTGATGGCCTGTCTAACTGTGTGGGTGGGCGTGTGATGGCCTGTCTAACTGTGTGGGTGGGCGTGTGATGGCCTGTCTAACTGTGTGGGTGGGCGTGTGATGGCCTGTCTAACTGTGTGGGTGGGCGTGTGATGGCCTGTCTAACTGTGTGGGTGGACGCGTGGTTGTGTGGAGGACAGCGTATTCCCGTTATTTTTCTTGCCCTGTTCCAGGTGAGGCATGGGGTCACCCTGCAGTTGTCCGCTCACGTATAGCCTGCATAAAATCACTTTACGAGTTTATGCATCTGGTAGTTTATCTCGTACTTTGTTTTACACAAAGTTGCTAGCCCCATTCACAGCCCACTTGATGTGCTCCTGGATACCCACATATGTTCCCATTAACAACTAAAGCATGTTTGTGGTCCGTTCTGTAATGTGCACTTTGACCTTCAATGTGACCTAGACCTCAAGCCAAGAAAATATTGTTATGACCTATATTTCTGCAAGGAATTTAACATCCAATCAAAAGTTTGAGAATAATCCTTAATATGGGTCAAAGCCTCGTTCTTGTCTTCACATTCTTCAGGAAACCCTATTAGCGAGGTAATTTTAAATAGCAAGAGATTAAATCAAAGACCTTGAAAGAAACAATTACATTTCACTTGAAACTGTTGTGCAAGAATCATCTTCGTGTGTTGTACTGACTGGAAAGGCGATCACGTAATCTCCACAACTTCGGTTCTCGTGTGTTGTTCACCAACACGTCCATGGTCAGTCTTCCGTTCCACGATAAAATGTCCAATATTTGATTTAATAAAAGTCTATTCAGTTTCCCCAGCCACGACACAACTCACTTTCACGTGGGTCTACCTGGAAACTGGCTGCTTTCAGGGCGGTATGACTAACGAGTTGGGGGATCGACGTAATCCCCATATTAGTGAGTGACACGCAGATAAAGCCAAGGAAGCATAACACAACCGGATACAGGTCCACCTTCATCAGCACGCTCGGAATGTGAAGAAAGCTATTACAACCCGCCACTTAATGCCCTTTTCAGTGCATACAAAAGAGTTATCTTACTCATTGTGGGCATTCAACAACAACACCAACAACAACACCAACAACAATAACACCAACAACAACCCGAGTATATTCCAAGCCTTCCTTGCTCACAACACGTCTCCAAAAAAGTATTGATGTGTTCCCACCATCATCATGTAGCATGTTCTCTATAGAACGTCGCTCCCATCACAATCTGTCTGAAAGAAACTCGTTCCCTTCCCAAAACTCCAGCCTCCGCCAGTCATACCCATACATTCCTGGATATCTTGGTGCCATCGTGTTCTTGGCCTACCCATGCCTCTCTTGCCTGGCACCATGCCTTCCACCACCGTTCTCTCAAGCCCCCTGTGTCTCTTGATGTGACCAAAATACTTGTATTTGAACGTTCTGGCCACATTGAAATTGATGTGTTCCGACGTGTGTAGAAAGTTAACTTCTTTACACGAGACTCTCTCAGCCCACTTCCGTTTGTTTTCTTTACTAATCCACATTATCCATGGAACACTCTACTCACTGCACCCTCAACCCTAATCCACATTATCCATGGAACACTCTTTTCACTGCACCCCCACCCGCCTAACCACTTTTCACCTGAAACAAAACTAAAATGAAGAGCGAATTTCAGTCATAGAAACCTCACAGTCATGGATACCTCACAGTCATGGATACCTCACATGGATACCTCACAGTTGTGGATACCTCACATGGATGCCTCACAGTCATAGATACCTCACAGTCATGGATACCTCACAGGCATGGATACCTCACAGGCATGGATACCTCAGTCATGGATACCTCACATGCATGGATACCTCACAGTCATGGATACCTTACATGGATGGATCTAGCAACTGAGGTCACTGCACTCCGGGCAAACATATAGATGCCTAGTCTCCATCGGCAAATTGCAAAGACTGTGGATACTAATGGTGCCAGTAACCCGCTGGTTGTACACACTCCGCTGCCGTTCTCTCGCGCGGTCCTCTCTTCTTCATTACCCAATTCCTCAGTCTGTGGTTTGCTAGGCCATCTATTACAGCGTCAACTTTCAAACCCCATTCGTTGATCGATCTCAGAATGTAATCCCATCCATATCCAAGAAATGGTCACCTCAGAATGGCCCCTATATCCATATCCAAAGCCCCCATGACCGGTACCTTTGACCCAAGGATGCCTGCTGGATCAATGCCCTAGATCTTAGAATGACCAGGCCAGTACATCCAGACAAGCCTTCGAAAGTTTGAGGCCTCTGTGACCACTTTCAGCTTATGCTACTGCAATCTGTAATGTACCTGACCTTAAACACCAACAGACGGAAGCACTGCTGAAGTCTGGTTCCTGGAAGCCATACCACAAACAAAATATCCCTGAACAGGACTATATCTCCAAACAGATGATCGCTTTTCCTACCTAGACAGCACCACCCACCAGGGAAGGGGATGCCGACTGAGGTTAGCAGCATGATTGTCAAAGTAAGCGCTGCTTTGTCAAGACTGACAACTGTTTTGGACCGTCAAGGAATCACTGTTGTCTTCACTGTCAAATCTATCGTGCTTCTGTGCTAACCAGCCTTATGCACGCCTGCGAAACATGGACATTTTGTACCCGGTATGTCAGGAAATGTAATCATTTCAAATGAGCTTATCATAACCAGCCAGGAAGATATTGTCCTCAGCTCTGACGTCCTCAACAGGGCAGGACTCTCGAGCATACATACGCTTCCGGGGAAAGCCCAAACCAGAAAGAATCGGTACGCTGTTCGCATGTCCAATAAACGTTTTCCCCAGCGGCAGCTGTACAGCCAACTAACAATCATCATGTCCAATAAACGTTTTCCCCAGCGGCAGCTGTACAGCCAACTAACAATCGTCACGTCCAATAAACGTTTTCCCCAGCGGCAGCTGTACAGCCAACTAACAATCGTCACGTCCAATAAACGTTTTCCCCAGCGGCAGCTGTACAGCCAACTAACAATCGTCACGTCCAATAAACGTTTTCCACAGCGGCAGCTGTACAGCCAACTAACAATCGTCATGTCCAATAAACGTTTTCCCCAGCGGCAGCTGTACAGCCAACTAACAATCGTCACGTCCAATAAACGTTTTCCCCAGCGGCAGCTGTACAGCCAACTAACAATCGTCACGTCCAATAAACGTTTTCCCCAGCGGCAGCTGTACAGCCAACTAACAATCGTCACGTCCAATAAACGTTTTCCCCAGCGGCAGCTGTACAGCCAACTAACAATCGTCATGTCCAATAAACGTTTTCCCCAGCGGCAGCTGTACAGCCAACTAACAATCGTCACGTCCAATAAACGTTTTCCCCAGCGGCAGCTGTACAGCCAACTAACAATCGTCACGTCCAATAAACGTTTTCCCCAGCGGCAGCTGTACAGCCAACTAACAATCGTCACGTCCAATAAACGTTTTCCCCAGCGGCAGCTGTACAGCCAACTAACAATCGTCACGTCCAATAAACGTTTTCCCCAGCGGCAGCTGTACAGCCAACTAACAATCGTCATGTCCAATAAACGTTTTCCCCAGCGGCAGCTGTACAGCCAACTAACAATCGTCACGTTCAATAAACGTTTTCCCCAGCGGCAGCTGTACAGCCAACTAACAATCGTCATGCCATTAAGGGGGCATAAGATAAGCTGCAAAGTGTCTCTGAAGAGTTTTAACATTGATGATCTCCCGTGAGACGTTTACGCAGGACCGCTCCACCTAGCGCAATAGAAGGTGCTCACAGAGATGCTCTGAGAGATACAGAACGTGCAATAGACGAATCCACTCATGTGCCTTCCGTGTGTTGTAGTGTCTACCGTGCCTTGATGTGACGTTACAGTCACGTGCAACCACATAACACAACAGACGTGTGAAGCTGTCGTCACCCATGTTTGTGACAGAGAATTATTACTATTGCCTTCCGAGGAATTGATTGACCGCCCAACGCGACGACTGCCCTTGTTAAAGAGATATCAGAGTGACGTCACTACCTTAATCTCTATTCTCGTGGGGGCTGCTGTTCTTCAGGGGCCTGCACGGATCAGCTGTTCTGGTACTGTCCGTGTTCATGTTGAAATCCTGGGATTGAAGGAATCCACAGTAGGCACACGCTGAAATCAATCAATGGCTGCCTTTTAGATGATAACCACGTCGCAATCGATGAATGATCAATCCAAAAACAACGGGTGTTACAAATTAGACTTGGGTCGAGAAGGCAGATCGATAAAATCATAACAATTATGAATCAGTGATCGTGCCGGGACAAAAACCAAACAAAACCCATGGCCACAATGTCTTCGTCAGAGACAAATAACAAACGAAAACAAACAATAAATCACACAATAAACAAAGTTAATGGACTCGACAACCAATACAATACGTAAGTAGGCAGCCATTAGTCAGATAGTGGTTGGGAATGGAGAGATCACGGTATGCCACTTAGGACAAAGTAAGCCAAAGAGAAATAAAAATACAGAAACGAATCAGTACACACCCATTAACACACACAAACACACACAACTACACGTACACATATGTCAAGATACATACGTACACACACACATTTTAACAAGACACATATGCGCATATGAGGATACAGAAACGGATGTATAGACATAACAATAAGAGGAGATACCGCTACCAGCACGCATCAGTCGACCCAGCTATAAATGGATACCTGATTTAAGTTAAACAAGAAGAGGCAATCCACCAATCTAAAAAATTGACGATCGTATGCTCCAGAGGCTAACAGATTCCTGCCAAGTTACCAGTGGACTTTTGCACATGAAACAAAGGAGGTCACACCTTCCCAGAACGTATAACGACATAAGTGGACTGAAGATAGATATATAGATAGACAGACAGACAGACAGACAGACAGACAGATAGATAGATAGATAGACAGACAGACAGACAGACAGACAGACAGACATATAGATAGACAGACAGACAGACAGACAGACAGACAGACCGACAGATAGATAGATAGATAGATAGATAGATAGATAGATAGATAGATAGATAGATAGATAGATAGATAGATAGATAGATAGATAGATAGATAGATAGATAGATAATGAGAGGCAACGAGGAATGGGAACTGGTCCTTCCACTTCCTACAAACTGTGGCTAAATATACTGGGTCTGTAACACTTTATTACGACTATCGGGTATCATTTATTTTATCAAGAAAGACAGATGCAAAAGAAGAAAGAGAGAGAGAGCGTGCGAAAAAGAGGAATGTAGGAGGGAGCCTACGCAAAGGTATGTAATGTATTCAAACCCTGAGTTTAAGGCATCCCTTAAAACGATTTTCGAGCTCTGACCGCTGTCAATCATTGGATGGCCAGGAGACTGATATCGATCTTACCCTGGCCACCAGCACTGTTGTAACGGTTGACCCCGTCCAGAAGTATGGAAACTTAGAAAGGCGAAAGACCAGTTTGGACAATCAGCGAACTATATCAATCAGAAATAGCAATATCATCTCCATTTGCTGATAGAGGTCTAGCACCTGTGAGTCTGCCCGGGTTGCATGATGCCGATTGTGTCAAACGTTAGAGAAGGTCACACGAACAACCACGATCAACACGTTATTTTCAAAATAAAGGGAACCCCTAGGTCACGGAACATACTAATATAAACACTATTTATAGAACAGTGCGAATACAACAATTATGTTTGTTGCTTTTACATTGATATATTAGTAATTAAATAAATATTACATGGTCAATACAATACTTATAATACATTTAGATTAAGTTGTAGCTTTCAGTTATTCATGTAGATACCTTAAATTTGTTTAACCATTCAGTTATGCAATACTTTCCCCCCTTTTCATATGAACACGACCGGGAAAAGCCCTTCCGGAAGATAATACAGTTTGTGTCGTCATCACTGAGCACGCAAAATGGCGGTAGATTTAGGCTGAGCTGACGGTGACGGACACACAACGGGTTCACATCTTTCTCTCATACGGGCCGAACGGTTCTTGCCAATATGTTGGATATGAAAAAGGTCGAGTTAAGTACTGTTTCAACATCACAGAAGCGGAAAAAGGCCACTCCAAAGCAACGTATATATCGATTTGAACTGAACCTTGGAGAATCCAACTCAGAAACGTACCCAGAGTTTTCGTTTGTGGAGTTGGTGAAGAACCAGAAGGTAAGTCAGTTAACGTGCTTGAGGACATGTCCTAGCCATAGTTCTGTCTAAACGATAACCTCACGTTACTTCTGTGTCGTTACTTGTGACATAACATGTGGGGAATTGGTTGGTTAGTTGATTGCGTGTCAGCAAGAGTTTGAGCCCAGCAGTGTGGCCTGTCTCCAGTGGCAGCCTCCTCTTCTTCCTCCTCTAGCAGTGAGATACCACAACCATGGCTAACCAGCGTGTCAGACAAGATGGCTAGACTACCAGCAACTCTCCCACAACCATGGCTAACCACCGTGTCAGACAAGATGGCTAGACCACCAGCAACTCTCCCACAACCACACTAGCCTACATCTCTGAGAACAGCCCACCTGGAGAAGACAGTTATTGAAGGGATGGTGTTGTAGACATTTTGTGAAGTAGATTGTTGGTCTTGTCCGTGCTGGGTTCATCCACAACCTACAACATGCCGGCGTACGGTGGCGTGTACAGCACGCTTGTGCGGCAGCTGGAGAGATCCATCCCCCCTCACAACACACCTGGTGGTTCTACGATCAGGAGATTGCAGTGTTCTAGTGGATTTCTGGTTAGGATCTGAATATCTCGGGTCGTTAGACGTGACACTTTAACCAGTTGTCATGGCAACGGTTATCAAGCACATCAAGGTCAGGGACAACACACACGTGTAGTGTGTTTGTTGGTGTGTAGTTGTGGAAGGTCGTGGTTCGTGCTGTCCTAGGCTATGTGCTGGGCTGGCTGTGCTGTGAGGGGACAATCGAAGAGTGTTACACAACTGGGGGGGGGGGGGGGGGGGATACCATCTCTTCCATATACAGAGTTCATGGTTGAGGGAGTTGGAGATGAATGAGGATGGTACTCGCTGGTCGTATCTGAACGTGTGATACATGTGTAGTAGGTTATTGATTGATTGATCGCTTCCTTCTTGGAGATTAGTAGTTGGAGGAGAAAAGTGGTTGAAAGGTGCTGTCTCACCAGTTCTGCTGTTGTGTGCTGGTTGTGGTTAGGATTTGTCAGTGGCGTGTTTGTGGGAGAGGGGGGGGGGGGGGCATCGTCTGAACGGGTCACCTGTGTGCTAACGGCGTGTACTATGAGGATGTCGGGGTGGGACCCATTATCGGGTCTTAGATGATTGTATGTATGTTAAGTGGCACAATGGTTAGAGGGCTTATTTGTCACAGGGAAATGTCCGACATAATCGAGTCTACCCAACTGTAAATTGGTATCTGATTAACGGTTAAGGGAGGAGAGGGTGGGTATGTTGGTTGATGTATCAGGTTGTTGGTATGTTGGTTGATGTATCGGGTTGGTATGTTGGTTGATTTTTTGGGTTGGTATATTGGTTGATCTACTGGGCTGGTATGTTGGTTGATTTATTGGGTTGGTATGTTGGTTGATGTATCAGGTTGGTATGTTGGTTGATGTATCAGGTTGGTATGTTGGTTGATGTATCAAGTTGGTGGGTTAGATGATGCATCGGGTTGACACTGGCAGCGATGTTAAGGTAATGTGCACTACTGCGAGATGACTCGCGAAGGAGGGACAAGGAGGCGTTATCCGCCGCAAGTGTAGTAGCGGGCTAGCAGGCAGCGAGCGAGGAGGTGGTTGGGGTTCGAAGCCTCACTCGCGCATTCCGTCACGCGCCGCCGGCCCTGTTATCAATGATTGACGTGTGGATGTGCTCGTTACTGGGTCAGCTGTGCGCTGATGAAGGTCGGGTCGGTCTGCTAACATCCACATCGCCTTTGGCTGAGTTTTCTCGCGATGTCTGGCCACGTTTGCCGGGTCCGCCCCTCTGGCTGTACCGCGCCATGGAGGCCTCCTCCAGTTGTAGGTGGCACATTGATGGGAGTTTCTAGGCCTGGTCTGGGTGTAGCACAGTTATTTTAGGTGCAAACTTTGGCTTATTTCTCACAGGGCTATTATTTCTGAACGGCTGTTTCGTTCTGTTCCTACAAATGAATTCACTGCACTTCAGACATACCCATAGGTGCGCAGTCTCGTTCTCATTCTCTCTCTCTCTCTCTCTCTCTCTCTCTCTCTCTCTCTCTCTCTCTTATTCTCTCACTCTCAGTAAAAGGCGAAGCGTGTGGGTACTGATGGTTCCTGCAGTTCGTTGATTGTACACACTTCTGCCCCAGACCGCTATCAAAGCTCTGCAGAACTTATTAACGAAAGTATGTTGGTTGTCGGCTTGAATAGTACCGGTATACAACCAATGTATCCATTAATTTAGTGATGAAAGAGGGCTGTCATTGGTACTAGCAACCTCGTCATGTTGTTGAATGCCCACAATGAGTAGATTTACTCTTCTGTGCGCCCTAAAAAGGATGTTAAGTGGCGGTTTTGTTGTAGCTTCCCGAGCGTGCTGATGAAGGTGGACTGGGGTCTTCCAGGCAGTTCTTGGCTTTATGTGCTTGTCGCTCACAACTACGGGGATCACGTCAAATTGTTAGCCAGGTTGTCATGGAAACAGCCCGTTTCCAGGAACGACTGCGTGGAAGCCGAGGTGAGAGTCATGACCAGTATCTCGTCTCCGTCTTGTCTCGTCCCCGTCTCGTCTCGTCCCCGTCTCGTCTCGTTTCCGTCGTGTCTCGTCGTCTCGTCTCCGTCTCGTCTCCGTCTTGTCTCGTCCTCTCGTCTCGTCCTCTCGTCTCGCCTCGTCGTCTCCGTCTTGCCTGTCTCGTCTCGTGGACGAGGAAACCAGCCTGTTAAATGATGAGACTGGCAATAACAATGAATTAGTCAAACCAAGGAACGTTGTGTGCTCGTCTAGTGCTGGTGTGCTAGTTGCCGCACGTTTTACATGATGATGTTGCTAGCCCATCTTCACAGCCCTCTTCAGTAACTTGCTATGACATACTTAGATTGCTTCAGTGATCCCATTATTAGCTCAGTGGAATCCACGCGGGTCGTAATGGGGTGCATGTAGCAGCTACTGTAGCCCAGATAGTATCACACCCAACTGTTGGGTTGGTAGCTACTGTAGCCCAGATAGTATCACACCAAACTTGGGTCGACAGCTACAGTAGCCCAGATAGTATCACACCCAACTGTTGGGTCGGTAGCTACTGTAGTCCAGATAGTATCACACCCAACTGTTGGGTCGGTAGCTACTGTAGCCCAGATAGTATCACACCCAACTGTTGGGTCGGTAGCTACTGTAGCCTAGATAGTATCACACCCACCTTTTGAATCGGTAACTACTGTAGCCCAGATAGTATCACACCAAACTTGGGTCGGTAGCTACTGTAGCCCAGATAGTATCGCATCCAACTGTTGGGTCGGTAGCTACTGTAGCCCAGATAGTATCACACCCAACTATTGGGTCGGTAGCTACTGTAGCCCAGATATTATCACACCAAACTATTGGGTTGGTAGCTACTGTAGCCCAGATAGTATCACACCAAACTTTGGTCGGCAGCTACTGTAGCCCAGATAGTATCACACCAAACTTGGGTCGGTAGCTACTGTAGCCCAGATAGTATCACACCCAAATGTTGGGTTGGTAGCTACTGTAGCCCAGATAGTATCACACCCAACTGTTGGGTCAGTAGCTACTGTAGCCTGGATAGTATCACACCAAACTTTGGTCGGCAGCTACTGTAGCCCAGATAGTATCACACCAAACTTGGGTCGGTAGCTACTGTAGCCCAGATAGTATCACATCCAAATGTTGGGTCGGTAGCTACTGTAGCCCAGATAGTATCACACCCAACTGTTGGGTCAGTAGCTACTGTAGCCCGGATAGTATCACACCAAACTTGGGTCAGTAGCTACTGTAGCCCAGATAGTATCACACAAACTTGGGTCGGTAGCTACTGTAGCCCAGATAGTATCACACCAAACTGTTGGATTGGTAGCTACTGTAGCCCAGATAGTATCACACCCACCTTTTGGGTCAATATTGTTCACTTCCCTAAAACATTAGCACAGACTCCATGTCCGTCTGTCAACCATTAGGAGATGCCGGACATTGTAGACCTGATCTTACCCAAACAGACATTGACCACCTATTATCGGCACTCATGTCGTCAAGGTAGGTCCCCAGTGGATCCCTAGACACTCAAACACACCTGGACACTCAAACACACCTGTACACTCAAACACACCTGTACACTCAAACACAGCTGTACACTCAAACACACCTGTACACTCAAACACACCTGGATACTCAAACACACCTGTACACTCAAACACACCTGGACACTCAAACACACCTGGACACTCAAACACAGCTGGACACTCAAACACACCTATACACTCAAACACACCTGGACACTCAAACACACTTGGACACTCAAACACACCTGGACACTCAAACACACCTGGACACTCAAACACACCTGGACACTCAAACACACCTGTACACTCAAACACACCTGGACACTCAAACACACCTGGACACTCAAACACACCTGTACACTCAAACACACCTGGACACTCCAACACACTTGGACACTCAAACACACCTGGACACTCAAACACACCTGGACACTCAAACACACCTGTACATTCAAACACACCTGGACACTCAAACACACCTGGACACTCAAACACACCGGGACACTCAAACACACCTGGACACTCAAACACACCTGGACACTCAAACACACTTGGACACTCAAACACACCCGGACACTCAAACACACTTGGACACTCAAACACACCTGGACACTCAAACACACTTGGACACTCAAACACACTTGGACACTCAAACACACCTGGACACTCAAACACACCTGGACACTCAAACACACTTGGACACTCAAACACACCTGGACACTCAAACACACCTGGACACTCAAACACAGCTGGACACTCAAACACATTTGGACACTCAAACACACCTGGACACTCAAACACACCTGGACACTCAAACACACCTGCACACTCAAACACATGGACACTCAAACACACCTGTGCACTCAAACACACCTGGACACTCAAACACACATGGGCACTCAAACACACCTGGACACTCAAACACACCTGGACACTCAAACACACCTGGACACTCAAACACACTTGGACACTCAAACACACCTGGACACTTAAACACACCTGGACACTTAAACACACTTAGACACTCAAACACACCTGTACACTCAAACACACCTGTACACTCAAACACACCTGTACACTCAAACACACCTGTACACTCAAACACACCTGGACACTCAAACACACATGGACACTCAAACACACCTGGACACTCAAACACACCTGGACACTCAAACACACCTGGACACTCAAACACAGCTGGACACTCAAACACACTTGGACACTCAAACACACCTGGACACTTAAACACACTTAGACACTCAAACACACCTGTACACTCAAACACACCTGTACACTCAAACACAGCTGGACACTCAAACACACCTGGACACTCAAACACACCTGGACACTCAAACACACCTGGACACTCAAACACACCTGGACACTCAAACACACCTGGACACTCAAACACACCTGGACACTCAAACACACCTGGACACTCAAACACACTTGGACACTCAAACACACCTGGACACTTAAACACACTTAGACACTCAAACACACCTGTACACTCAAACATACCTGTACACTCAAACACAGCTGGACACTCAAACACACCTGTACACTCAAACACACCTGGACACTCAAACACACATGGACACTCAAACACACCTGGACACTCAAACACACCTGGACACTCAAACACACCTGGACACTCAAACACACCTGGACACTCAAACACACCTGGACACTCAAGTACACCTGGCAATGACAAGGCAGACGGACTAGCAAAGGAGGGATCAAGACAAGAACAGACCCACACAGCAACAACTTTACAAACAGCTGGGCCATGGGAAACACAGGAAGGGAGGTCTACAGACATGGCAAGCCCCATGCCAAATGACAGTGGAAATCAACTCACATGGAAGGATCAGAGCACCATTTTCCGACTGAGAACCCAACACATCCCACTAAACAAACACCTGAACAGAACCCAACACATCCCACTAAACAAACACCTGAACAGAACCCAACACATCCCACTAAACAAACACCTGAACAGAACCCAACACATCCCACTAAACAAACACTTGAACAGAACCCAACACATCCCACTTAACAAACACCTGAACATAACCCAACACATCCCACTTAACAAACACCTGAACAGAATCCAACACATCCCACTTAACAAACACCTGAACAGAACCCAACACATCCCACTTAACAAACACCTGAACAGAACCCAACACATCCCACTTAACAAACGCCTGAACAGAACCCAACACATCCCACTAAACAAACACCTGAACAGAACCCAACACATCCCACTTAACAAACACCTGAACAGAACCCAACACATCCCACTAAACAAACACCTGAACAGAACCCAACACATCCCACTTAACAAACACCTGAACAGAACCCAACCACAATCCACTCCTGAGTGCCAGCTGTGTACACACCCATATGAAACCGTTGATCACCATCTCTTTGAGTGCTCAGCACTCAATGATTTTAGCAAAATACTCCGACTCCGGTTGTTCCATAACAACAACCACTTAGTCACCACTTCCATCCCTGTGGTGAAAGGTCGGGGGGGGGGGGGAGTGTGTGTGGTCGGTATAGAGTTCTTATTTGTGTATACTTACAACTGTGCAGACCGGTGATCGGTTTGTTGTCTTGCATGGTGGAGGGGCTGCCCCTTTAGGTCTTTATGCGGGTCACTCCAGGGGAGGCTTGAAGCTTTAGGGATCGGACACTTTTGTTCATTTCTTGAGGCGACTCCACACCAACCTCTTAGCTATGGCAACCCTGTGTTACTTCAAACATGACACTGTCGTCCTGGACAACATGTCATAGACACCACAACGACTGTCGTAGACACGAGAACCTCGGTCTACAAGAGCATTAGACTTGATTGGGGAACTACCACAGTGCAAGAACCGCTGCAGTCATCGAGTTCCTGACTAGACGACGAAGAAGAGGAACCAGAAGATCTAATCACTGTAAACATCTTCCTGACGTTAAGACGAGACAAGAGGCTCAGAAGGCACCTACGTTGCAGAAGCTGAGAGGTGGGACATAAGGCCACCAGACGAGCGAGGACAGAAAGATAGGACAGAGAACAAATTAGCTAGACAGAATGGTATAAATTCAAATAGATATAAACTGTGAATGGAACATTTGCTAGCTTTCACCACGTGATAGAACTTAGGGTTATTTTAGTGCTAGAGAAATACCTGTGTTAACTGCATGAAACTTTTAAGAGACTTTATAGTTAGATAAGTGTTGATAAACGATAGAAAACGATTCACATGACTTGTTAATATTATAATGTGTATGCTCTTTATTAAATAAACATTCATTTGTTTTCACTGTTGTTAAAATAATTGTTAATGTTTTAATCAGAGTTGTGAGTTAGGGAGTAATAGTTGTAAGGGAGGAAGTTAAGTGGTGATAGAGTGAGTCTGTAACACTCTCACACTTCATCCCCTGCAGCAGTGTAAGCCATTCTAGGTAAGCTTCAGCAGATTTGCACACACGTGGACTTTAGATTTGCACATACCTGGACTTTAGATTTGCACACACGTGGACTTTAGATTTGCACACACCTGGACTTTAGATTTGCACACACCTGGACTTTAGATTTGCACACACCTGGACTTTAGATTTGCACACACCTGGACTTTAGATTTGCACACACCTGGACTTTAGATTTGCACACATCTGGACTTTAGATTTGCACACACCTGGACTTTAGATTTGCACACACCTGGACTTTAGATTTGCACATACCTGGACTTTAGATTTGCACATACCTGGACTTTAGATTTGCACACACCTGAACTTTAGATTTGCACATACCTGGACTTTAGATTTGCACATACCTGAACTTTAGATTTGCACATACCTGGACTTTAGATTTGCACACACCTGGACTTTTAATTGAATACGTTTTTCTCTTTCCACCTACTTCTACCATCTAGCGGTCAAAGGGAGTGCCTTTAGATGAGCAAGATGAGGAGAGCGATGTTGTGGCCATCGCCCAGAGATTTGAGGCTAAATATGTAAGCTATCATCATCATGTGTCTGTAGGAGCGGGGGGGGGGGGGCATTACAGTTGGCTTGATTTGGTTAGAAAAGGGCTTCATTTTTATTAAAGTTGGTTTCCTTTTAACAAAGTTGGTTTACTTTAAGCAGTCTGCAGTTTGGATGTCAGAGAGACATCTGTTGGTGAAAGTCTGAGGTCTGGATGTGAGGGAGACATCTGTTGGTGAAGGTCTGCAGTCTGGGTGTGAGGGAGACATCTGTTGGTGGAGGTCAACAGTCTGGATGTGAGGGAGACATCTGTTGGTGGAGGTCAACAGTCTGGATGTGAGGGAGACATCTGTTGGTGAAGGTCTGCAGTCTGGATGTGAGGGAGACATCTGTTGGTGAAGGTCTGGATGTGAGGGAGACATCTGTTGGTGGAGGTCTGGGTGTGAGGGAGACATCTGTTGGTGGAGGTCTGCAGTCTGGATGTGAGGGAGACATCTGTTGGTGGAGGTCAACAGTCTGGATGTGAGGGAGACATCTGTTGGTGGAGGTCTGGATGTGAGGGAGACATCTGTTGGTGATGGTCTGGATGTGAGGGAGACATCTGTTGGTGATGGTCTGCTGTCGGGATGTGAGGGAGACATCTGTTGGTGAAGGTCTGGATGTGAGGGAGACATCTGTTGGTGAAAGTCTGAGGTCTGGATGTGAGGGAGACATCTGTTGGTGGAGGTCTGCAGTCTGGATGTGAGGGAGACATCTGTTGGTGAAGGTCTGGATGTGAGGGAGACATCTGTTGGTGATGGTCTGCTGTCGGGATGTGAGGGAGACATCTGTTAGTGAAGGTATGGATGTGAGGGAGACATCTGTTAGTGAAGGTCTACAGTCTGGACTGGATACTCCTATACAACATACCAAAGTACATGTCTTGATATGTTCTGTCGGATACGTCCTGTCTGATATGTCCTGTCGGATACGTCCTGTCTGATATGTCCTGTCTGATATGTCCTGTCTGATATGTCCTGTCTGATATGTCCTGTCTAATATGACCTGTCTAATATACCCTGTATATGTCCTGTCTGGTATGTCCCATCTGTCCTTGTTTATATAATGGGATGTGATAAATTATGCTTATTTTAACAAATGTAAATCAACTCAGGGACCTAAAGGCTTACAGTCGGGCACGAAGAAGAGGACACAGGAGATGGATGACTACTTCGATCCTGGAGGTGGTTATGACGAGGAGGACACATTCATTGACAACACCGAAGCTGTAAGTTCATTGGATTTCACTCCTTAAGTTAGTTGTCTTCCTGGGTCTTCTGACACAATAACTGTTTGCCCTTCTGGACTCCTGGTTCTCTCACAGTTAAGGTAAGGAACATTCCACCTGCACCTTAGTTGTTGCTCTGCTACTCCTGTGGGTGTAGATTGCTTTTTCATATATACTTGAAATCGAATGCCAATACAAACAGGTTATTGGTCTGGTGTGTCTTTTGCATGGTGGAGGGGTTGCTTTCCTTTGACGATCGTGCAGGCCACTTTTGGGTGAAAATTTCATTATTTAAAACCAATGTGTGGCCAGACAGTGGCCAACAGCCTCTGCTTTGCTAGACTTTCAATTGCCAGGTTGTCTGTCGTGTGCTCGGTGTGTGCACCAGAGTTTGTAGTCTGTCCCTGATAGGACGCATTGCCTGACATCTCCGCAGTCTGGCATGTTGCGAACACGGTGTTAGGCTAATACTTTTCTTGACCAAGGGCGCACGTGTGGCGGGGGGGGGGGGGGGGGGGGGGGCGGTCGGAGTGTGTGTGCGGTCAGAGTGTGTGTGTGGTTGGAGTGTGTGTTGTTGGAGTGTGTGTGTGGTCGGAGTGTGTGTGTGGTCGGAGTGTGTGTGAATGCGGTCGGAGTGTGTGGTCGGAGTGTGGGTGTGTATGCGGTCGGTGTGTGTGTGGTCGGATTGTGGGTGTGTATGCGGTCGGAGTGTGTGTGTGGTCGGAGTGTGTGTTGGAATGCGGTCGGAGTGTGTGTGGTCGGATTGTGGGTGTGTATGCGGTCGGAGTGTGTGTGGTCGGAGTGTGTGTGTGTGGTCGGAGTGTGTGTGCGGTCGGAGTGTGTTTGTGGTCGGGGTGTGTGTGGTCGGAGTGTGGGTGTGGTCGGAGTGTGTGTGTGGTTGGAGTGTGTGTGTGGTTGGAGTGTGTGTGTGGTCGGAGTGTGTGTGGTCGGAGTGTGGGTGTGTATGCGGTCGGAGTGTGTGTGGTCGGAGTGTGTGTGTGTGGTCGGAGTGTGTTTGTGGTCGGGGTGTGGTCGGAGTGTGGGTGTGGTCAGAGTGTGTGTGCGGTCGGAGTGTGTGTATGGTCGGGGTGTGGTCGGAATGTGGGTGTGGTCGGTGTGTGGTCGGAGTGTGTGTGCAGTCGGAGTGTTTGTGGGGTCGGAGTGTGTGTGTGGTCGGAGTGTGGGTGTGGTCGGAGTGTGGGTGCGGTGTGGGTGCGGTCTGAGTGTGGGTGCGGTCGGAGTGTGGGTGTGGTCGGAGTCTACCTTCTTTACTTTCCCAGATTATTCTGGTACCCAATTTTTGAGGCTGGGTCGACCCTGGGAGCCATTTTGCGATTGAAAAAAAATCTTGCTTCAGCTGGGGACCGAACCCTGATCACTTGACAGGGAAGCCAATGCACTAACTAACTGTACAACCTTGGCACACATTCATCAAATTGAGAGGGTGATGGGGAAATTAGCCAGTGACAGCCTGTCAGAGGACAGCCTGTTTCATGACAGTACCTGCTTACATATAAATACACAGATTACGTGAATCACATGTGTGGTTGAGGGAGAGGAGTACCTGAGAAGATGGGGCAGGAGTGTGTGCAACCAGCAAGCTACAGGAACCATCAACATCCACATCCCTTCATGGTTCTTTATTGTATGATCCCATAAGAAGTTTCATGGTATTCATTCCTCACCATCATCCACTCCTGAACTCTGTGGACCTGTTCTGTTTGATTGCATCTACTCTGTTCGGACACTCTTATTCCTCCCTTTCATCTCTCTATCTTATTTAAGAAAGCCAAATCTGACTGGGTATTATAAGGCTTATTTATGTTCTTCAACTTCTTCCCGTTTTACAGTCATGCATGGAGGTGGAGCAACTGGAAGACGTGGATACCTTGACATATTTGGGCGGCACCACTGATACTTCTGGGGGCACCGAGGCAGACGTAAGGGCTAGAATTGGAAAGGCAAGGACAGCATTCCTGTCACTGGATAATATATGGAGATCCAGGGAAATATGGACTGAAACCAAGTTCAGATTGTTCAATTCCAATGTCAAGTCTGTTGTCCTGTACGGAGGAGAAACTTGGAGAGCGGCAAAGGTAGTGCAGAGGAAACTCCAGTCATTCGTCAGTAAATGTCTGCGGAGGATGCTGGGTGCAGGCTGGCGAGACATGGTGAGGGATGGAGACCTGTGGGGAAGGAGTCTACAACATCCAGTGGAGCAGCAGATCAAACGTAGGAGATGGGGTTGGATAGAACATGCTCTACGGAAATCACAATCAACTGTGGCCAGATAGCCTCTGACATGGAATCAACAGGGGAAGACGAGCAGAGGTTGATCTAGAAACACCTGGGGAAGAGACTCTGAAAATGGACTTCAACTGAAGAGAGACAAAAAGGTCAGCTCAACACCGACTTGCTGGAGGAGGGTTGTCAATGGCCTATGCTTCGAAGGAAGCAACACAGGATGAAACTGATGATTGGGGCAGTCTACTCCGGCCCTTGATTTGGCAGACGCCAACCCATTTCTGAAGTCCTGGACATCACTTCATAAATTAGGTCGTATGCATCGTTTTCAGGCTTTTCCGTGCCTCATCTATTTAAGGCCTCTGATGCTTCTTCTATCAAGGCTGTTTTTCTCTGGATCTTTGATTTTCTTTTTTTTCTTTTTGCGTTCGTCATATTTCTCTAATACCCAAGGCGGTGAGCGTTGCACTACGGTTTTTATTTTGCGCCTGTCGGCCCAGTGCATCCGACTTCGGCATTCATTTTATGTAAGGGTCTGCTTCCTCCTGCATTTTCTAAGGGTTTGCTTCCCCGGGGTAACGGCTGGTGCTGTGATGGGGAGCGAACCCAACACCTTCTGGTTGTGAGCCGTGTCACTTACCCACTAGCCCATGCGTACCCCTCCTCTCAACTATAATCCTCAAATGTTTCTCTGTTGTTAATGATAGCAAACACACACAAAAACATCCATGAAACATTTGATGTTTTATTTGTGATCTGATAGTATGACGAAGTTATCCCCTCCTCCTTAACAACTCAGTTTGGAGGTTTCTACATCAATCAAGGCAAACTGGACTTCAAGAGCTTGAATGGCGACTCGCTAGAGGCACTTAAACAAGGTGCAAATAAGACAAAAATAGTAAGTCTGACAGCAGGTTGACTGTATGCCAGTTTGGATGTTAAACGCTTAAATTCTGTTTGGAAGTAGATACTAGACGAGAGTTGTTGTTGTTGTTGTTGTCACTGTTGTTGTTGTTGTCACTGTTGTTGTTGTTGTCACTGTTGTTGTCACTGTTGTTGTTGTTTGTCACTGTTGTTGTTGTTGTTGTTGTTGTCACTGTTGTTGTTGTTGTTGTTGTCACTGTTGTTGTTGTTGTCACTGTTGTTGTTGTTGTCACTGTTGTTGTTGTTGTCACTGTTGTTGTAGTTGTTGTTGTTGTCACTGTTGTTGTTATTGTCACTGTTGTTGTTGTTGTCACTGTTGTTGTTGTTGTTGTCACTGTTGTTGTCACTGTAGTTGTTGTTGTTGTCACTGTAGTTGTTGTCACTGTTGTTGTTGTCACTGTTGTTGTTGTTGTCACTGTAGTTGTTGTTGTTGTTGTTGTCACTGTAGTTGTTGTCACTGTTGTTGTTGTCACTGTTGTTGTTGTTGTTGTTGTCACAGTTGTTGTTGTCACTGTAGTTGTTGTTGTTGTCACTGTTGTTGTTGTCACTGTAGTTGTTGTTGTTGTCACTGTTGTTGTTGTTGTTGTCACTGTAGTTGTTGTTGTCACTGTAGTTGTTGTTGTTGTTGTCACTGTTGTTGTCACAGTTGTTGTTGTCACTGTTGTTGTTGTTGTTGTTGTCACTGTTGTTGTTGTTGTCACTGTAGTTGTTGTTGTTGTTGTCACTGTTGTTGTTGTTGTCACTGTTGTTGTTGTTGATGTCACTGTTGTTGTTGTTGAGGTATTCACTGTAGTTGTTGTTGTTGTCACTGTTGTTGTTGTTGTTGTTGTTGTTGTCACTGTTGTTGTTGTCACTGTTGTTGTCACTGTTGTTGTTGTCACTGTTGTTGTTGTTGTCACTGTTGTTGTTGTTGTCACTGTAGTTGTTGTTGAGGTATTCACTGTAGTTGTTGTTGTTGTCACTGTTGTTGTTGTTGTTGTTGTTGTTGTCACTGTTGTTGTTGTCACTGTTGTTGTCACTGTTGTTGTTGTCACTGTTGTTGTTGTTGTCACTGTTGTTGTTGTTGTCACTGTTGTTGTTGTTGTCACTGTAGTTGTTGTTGTTGTTGTCACTGTAGTTGTTGTTGTTGTCACTGTTGTTGTTGTTGTCACTGTTGTTGTTGTCACTGTTGTTGTTGTTGTCACTGTTGTTGTTGTCACTGTTGTTGTCACTGTTGTTGTTGTTGTCAATGTTGTTGTTATTGTCACTGTTGTTGTTGTCACTGTTGTTGTTGTTGTCACTGTTGTTGTTGTTGTCACTGTAGTTGTTGTTGTCACTGTTGTTGTTGTCACTGTTGTTGTTGTTGTCACTGTCGTTGTTGTTGTCACTGTTGTTGTTGTCACTGTTGTTGTTGTCACTGTTGTTGTTGTTGTTGTCACTGTTGTTGTTGTCACTGTTGTTGTTGTTGTCACTGTTGTTGTTATTGTCACTGTTGTTGTTGTTGTTGTCACTGTTGTTGTTGTTGTCACTGTTGTTGTTGTTGTTGTCACTGTTGTTGTTGTCACTGTTGTTGTTGTCACTGTTGTTGTTGTTGTCACTGTTGTTGTTGTCACTGTTGTTGTCACTGTTGTTGATGTTGTCACTGTTGTTGTTGTTGTCACTGTTGTTGTTGTCACTGTTGTTGTTGTTGTCACTGTTTTTGTTGTCACTGTTGTTGTTGTCACTGTTGTTGATGTTGTCACTGTTGTTGTTGTCACTGTTGTTGTTGTTGTCACTGTTGTTGTTGTCACTGTTGTTGTTGTTGTCACTGTTGTTGTTGTCACTGTTGTTGTTGTCACTGTTGTTGATGTTGTCACTGTTGTTGTTGTTGTCACTGTTGTTGTTGTCACTGTTGTTGTTGTTGTCACTGTTTTTGTTGTCACTGTTGTTGTTGTTGTCACTGTAGTTGTTGTTGTTATTGTTGTTGTTGTCACTGTTGTTGTTGTCACTGTAGTTGTTGTTGTTGTTGTTGTCACTGTTGTTGTTGTTGTCACTGTTGTTGTTGTTGTCACTGTTGTTGTTGTTGTCACTGTTGTTGTTGTTGTCACTGTTGTTGTTGTCACTGTTGTTGTTGTTGTCACTGTTGTTGTTGTCACTGTTGTTGTTGTTGTCACTGTTGTTGTTGTTGTCACTGTTGTTGTCACTGTTGTTGTTGTTGTCACTGTTGTTGTTATTGTCACTGTTGTTGTTGTCACTGTTGTTGTCACTGTTGTTGTTGTTGTTGTCACTGTTGTTGTTGTTGTCACTGTTGTTGTTGTCACTGTTGTTGTTGTTGTTGTCACTGTCGTTGTTGTTGTTGTCACTGTTGTTGTTGTTGTCACTGTTGTTGTTGTTGTCACTGTTGTTGTTGTTGTCACTGTTGTTGTTGTTGTTGTCACTGTTGTTGTTGTTGTCACTGTTGTTGTTGTTGTCACTGTTGTTGTTGTTGTCACTGTTGTTGTTGTCACTGTTGTTGTTGTTGTCTCTGTTGTTGTTGTTGTTGTCACTGTTGTTGTTGTCACTGTTGTTGTTGTTGTTGTTGTCACTGTTGTTGTTGTTGTCACTGTTGTTGTTGTTGTCACTGTTGTTGTTGTCACTGTTGTTGTTGTTGTCACTGTTTTTGTTGTCACTGTTGTTGTTGTTGTCACTAGTTGTTGTTGTTGTTGTTGTTATTGTTGTTGTTGTCACTGTAGTTGTTGTTGTTGTTGTTGTCACTGTTGTTGTTGTTATCACTGTTGTTGTCACTGTTGTTGTTGTTGTCACTGTTGTTGTTGTTGTCACTGTTGTTGTTGTTGTCACTGTTGTTGTTGTTGTCACTGTTGTTGTTGTTGTCACTGTTGTTGTCACTGTTGTTGTTGTTTTTACAATTGTTGTTGTTGTCACTGTTGTTGTTGTCACTGTTGTTGTTGTTGTCATTGTTGTTGTTGTTTTCACTGTTGTTGTTGTTGTCACTGTTGTTGTTGTCACTGTTGTTGTTGTCACTGTTGTTGTTGTTGTCACTGTTGTTGTTGTCACTGTTGTTGTTGTTGTCACTGTTGTTGTTGTTGTCACTGTAGTTGTTGTTTTCACTGTTGTTGTTGTTGTCACTGTAGTTGTTGCTGTTGTTGTTGTTGTTGTCACTGTTGTTGTTGTTGTCACTGTAGTTGTTGTTGTCACTGTTGTTGTTGTTGTCACTGTTGTTGTTGTTGTCACTGTAGTTGTTGTTGTCACTGTTGTTGTTGTTGTCACTGTTGTTGTTGTTGTTCTTGTCACTGTTGTTGCTGTTGTTGTTATTGTTGTTGTTGTTGTCACTGTTGTTGTTGTCACTGTTGTTGTCACTGTTGTTGTTGTCACTGTTGTTGTTGTTGTCACTGTTGTTGTTGTCACTGTTGTTGTTGTCACTGTTGTTGTTGTCACTGTTGTTGTTGTTGTCACTGTTGTTGCTGTTGTTGTTATTGTTGTTGTTGTCACTGTTGTTGTTGTCACTGTTGTTGTTGTCACTGTTGTTGTTGTTGTTACTGTTGTTGTTGTTGTCACTGTAGTTGTTGTTGTTGTTGTTGTTGTTGTCACTGTTGTTGTCACTGTTGTTGTTGTTGTCACTGTTGTTGTTGTCACTGTTGTTGTTGTTGTCACTGTTGTTGTTGTCACTGTTGTTGTTGTTGCTGTTGTTGTTGTTGTCACTGTTGTTGTTGTCACTGTTGTTGTTGTCACTGTTGTTGTTGTTGTCACTGTTGTTGTCACTGTTGTTGTTGTTGTCACTGTTGTTGTTGTGGTTGTTGCTGTTGTTGTTGTTGTCACTGTTGTTGTTGTTGTCACTGTAGTTGTTGTTGTCACTGTAGTTGTTGTTGTCACTGTTGTTGTTGTGGTTGTTGTTGTTGTTGTCACTGTTGTTTTTGTTGTCACTGTAGTTGTTGTTGTCACTGTAGTTGTTGTTGTTGTTGTCACTGTTGTTGTCACTGTTGTTGTTGTTGTCACTGTTGTTGTTGTTGTCATTGTCACTGTTGTTGTTGTCACTGTTGTTGTTGTTGTCACTGTTGTTGTCACTGTTGTTGTTGTTGTCACTGTTGTTGTTGTTGTTGTCACTGTTGTTGTTGTCACTGTTGTTGTTGTTGATTGTCACTGTTGTTGTGTTGTTGTTGTCACTGTTGTTGTTATTGTCACTGTTGTTGTTGTTGTCACTGTTGTTTTTGTTGTTGTCACTGTTGTTGTTGTTGTCACTGTTGTTGTTGTCACTGTTGTTGTTATTGTCACTGTTGTTGTTGTTGTTGTCACTGTTGTTGTTGTCACTGTTGTTGTTGTTGTCACTGTCGTTGTTGTTGTTGTCACTGTTGTTGTTGTTGTCACTGTAGTTGTTGTTGTTGTTGTCACTGTAGTTGTTGTTGTTGTTGTTGTCACTGTTGTTGTTGTTGTCACTGTTGTTGTTGTCACTGTTGTTGTTGTTGTCACTGTTGTTGTTGTTGTCACTGTTGTTGTTGTTGTCACTGTTGTTGTTATTGTCACTGTTGTTGTTGTCACTGTTGTTGTTGTTGTCACTGTTGTTGTTGTTGTCACTGTTGTTGTCACTGTTGTTGTTGTCACTGTTGTTGTTGTTGTTGTTGTCACTGTCGTTGTTGTTGTTGTCACTGTTGTTGTTGTTGTCACTGTTGTTGTTGTTGTCACTGTTGTTGTTGTTGTCACTGTTGTTGTTGTTGTTGTCACTGTTGTTGTTGTTGTTGTCACTGTTGTTGTTGTTGTTGTTGTCAATGTTGTTGTTGTTGTTGTCACTGTTGTTGTTGTCACTGTTGTTGTTGTTGTCACTGTTGTTGTTGTTGTTGTCACTGTTGTTGTTGTTGTTGTTGTTGTCACTGTTGTTGTTGTTGTCACTGTTGTTGTTGTTGTCACTGTTGTTGTTGTCACTGTTGTTGTTGTTGTCACTGTTTTTGTTGTTGTCACTGTAGTTGTTGTTGCTGTTGTTGTTATTGTTGTTGTTGTCACTGTTGTTGTTGTCACTGTTGTTGTTGTTGTTGTTGTCACTGTTGTTGTTGTTGTCACTGTTGTTGTTGTTGTCACTGTTGTTGTCACTGTTGTTGTTGTTGTGACTGTTGTTGTTGTTGTCACTGTTGTTGTTGTTGTCACTGTTGTTGTTGTTGTCACTGTTGTTGTTGTTGTCACTGTTGTTGTTGTTTTTACTGTTGTTGTTGTTGTCACTGTTGTTGTTGTCACTGTTGTTGTTGTTGTCACTGTTGTTGTTGTTGTCACTGTTGTTGTTGTCACTGTTGTTGTTGTTGTCACTGTTGTTGTTGTCACTGTTGTTGTTGTCACTGTTGTTGTTGTCACTGTTGTTGTTGTTGTCACTGTTGTTGTTGTCACTGTTGTTGTTGTTGTCGTTGTTGTTGTTGTCACTGTTGTTGTTGTTGTCACTGTTGTTGTTGTTGTCACTGTTGTTGTTGTTGTCACTGTAGTTGTTGTTGTCACTGTTGTTGTTGTTGTCACTGTTGTTGTTGTTGTCACTGTAGTTGTTGTTGTCACTGTTGTTGTTGTTGTCACTGTTGTTGTTGTTGTCACTGTAGTTGTTGTTGTCACTGTTGTTGTTGTTGTCACTGTTGTTGTTGTTGTTCTTGTCACTGTTGTTGCTGTTGTTGTTATTGTTGTTGTTGTCACTGTTGTTGTTGTTGTCACTGTTGTTGTTGTCACTGTTGTTGTTGTTGCTGTTGTTGTTGTTGTCACTGTTGTTGTTGTTGTTGACACTGTTGTTGTTGTCACTGTTGTTGTTGTTGTTGTCACTGTTGTTGTTGTTGTCACTGTTGTTGTTGTCACTGTTGTTGTTGTTGCTGTTGTTGTTGTTGTCACTGTTGTTGTTGTTGTTGACACTGTTGTTGTTGTCACTGTTGTTGTTGTTGTTGTCACTGTTGTTGTTGTCACTGTTGTTGTCACTGTTGTTGCTGTTGTTGTTATTGTTGTTGTTGTTGTCACTGTTGTTGTTGTCACTGTTGTTGTTGTTGTTACTGTTGTTGTTGTTGTCACTGTTGTTGTTGTTGTCACTGTTGTTGTTGTTGTCACTGTTGTTGTTGTTGTTGTCACTGTTGTTGTTGTCACTGTTGTTGTTGTTGTCACTGTTGTTGTTGTCACTGTTGTTGTTGTTGCTGTTGTTGTTGTTGTCACTGTTGTTGTTGTTGTTGACACTGTTGTTGTTGTCACTGTTGTTGTTGTTGTTGTCACTGTTGTTGTTGTTGTCACTGTTGTTGTTGTCACTGTTGTTGTTGTGGTTGTTGCTGTTGTTGTTGTTGTCACTGTTGTTGTTGTTGTTGTCACTGTAGTTGTTGTTGTCACTGTAGTTGTTGTTGTCACTGTTGTTGTTGTGGTTGTTGTTGTTTTTGTTGTCACTGTAGTTGTTGTTGTCACTGTAGTTGTTGTTGTTGTTGTCACTGTTGTTGTCACTGTTGTTGTTGTTGTCACTGTTGTTGTTGTTGTCGTTGTTGTTGTCACTGTTGTTGTTGTTGTCACTGTTGTTGTCACTGTTGTTGTTGTTGTTGTCACTGTTGTTGTTGTTGTCACTGTTGTTGTTGTTGATTGTCACTGTTGTTGTGTTGTTGTTGTCACTGTTGTTGTTATTGTCACTGTTGTTGTTGTTGTCACTGTTGTTGTTGTTGTCACTGTTGTTGTTGTCACTGTTGTTGTTATTGTCACTGTTGTTGTTGTTGTCACTGTTGTTGTTGTCACTGTTGTTGTTGTTGTCACTGTTGTTGTTGTTGTTGTCACTGTTGTTGTTGTTGTTGTCACTGTTGTTGTTGTTGTCACTGTTGTTGTTATTGTCACTGTTGTTGTTGTTGTCACTGTAGTTGTTGTTGTCACTGTTGTTGTTGTGGTTGTTGCTGTTGTTGTTGTTGTCACTGTTGTTGTTGTTGTCACTGTAGTTGTTGTTGTCACTGTAGTTGTTGTTGTTGTTGTTGTTGTCACTGTTGTTGTTGTCACTGTTGTTGTTGTTGTCACTGTTGTTGTTGTTGTCGTTGTTGTCACTGTTGTTGTTGTTGTTGTCACTGTTGTTGTTGTTGTCACTGTTGTTGTTGTTGTCACTGTAGTTGTTGTTGTCACTGTTGTTGTTGTGGTTGTTGCTGTTGTTGTTGTTGTCACTGTTGTTGTTGTTGTCACTGTAGTTGTTGTTGTCACTGTAGTTGTTGTTGTTGTTGTTGTTGTCACTGTTGTTGTTGTCACTGTTGTTGTTGTTGTCACTGTTGTTGTTGTTGTCGTTGTTGTCACTGTTGTTGTTGTTGTTGTCACTGTTGTTGTTGTTGTCACTGTTGTTGTTTTGTTGTAATTGTTGTCACTGTTGTTGTTGTCACTGTTGTTGTTGTTGTCACTGTTGTTGTTGTCACTGTTGTTGTTGTTGTTGTTGTCACTGTTGTTGTTATTGTCACTGTTGTTGTTGTTGTCACTGTTGTTGTCACTGTTGTTGTTGTTGTCACTGTTGTTGTTGTTGTCACTGTTGTTGTTGTTGTCACTGTTGTTGTTGTTGTCACTGTTGTTGTTGTTGTCACTGTTGTTGTTGTTGTCACTGTTGTTGTTGTTGTCACTGTTGTTGTTGTTGTTGTCACTGTTGTTGTTGTTGTCACTGTTGTTGTTGTTGTCACTGTTGTTGTTGTTGTTGTTGTCACTGTTGTTGTTGTTGTTGTCACTGTTGTTGTTGTTGTCACTGTTGTTGTTGTTGTCACTGTTGTTGTTGTTGTCACTGTTGTTGTTGTTGTTGTCACTGTTGTTGTTGTTGTCACTGTTGTTGTTGTTGTTGTCACTGTTGTTGTTGTTGTCACTGTTGTTGTTGTTGTTGTCACTGTTGTTGTTGTTGTCACTGTTGTTGTTGTTGTCGTTGTTGTTGTTGTCACTGTTGTTGTTGTTGTTGTCACTGTTGTTGTTGTTGTCACTGTTGTTGTTTTGTTGTCACTGTTGTAATTGTTGTCACTGTTGTTGTTGTTGTTGTCACTGTTGTTGTTGTTGTCACTGTTGTTGTTGTTGTTGTCACTGTTGTTGTTGTTGTTGTTGTCACTGTTGTTGTTATTGTCACTGTTGTTGTTGTTGTCACTGTTGTTGTTATCACTGTTGTTGTTGTTGTCACTGTTGTTGTTGTTGTCACTGTTGTTGTTGTTGTCACTGTTGTTGTTGTCACTGTTGTTGTTGTTGTTGTCACTGTTGTTGTTGTTGTCACTGTTGTTGTTGTTGTTGTCACTGTTGTTGTTATTGTCACTGTTGTTGTTGTTGTCACTGTTGTTGTTGTTGTCACTGTTGTTGTTGTCACTGTTGTTGTTGTTGTCACTGTTGTTGTTGTTGTTGTCACTGTTGTTGTTGTTGTTGTCACTGTTGTTGTTGTTGTTGTTGTCACTGTTGTTGTTATTGTCACTGTTGTTGTTATTGTCACTGTTGTTGTTGTTGTCACTGTTGTTGTTGTTGTTGTCACTGTTGTTGTTGTTGTTACTGTTGTTGTTGTTGTCACTGTTGTTGTTGTTGTCACTGTTGTTGTTGTTGTCACTGTTGTTGTTGTTGTTGTCACTGTTGTTGTTATTGTCACTGTTGTTGTTGTTGTCACTGTTGTTGTTGTTGTCACTGTTGGTGTTGTTGTTGTTGTTGTCACTGTTGTTGTTGTTGTCACTGTTGTTGTTGTTGTTGTTGTTGTTGTTGTCACTGTTGTTGTTGTTGTTGTCACTGTTGTTGTTGTTGTCACTGTTGTTGTTGTTATTGTTGTTGTTGTCACTGTTGTTGTTGTCACTGTTGTTGTTGTTGTTGTTGTTGTTGTTGTTGTTGTCACTGTTGTTGTTGTCATTGTTGTTGTTGTTGAATGACCATGATGAGTATGTTTGCACTCCTGGACGTTAAGTGGGCGGTTGCAGTAGTTGTCCTCACATCCCGATCGTGCTGATGAAGGTGGAACAGTGTCCCTCAGGCTGTTGTGCTATGCTTGGTTCCATTTCTGTATCGCTTACTACAATAGGGATCACGTCCATTCCAACCTCGTTAGCCAGACTTCCATCAAACAGTCGGTTTCCAGAGAGAACTGCATATAGGGGGGTGGGGGGAGGGGGGGTGGGTGTCATGGTCAGTCGGTTCACCTGACACTGACTAACATAGAGTGTTAGAGTGTAGCCCCTACATAGAACTGACTCCATGATGACTCAGTTTGTGCAGTCTGATGACCAGATCCCTTCTCTGCTGGCTTATCTTAGTTCATGGGCCAGGTGCCAAACTCAGACCAGCTTGCGGTCCGCTGGTGGATAGTTGTCTGGTGTACATGTTCTATTGGTGGTCTGGTGAACGTGTTCTCATTTAGTACAAGCTAAACTGTACACATCTCATGTTTCTGTATTGTACACATCTCATGTTTCTGTATTGTACACATCTCATGATCTCATGTTTCTGTATTGTACACATCTCATGTTTCTATATTGTACACATCTCATGTTTCTATATTGTACACATATCCATGTAACACTAATCCAGACTGAGACATATTTTGAACTGTCACCAGAGAGCTCTGGATTCGGATAACGACGGCGAGCTGGCTACAAACCTTGCCAAGAAATTTAAATCCATGAAGGTATTTATCATGTCTGCGTCAGTCTAGTAGGCTGATAGGCCCTAGGAATGTCTGCGTCAGTCTAGTAGGCTGATAGGCCCTGGGAATGTCTGCGTCAGTCTAGTAGGCTGATAGGCCCTAGGAATGTCTGCGTCAGTCTAGTAGGCTGATAGGCCCTGGGAATGTCTGCGTCAGTCTAGTAGGCTGATAGGCCCTAGGAATGTCTGCGTCAGTCTAGTAGGCTGATAGGCCCTAGGAATGTCTGCGTCAGTCTAGTAGGCTAATAGGCCCTAGGAATGTCTGCGGCAGTCTAGTAGGCTGATAGGCCCTAGGAATGTCTGCGTCAGTCTAGTAGGCTGATAGGTCCTAGGAATGTCTGCATCAGTCTAGTAGGCTAATAGGCCCTAGGAATGTCTGCGACAGTCTAGTAGGCTAATAGGTCCTAGGAATGTCTGCGTCAATCTAGTAGGCTAATAGGCCCTAGGAATATATGCGTCAGTCTAGTAGGCTGACAGGCTCTAGTAATGTATGCGTCAGTCTAGTAGGCTGATAGGCCCTAGGACTGTCTGCATCAGTCTAGTAGGCTGATAGGTCCTAGGAATGTCTGCGTCAGTCTAGTAGGCTGATAGGCCCTAGGAATGTCTGCGTCAGTCTAGTAGGCTAATAGGCCCTAGGAATGTCTGCGTCAGTCTAGTAGGCTAATAGGCTCTAGGAATGTCTGCATCAGTCTAGTAGGCTAATAGGCCCTAGGAATGTCTGCGACAGTCTAGTAGGCTAATAGGTCCTAGGAATGTCTGCGTCAGTCTAGTAGGCTAATAGGCCCTAGGAATATATGCGTCAGTCTAGTAGGTTGACAGGCTCTAGTAATGTATGCGCCAGTCTAGTATGCTGTTAGTCTCTAGGAATGTCTACGTCAGTCTAGTAGGCTGATATGCCCTAGGAATGTCTACGTCAGTCTAGTAGGCTGATAGGCCCTAGGAATGTCTGCGTCAGTTGTAGGCTGATAGGCCCTAGAGTAGGTCCTTATATAGCGTCTGCGTCAGTCTGGTAGATAGGTAAGCTATTAAGCAGCAGGGCCAGATGGGCCTCACAACAGCGACATCTGGGCATTGTCACACCTCAAGGAAGTCATACATCATGCCAACCACGCTGGGTTAGCCATGTAGTCAGAAGGAAAGACGAACGCTGGAGCCCGGCAACCACTCTGTAGTACCCGCGCGGCAAAAAGAGACCTCATAGAAGACTCCACACTTGGCATGGTTCGCTCGCGCTACACACCACTCGCCATCCTGAAACAAGTTATCCATCCACTGGACAACCCGCGACTAGGACAGAAGTTAGCCTTTCACTGAACAACCCATGCCTGAGACAGAAGTTAGCCTTTCACTGAACAACCCATGCCTGGGACAGAAGTTAGCCATCCACTGGACACTGAACAACCCGTGCCCAGACAGAAGTTAGCCTTTCACTTGACAACCCGTGCCCAAGACAGAAGTTAGCCTTACACTTGACAACCCATGCCTGAGACAGAAGTTAGCCATTCACTAGACAACCCGTGATGAGACAGAAGTTAGCCATCCACTGGACAACCCATGATGAGACAGAAGTTAGCCATTCACTGGACAACCCGTGATGAGACAGAAGTTAGCCATCCACTGGACAACCCGTGATGAGACAGAAGTTAGCCATTCACTCGACAACCTGTGATGAGACAGAAGTTAGCCATTCACTGGACAACCCATGCCGAGACAGAAGTTAGCCATTCACTGGACAGCCTGTGCCGAGACAAGTTAGCCATTCACTGGATAAACCATGCTTGAGACTAAAGTTAGCCATTCACTGGATAACCTGTGCCAGAGACAGAAGTTAGCCATCCACTGGACAACCCGTGCCCAAGACAGAAGTTAGCCATTCACTGGACAACCCGTGCTGAGACAAGTTAGACATCCACTGGACAACCAACCCGTGCCCGAGACAGAAGTTAGCCATCCGCGGACAACCCATGCCCGAGACAGAAGTTAGCCATAGGCTGTTAGGGTCCACCCAGCCTCAACAACATTTGGTGCCTGAAAGATCTAGAAAAGTAAAGTCTCCGACGTGACGTTGACCAGTTTATGGCTCATTTGTTTTATGACTCGTTAGTTTATGGCTCATTTGTTTTATGACTCGTTAGTTTATGGCTCATTTGTTTTATTACTCGTTAGTTTATGGCTCATTTGTTTTATGACTCGTTAGTTTATGGCTCATTTGTTTTATGACTCGTTAGTTTATGGCTCATTTGTTTTATGACTCGTTAGTTTATGACTCATTTGTTTTATGACTCGTTAGTTTATGGCTCATTTGTTTTATGACTCGTTAGTTTATGGCTCATTTGTTTTATGACTCGTTAGTTTATGACTCATTTGTTTTATGACTCGTTAGTTTATGGTTCATTAGTTTATGACTCATGTTTTATGACTCATTAGTTTATGACTCATGTTTTATGGCTCATTAGTTTATGACTCATGTTTTATGGCTCATTAGTTTATGACTCATGTTTTATGGCTCATTAGTTTATGACTCGTTAGTTAGATTTCATTATGCTTACTTCTGTCCGCAGCATAAACAGAGGACAGAAAACATAGAAGGCCAGAAGCTGTCCAGCGTTGAGGATAGTGGGGAACTCATTGTCAAGAAGAAGAGGAAGAAGAAATTGCAAGTTGTTCTGCTTTTGTTGTTGTTGTTGTTGTTGTTGTTGTTGTTGTTGTTGTTGCTGCTGCTGCTGCTGCTGCTGCTGCTGCTGCTGCTGCTGCTGCTGCTGCTGCTGCTGCTGCTGCTGCTGCTGCTGCTGCTGCTGCTGCTGCTGCTGCTGCTGCTGCTGCTGCTGCTGCTGCTGCTGCTGCTGCTGCTGCTGCTGCTGCTGCTGCTGCTGCTGCTGCTGCTGCTGCTGCTGCTGCTGCTGCTGCTGCTGCTGCTGCTGCTGCTGCTGCTGCTGCTGCTGCTGCTGCTGCTGCTGCTGCTGCTGCTGCTGCTGCTGCTATATCAGTAGCTAATGGCCGAGTTGTACATGAGTTGGCTAGGAGCTACAACTTTCTTTACACATTTGTCGAAGGTCAAAGTTCATTTGTACACATTTGATCACTTGACTGATTAATGTTGTTATAGAGCAGTCACATTTCTCAGAAAATCACACGGTTCAAGTCTCTACAGTTATGGAGACAGGAAGGAGGAGAACTGACCATTCCACCACACACAAGCTGTGACTTAGTATCCGACCAGCAGTTATGTCTGATCTACCTTTTATATATTATGTGAAGTTAATTAGTAGGTAGATAGGTGGATAGGTGAGTAGGTGAATAGGTAGTCTGTTAAGTCAACAAGAGTCCATTGTGCCAACCATCCCTGAGCACGATGAGTGGCTGAGTCCCAGGCTACATCCATTGAGGATGGTGTCTTTCTGATTTTTGCTAGCCAGGTGGAGCATCGAGGCAGGAGTTGGTTAGTAGCATAGCAAAGGCAAGTGAAGGGAAATTATTATTAATGGGGGATTTCAACTTTCCAGAAATAAAATGGGATATGGCAGAAGCACTTGTAGAGTCAAAACCTTTTGTTAAGTGCAAAACTGACAATTTTTTAATTCAACATGTAGAAGCAGCCACCAGAGGCAAAAACACACTCGACCTAGTTTTTACTACAGAGGAAAATATGATTGAAAACGTTACTGTTGTGGAACTGTTTGGCTCAAGTGACCATCAAATCATCCGTTGGGATCTTATTGCAGGGAAAGAAGTAAACATACACACGCGAACATACGACTACTCTAAGGCAGATGTTAAGAGGATGAAAGAGGCACATAATCTGGAAAGATATTGTCGTAGGAACAGATGTTGAACAGGAGTGGGGGAGTTTTAAAACCGTTCTAGAAACGCTAAAAGAGGAATGTGTTCCATGTAGGGAGGTAAACCCCAAGTGTAAAAAGTGGATAACTAGATTTGTAGTGAAATGTAGAAGAGCAAAAAATAAAGCATGGCAAAAATATATAGAGGCAGGTAAATCAAAAGAAACATATTTAAAATATTTAGACAAGCAGAACATATCTCAGAAAGCGAATAAAACATCAAAAATAGACTTTGAAAAAAAACTTGCTCAGAGGATAAGACTGACAGTAAAAGCTTCTTCTCTTATGTTAGAAATAAACAAAGAACGAAAGACAAAGTAGGCCCTCTCATAGACAGTACAGGGAAAATAATAAGTGAGAATAGGGAGGCTGCTAATCTGCTCAATCAGTACTTTGGCACAGTCTTCACAAAGGAGGACTGCTCCGAGATCCCAGAGCCTATAGATATTTTTCAAAGAGACATGGATACAGCGAGATTAAGATCAATCTGTATTACAGAGGAAATGGTTTTTAAAAAATTGGAGGGGTTGAAAGTGAATAAATGTCCAGGTCAAGATGGTATTCACCCAAAATTGCTGTATGAAATTAGAGACCAAATAGCAAAACCATTGGCTATATTATGTTCTCAATCACTTACAAAAGGGATTGTTCCACGGGATTGGAAAGATGCAGGAGTGATCCCCTTATTCAAAAAGGGCAACAAATCAGATCCAGCGAATTATAGACCGGTGAGTTTAACGAGCATAGTCTGTAAATTGTTAGTCAATAATCAAAAAAAACATTGTAATGCATTTAGACAAATTTAATCTAATTAGAATTAGTCAGCATGGGTTTACTAGAGGGAGATCATGCTTAACAAATCTATTAGAATTCATGGAGGAGGTTACTAAAATCATAGATAAAGGGGAGCCAGTGGACGTTATTTATCTAGACTTTGCAAAGGCCTTTGATAGAGTACCTCATCAAAGATTATTTCGAAAGTTAAAATCACATGGAATAGGTGGCGAAGTTGCCAAATGGATTGAAAATTGGTTAACGAGAAGAAGGCAGAGGGTGGGCATAAATAAGGAGTACTCTGAGTGGTGTGAAGTGAAAAGTGGTGTGCCACAGGGCTCGGTTTTGGGACCAATTTTGTTCTTGATATATATAAATGATTTGGACATTGATATGGGATCCATGATGGCAAAATTTGCTGATGACACAAAACTATGCAGTAGTGTCTCATCTAAAGCGGAAGTGGATATATTGAGGTCGGATTTAGATAAAATTCGAGAATGGTCTGTAAGCTGGCAAATGTAGTTTAATGTAGATAAATGTACAGTCATCCACATGGGTAGATCCAATATGGAACATAATTACAGAATGGGAGAGAACAATATTAGAAAGATAGATAAGGAAAGGGACCTAGGGGTTATAATAGATCATACAGAAAGGTGAGTGAGCAAGTTAAGGTAGCAGTGAAAAAGGCAAATGCAATGTTAGGTATGATAAAAAGAAATATTAAACATAGGAGCAAGGAAGTGATCGTCAAACTGTATAAAGCTTTAGTTAGACCTAGATTGGAGTACTGTGTACAGGTGTGGAGTCCTTATCATAGAGGAGACATAAACATGCTGGAAAGAATACAAAAAAGAGTGACAAAGATGATAGTGGGATTACAGTTATGAGGAACAACTCAGAAAAACCGGTCTACAGTGTCTCGAAGAGAGAAGAATTCGTGGTGACTTAATACAGGTTTATAAGATGATCAGAGGAACAGATAAATTAGACTATAACAAGTTTTTTTAAAATACAACCACCTACAATAACAAGAGGGCATAGCTACAAGCTGACTAAAGAGAGGTCCAGGTTAGATATTAGGAAATATTTTTTTAGTCAGAGAGTGGTGTCTGCTTGGAATGCATTGCCAGGGGAGGTAGTGGAGGCAGGGACAGTTAATGCATTTAAGAATAAACTGGATGCGCATAGCTTTTAGAGCAAGGTGATATAAATGAAACTGGTTGTATACAGATTCTGCAGGGTCTTCTAAACCAGTATAAAGATGCTAAGTTAAGTTAACTAAACTAACGTCAAGTTTAAAAAAAGGACCTCGGTGGAGAGATTGCTTCTCATCTCTGGGAACGACCATGCTCGAAAAGCTGTGAGGGACTGGCGAAGACCTGAAACGCATGAACCTTATCGTGCTAGAAGTATAGCATCAGCTGTGAGGGACTGGCGAAGACCTGAAACGACTCGATGCTGGACGTTCATTGAGGTGGCAGGGGACGGCACAGGATAGTGGTTAAGTGGCACGGCTCACAACCAAAAGGTGCTGGGTTCGATCCCCATTACAGCACCAACCGTTACCCCGGGGAAGCAAACCCATAGAAAATGGACGAGGAAGCAGACCTTACATAAAATGCATGCTTGGTACGGTCACATATCGAGATCAAATGGTCTTGCAAATACGATCCTCCACGGAAAGGTGCAAGGCAGACGACGAAGAGGCCGTCCAAAAAAGAGGTGGGAGGACAACATAAAAGAATGGACCAATCTCTAACCAGATGAGTCACAGGCAGCGGCCGCTGACAGAGACGGGTGGCGTGGTGTTGGGAGGATGTCTTCATGTGTGCCCCAACGACGTCACCGGTTACGGGATGCCCTGATCTGACCTGATGCCGAAGTTGGATGCACTCGGCCGACAGGCGCAAAATAAAAACCGCAGTGCAACGCACACCGCCTTGGGGAATAGAGAAATAAGGCGAAAGCAAAAACTAAAAACAAATTGAGGTGATAGTCAGACCGACTCTTCGAATGATGTCCGGGTGCCTTCAAGTGTCAGGAATTTTGGTTACTGCCCATCAAATGAAATCCTCAATGGAGCTGGCACGTTTGCCATCTACGGCTTTGTATCTTGGTGTCTCCTCATCGGATTTGGAGGTCTAATCTAATACAAGGTCTTCTAGTGGTCATGGCTGAGGGTGAGAGCTCATTGTAACTACATAGTAGTAGTAGCAGCATCATCAGTAGTAGCAGCATCAGTATTAGCAGCATCAGTAGTAGCAGCATCAGTAGTAGCAGCATCAGTAGTAGCAGTAGTAGCAGCATCAGCAGTAGTAGCAGCATCAGCAGTAGTAGCAGCATCAGTAGGAGCAGCATCAGTAGTAGCTGCATCAGTAGTAGCAGCATCAGTAGTAGTAGTAGCATCAGTAGTAGCAGCATCAGTAGTAGCAGCAGCATCAGTGGTAGCAGCATCAGTAGTAGCAGCATCAGTAGTAGTAGCATCAGTAGTAGCAGCATCAGTAGTAGTAGCAGCATCAGTAGTAGCATCAGTAGTAGCAGCATCAGTAGTAGCAGCATCAGTAGTAGTAGCATCAGTAGTAGTAGCAGCATCAGTAGTAGTAGCAGCATCAGTAGTAGTAGCAGCATCAGTAGTAGCATCAGTAGTAGCAGCATCAGTAGTAGCATCATCAGTAGTAGCAGCATCAGTAGTAGCAGCATCAGTAGTAGCATCAGTAGTAGCAGCATCAGTAGTAGCATCATCAGCAGTAGCAGCATCAGTAGTAGCAGCATCAGTAGTAGTAGCAGCATCAGTAGTAGTAGCAGCATCAGTAGTAGTAGCAGCATCAGTAGTAGCAGCATCAGTAGTAGTAGCAGCATCAGTAGTAGCAGCAGTAGTAGCAGCATCAGTAGTATCAGCATCAGTAGTAGCAGCATCAGTAGTAGCAGCATCAGTAGTAGCAGCATCAGTAGTAGCAGCATCAGCAGTAGCATCATCAGTAGTAGCAGCATCAGTAGTAGCAGCATCAGTAGTAGCATCATCAGTAGTAGCAGCATCAGTAGTAGCAGCATCAGTAGTAGCAGCATCAGCAGTAGCATCATCAGTAGTAGCAGCATCAGTAGTAGCAGCATCAGTAGTAGCATCAGTAGTAGCAGCATCAGTAGTAGCATCATCAGCAGTAGCAGCATCAGTAGTAGCAGCATCAGTAGTAGTAGCAGCATCAGTAGTAGTAGCAGCATCAGTAGTAGTAGCAGCATCAGTAGTAGCAGCATCAGTAGTAGTAGCAGCATCAGTAGTAGTAGCAGCATCAGTAGTAGTAGCAGCATCAGTAGTAGCAGCATCAGTAGTAGTAGCAGCATCAGTAGTAGCAGCATCAGTAGTAGCAGCATCAGTAGTAGCAGCATCAGTAGTAGCAGCATCAGTAGCAGCAGCATCAGTAGTAGCATCATCAGCAGTAGCAGCATCAGTAGTAGCAGCATCAGTAGTAGCATCATCAGTAGTAGCAGCATCAGTAGTAGCATCATCAGCAGTAGCAGCATCAGTAGTAGCAGCATCAGTAGTAGTAGCAGCATCAGTAGTAGTAGCAGCATCAGTAGTAGTAGCAGCATCAGTAGTAGTAGCAGCATCAGTAGTAGTAGCAGCATCAGTAGTAGCAGCATCAGTAGTAGCAGCATCAGTAGTAGCAGCATCAGTAGTAGCATCAGTAGTAGCAGCATCAGTAGTAGCAGCATCAGTAGTAGTAGCAGCATCAGTAGTAGCAGCATCAGTAGTAGCATCAGTAGTAGCAGCATCAGTAGTAGCATCATCAGTAGTAGCAGCATCAGTAGTAGCATCAGTAGTAGCATCAGTAGCAGCATCAGTAGTAGCAACATCAGTAGCAGCAGCATCAGTAGTAGCAGCATCAGTAGTAGTAGCATCAGTAGCAGCATCAGTAGCAGCATCAGTAGTAGCAACATCAGTAGCAGCAGCATCAGTAGTAGTAGCAGCATCAGTAGTAGCAGCATCAGTAGTAGCATCAGTAGTAGCAGCATCAGTAGTAGCATCATCAGTAGTAGCAGCATCAGTAGTAGCAGCATCAATAGTAGCAGCATCAGTAGTAGTAGCAGCATCAGCAGTAGTAGCAGCATCAGTAGTAGCAGCATCAGTAGTAGTAGCAGCATCAGTAGTAGTAGCAGCATCAGTAGTAGTAGCAGCATCAGTAGTAGCAGCATCAGTAGTAGCAGCAACAGTAGTAGTAGCAGCATCAGCAGTAGTAGCAGTATCAGTAGTAGCAGCATCAGTAGTAGTAGCAGCATCAGTAGTAGCAGCATCAGTAGTAGCATCAGTAGTAGCAGCATCAGTAGTAGCATCATCAGTAGTAGCAGCATCAGTAGTAGCAGCATCAGTAGTAGCAGCATCAGTAGTAGTAGCAGCATCAGCAGTAGTAGCAGCATCAGTAGTAGCAGCATCAGTAGTAGTAGCAGCATCAGTAGCAGCATCAGTAGTAGTAGCAGCATCAGTAGTAGCAGCATCAGTAGTAGCAGCAACAGTAGTAGTAGCAGCATCAGCAGTAGTAGCAGCATCAGTAGTAGCAGCATCAGTAGTAGTAGCAGCATCAGTAGCAGCATCAGCAGTAGCAGCATCAGTAGTAGCAGCATCAGTAGTAGCAGCATCAGTAGTAGCAGCATCAGCAGTAGCAGCATCAGTAGTACCAGCATCAGTAGTAGCAGCATCAGTAGTAGCAGCAGCATCAGTAGTAGCAGCATCAGTAGTAGCAGCATCAGTAGTAGCAGCAGCATCAGTAGTAGCAGCATCAGCAGTAGTAGCAGCATCAGTAGTAGCAGCATCAGTAGTAGCAGCATCAGTAGTAGCAGCATCAGCAGTAGTAGCAGCATCAGTAGTAGCAGCATCAGTAGTAGCAGCATCAGTAGTAGCAGCATCAGCAGTAGTAGCAGCATCAGTAGTAGCAGCATCAGTAGTAGCAGCATCAGTAGTAGCAGCAGCATCAGTAGTAGCAGCATCAGCAGTAGTAGCAGCATCAGTAGTAGCAGCATCAGTAGTAGTAGCAGCAGCATCAGTAGCAGCAGCATCAGTAGCAGCATCAGTAGTAGCAGCATCAGTAGTAGTAGTAGCAGCATCAGTAGTAGCAGCATCAGTAGTAGTAGTAGCAGCATCAGTAGTAGCAGCATCAGTAGTAGTAGTAGCAGCATCAGTAGTAGCAGCATCAGTAGTAGTAGTAGTAGCAGCATCAGTAGTAGCAGCATCAGTAGTAGCAGCATCAGTAGTAGTAGCAGCAGCATCAGTAGCAGCATCCGCAGTAGCAGCATCAGTAGTAGCAGCATCAGTAGTAGCAGCATCAGTAGTAGTAGCAGCATCAGTAGTAGCAGCATCAGTAGTAGCAGCATCAGTAGTAGCAGCATCAGTAGTAGTAGCAGCATCAGTAGTAGCAGCATCAGCAGTAGTAGCAGCATCAGTAGTAGCAGCATCAGCAGTAGTAGCAGCATCAGTAGTAGCAGCATCAGCAGTAGTAGCAGCATCAGTAGTAGTAGTAGCAGCATCAGTAGTAGCAGCATCAGTAGTAGCAGCAGCATCAGTAGTAGCAGCAGCATCAGTAGTAGCAGCATCAGCAGTAGTAGCAGCATCAGTAGTAGCAGCATCAGTAGTAGCAGCATCAGCAGTAGTAGCAGCATCAGTAGTAGCAGCATCAGTAGTAGCAGCATCAGCAGTAGTAGCAGCATCAGTAGTAGCAGCATCAGTAGTAGCAGCATCAGTAGTAGTAGCAGCAGCATCAGTAGCAGCAGCATCAGTAGCAGCATCAGTAGTAGCAGCATCAGTAGTAGTAGTAGCAGCATCAGTAGTAGCAGCATCAGTAGTAGTAGTAGCAGCATCAGTAGTAGTAGCAGCAGTAGCAGTAGTAGCAGCATCAGCAGTAGTAGCAGCATCAGTAGTAGCAGCATCAGTAGTAGTAGTAGCAGCATCAGTAGTAGCAGCATCAGTAGTAGCAGCATCAGTAGTAGTAGCAGCAGCATCAGTAGCAGCATCCGCAGTAGCAGCATCAGTAGTAGCAGCATCAGTAGTAGCAGCATCAGTATTAGCAGCAGCATCAGTAGTAGCAGCATCAGTAGTAGCAGCATCAGTAGTAGTAGCAGCATCAGTAGTAGCAGCATCAGTAGTAGCAGCATCAGTAGTAGTAGCAGCATCAGTAGTAGCACCATCAGCAGTAGTAGCAGCATCAGTAGTAGCAGCATCAGCAGTAGTAGCAGCATCAGTAGTAGCAGCATCAGCAGTAGTAGCAGCATCAGTAGTAGCAGCATCAGTAGTAGCAGCATCAGTAGTAGCAGCATCAGTAGTAGCAGCATCAGTAGTAGTAGCAGCATCAGTAGTAGCAGCATCAGTAGTAGCAGCATCAGTAGCAGCATCAGTAGCAGCATCAGTAGCAGCATCAGTAGTAGTAGCAGCATCAGTAGTAGCAGCATCAGCAGTAGTAGCAGCATCAGTAGTAGCAGCATCAGTAGTAGTAGCAGCATCAGTAGTAGTAGCAGCATCAGTAGTAGTAGCAGCATCAGCAGTAGTAGCAGCATCAGTAGCAGCATCAGTAGTAGTAGCAGCATCAGCAGTAATAGCAGCATCAGTAGTAGCAGCATCAGCAGTAGTAGCAGCATCAGCAGTAGTAGCAGCATCAGTAGTAGCAGCATCAGCAGTAGTAGCAGCATCAGCAGTAGTAGCAGCATCAGCAGTAGTAGCAGCATCAGTAGTAGCAGCATCAGCAGTAGTAGCAGCATCATCAGTAGTAGCAGCATCAGTAGTAGTAGCAGCATCAGCAGTAGTATCAGTAGTAGCAGCATCAGCAGTAGTAGCAGCATCAGCAGTAGTAGCAGCATCAGCAGTGGTAGCAGCATCAGTAGTAGCAGCATCAGCAGTAGTAGCAGCATCAGCAGTAGTAGCAGCATCAGCAGTAGTAGCAGCATCAGCAGTAGTAGCAGCATCAGCAGTAGTAGCAGCATCAGTAGTAGTAGCAGCATCAGTAGTAGTAGCAGCATCAGCAGTAGTAGCAGCATCAGCAGTAGTAGCAGCATCATTAGTAGTAGCAGCATCAGTAGTAGCAGCAGCATCAGCAGTAGTAGCAGCATCAGCAGTAGTAGCAGCATCAGCAGTAGTAGCAGCATCAGCAGTAGTAGCAGCATCAGTAGTAGCAGCAGCATCAGCAGTAGTAGCAGCATCAGTAGTAGTAGCAGCATCAGCAATAGTAGCAGCATCAGCAGTAGTAGCAGCATCAGCAGCATCAGCAGTAGTAGTAGTAGCAGCATCAGCAGTAGTAGCAACATCAGCAGTAGTAGCAGCATCAGCAGTAGTAGCAGCATCATTTTTATACAAAGGCTGATGTACAAGAGTCCACTCGTACACACTCGGCCACCTTATGTTACATAAAGTTGACCAGCAACTACAACGATATTAACAACAAATATTTATGTATCGAACATCAGAAAATGAAATGGAGTAATAGGTTCTACAATAGCCAGACGAGTAAGTAGTTGTACTACCATCCCAGGATTCAGTAACGGAGTGGTTAAGCTGTCGGCTTCGTGATCAGGTGGTGTGGGTTCGACTTTGGACTCTACCGTCTTTTTTCCCGCGTGCTTGATGCGGAGTCTTCTGCATCTCGTAGTCGCCCCCTAGTCTTGTCATTGACTTGCCACTGGGGTCAGGCGGCTCGAGACAAGAGAGTGAAGATAAAAAGTAGTGCAGTTAATCCTTGCTAAAAATAGCACTAGCAAAATTAATTATGCATCATCTTCTACGATGGACGGCGGCCTTAGCTTTTGCTACCATCCCAGTTAGTAGTTGTACTACCTGTACTACCATCCCAGTTAGTAGTTGTACTACCTGTACTACCATCCCAGTTAGTAGTTGTACTACCATCCCAGTTAGTAGTTGTACTACCATCCCAGTTAGTAGTTGTACTACCTGTACTACCATCCCAGTTAGTAGTTGTACTACCATCCCAGTTAGTAGTTGTACTACCTGTACTACCATCCCAGTTAGTAGTTGTACTACCATCCCAGTTAGTAGTTGTACTACCTGTACTACCATCCCAGTTAGTAGTTGTACTACCTGTACTACCATCCCAGTTAGTAGTTGTACTACCATCCCAGTTAGTAGTTGTACTACCATCCCAGTTAGTAGTTGTACTACCTGTACTACCATCCCAGTTAGTAGTTGTACTACCATCCCAGTTAGTAGTTGTACTACCTGTACTACCATCCCAGTTAGTAGTTGTACTACCATCCCAGTTAGTATTTGTACTACCTGTACTACCATCCCAGTTAGTAGTTGTACTACCATCCCAGTTTGTCCATAGCATGACTGATGTTTCATTTCTACAGGAAACCACCTGTTTTAGACTCACCACATCAAGATGTTGCGATGTATCCATCTTTATTACCATTTGCTGGTCCTAACACCACCTCGACAGCATCGGCAAACGCTTCCGCTACAACCACTCAGAACAAAAATACTACAGCCACTAAAACCAATGGCTGTACTGATGCTAGGAACGAGGTGGCGAGGAAAGAGGACTTCAACTCAATAGAGTTGAGTGTTATAGAGGTGAGTGTTATAGTTGAGTGTTATAGAGGTGAGTGTTGTAGAGGTGAGTGTTATAGAGGTGAGTGTTGTGTTGTAGAGGTGAGTGTTGTAGAGGTGAGTGTTATAGAGGTGAGTGTTATAGAGGTGAGTGTTATAGAGGTGAGTGTTGTGTTGTAGAGGTGAGTGTTATAGAGGTGAGTGTTATAGAGGTGAGTATTGTGTTGTAGAGGTGAGTGTTGTGTTATAGAGGTGAGTGTTATAGAGGTGAGTGTTGTGTTATAGAGGTGAGTGTTGTGTTATAGAGGTGAGTGTTGTGTTGTAGAGGTGAGTGTTGTGTTATAGAGGTGAGTGTTATATAGGTGAGTGTTGTGTTATAGAGGTGAGTGTTGTGTTATAGAGGTGAGTGTTGTGTTATAGAGGTGAGTGTTGTGTTATAGAGGTGAGTGTTGTGTTGTAGAGGTGAGTGTTGTGTTATAGAGGTGAGTGTTGTGTTATAGAGGTGAGTGTTGTGTTGTAGAGGTGAGTGTTGTGTTATAGAGGTGAGTGTTGTGTTATAGAGGTGAGTGTTGTGTTATAGAGGTGAGTGTTGTGTTATAGAGGTGAGTGTTATAGAGGTGAGTGTTGTGTTATAGAGGTGAGTGTTATAGAGGTGAGTGTTGTAGAGGTGAGTGTTATAGAGGTGAGTGTTGTGTTATAGAGGTGAGTGTTGTGTTATAGAGGTGAGTGTTATAGAGGTGAGTGTTGTAGAGGTGAGTGTTGTGTTATAGAGGTGAGTGTCATAGAGGTGAGTGTTGTGTTGTGTTGTAGAGGTGAGTGTTGTAGAGGTGAGTGTTGTAGAGTTGAGTGTTGTGTTGTAGAGGTGAATGTTAGTTTGAACCATTGTTTGATTTCCTCTTACAGTCAATGTAAACAATATCATACATCAGTGTTTCGACAATCGCAATTTCTAACAATAAGATTTCCTGTTTTCGATCGTCCTCGCTTCGACTATTTCTGTTGGGACCTGCAGAGTAAAATTGAACCTGTTTGATGATTTTCTTCATTATTTTAGTTTTCTTGGACCAAAATCTAATGAATGGTTTACTCCAGTTTTGTTTGATGGCAAATACAAGAACATTTTGTTACATTAAAAAGTATAATTTGGTTTAGTTTAGGAAATAGAAGGAGTGGTTTATTTTAGTTTAGTTTAGAAAAGGACCAAACTAATCTGATTCTTGTTTGAGAAATGTGCATGAAAAAGAAAATATCTCCTTCAGGAAACCTTCAACGCAGTGCTGATGAAAACAATCAACGAGGACTCTTCTAGCTACTCCGGAGAGGATGGCAAGGGAGACAATCAGGCAGTGGAAAGAAATATACAGTTACCTCCTCAAATACCGCCAGAACTTTTGAAAGCTATTGAGAATGTAAAACTTGTAAGTGGTTCTCAAGTCTGTGTTTTTATTCAACTCATTCACTAAGGAATTGTTGTTCCCGCCATCAAAGTCCCACGTCACTCACTCAAGATTGATTTACAGTCAGTAATGTTTCATAAACAACACACATATTATACGCTAAAATATTCACAATTAAACGACACATAGAATGAAATAATTATAAAATATGTGGGCATGGAGATTTGTGTAGAAGAGATTACGGTCGTAGGCTGGAGGAAATGATAAAAACAAACAACTATAGATTATTTGTATGTCGTACAAGTAGCAAACTTTTTGCGGCAGCCACGGAGGAAGTCTTCCGCACACTCACAGTGGAATGACAAGGGTGTTACCATAGAAGGGGAAATGCTCAAGCACTTCCAGTTTGCGGATGACATAGTGATCTTCAGCATCAAGGAAGCTAAGCAATGCCTGAGTGAGCTCAACAACGCAAGCGAGGCAGTTGGTCTAAAATTAAATAGGCTAACGACACAATGCATGCTGAACAGTGTCTGTCCCTGCGAGGGAATGCGGCTCGGAACTGATTCCGTCAAAAACCTGAATCCATACATCCACATGTGCCAAGAAATTACGAAGTCCCATGACGTGCATAAAGAGATCTCACAAAGGTTAGCTGTGAGTTGGTTCAGCTTCAACCGAATCAAGACCGTACTTCAGCAGATGACAAACAAAACGAGAGCTCACATCTTCAACAGTCTGGTCATTCCAGCCGTGGTGTATGGCTGCGAGGTGTGGAACCTACGAAAAAGACATAGGTGGTGGCTTCAAGCTACTCAACGAGTGATGGAGTGTAGGACACTTTCACTACGAGACCACATCCGTAACATCGCCATCAGGATTCAAACCTTCAATGACATTGTAGATACAGCGTTGACAAGAAAGTACAGACGGGCAGGTCACACGGTACATATGCCTGATAATAGATGGACTCGTAAAGTGACATCGTGGTGGTCCTACACCTCTAATCTTCGCGCGCGCCCCCCCCCCCCCCCCCCCCCTCCCCGGACATCTACCAATGAGACTGAGAGATGGCCTGCGACAAAACCTTGGTTTGGCACGGTACAAATGGACAAATGACAGGGATGAGCTAAGACGACATTTGGCTACCTGGAATAGGGCACAAAGTGTGCCTGAGTGAACACTAGGATTACAGTAGTTGTACAAGTATGAATGCTATTTTTGTCATGCGACAGATGTACGAGACATGTTCAAATGAAACCAGACCTAACTGCAACAAGTGAACATACGTACGCTACGCATGATGTCAATTCTGGTGTAAACAGCGCATACCAACCATCAAGTTTGCAAATTTTCATTATCCTCCGACTCATAGTTTCCTCAGCAGATCGTTGAAAACATGGCGGGTGTGCTACAGAATCTGTCCAGAGTTGATCAGCGAGCGGTGATTCGGTTTCTAACAGCTGAAGGATGTTGACCAGTTGACATTCATCGCAAATGCAGGCAGTGTATGGTGACAAAAGTGTGTGGAAGACAACAGTGAAGAACTGGACAACGATGGTTAAAGAAGGACGTGAGTTAACGCAACAATATGCGCCTGACCTGGTCTCGGACGTGAGTTAACGCAACAATATGCGCCTGACCTGGTCTCGGACGTGAGTTAACGCAACAATATGCGCCTGACCTGGTCTCGGCGTGAGTTAACGCAACAATATGCACCTGACCTGGTCTCGGAAGATCTTTCGTTAACTCACGTCCTTCTTTTAACATCGTTGTCCAGTTCCTTGCTGCTGTCTTTGACACACTTTTGTCACCATACACTGCCTGCATTCTGCGATGAATTTCAACTGGTCGACATCCTTCAGCTGTTAGAAACCGAATCACCGCTCGCTGATCAACTCTGGACAGATTCCGTATCACACCCTCCATGTTTTCAATGGTCTGCTGAGTAAACTATGAGTCGGAGGATAATAAAATTTTGCAAACTTGATGGTTGGTATGGGCTGTTTACACTAGAATTGAAGTCATCATGCACATCGTACGTATGTTCACTTGGTGCAGTTAGGTCTGGTGTCATTTGAACACGCCTCGTATAAACAGACGTTGTCCAGACGGCCACGTATAATTTCGGTCATAACGAGCAAATTCTTTTCTCATTTTTCAGGAAGCCAAGGAAACAAAGGATAAGAAGTTGTTCTCGTCCTGCATAAACAAGCTGTTGCTGGAGTCAGTAACCTCTCGATGTGTTTGCTACAAAAATCTAATTCTGTATATGTGCATGTGTATGGCGTCTGATTGGTGTAGTAGTAAAGCTCTTGCTTATCAAGGCGAAGGTACAGGGTTCAACTCTCGCTACCAGCACGCTTCAGTCAATCCAGATGGATAGGAGGTTCATTTGTGAATGGGCACCTGAGCTACAGTTAATCTGTAGCAGATCCCACTGCTTGCCCTGGCCGTGATCGAACTTAGAACATTCTCACACTCATCCACATCATCATGACCATACTCAATAAATGACATATCAAACAGCAGGTGGCATATTTATTATATCATACTCATATCATACAATGAGTAGAGAAATTACAAACACAATATAATACATATCTTAACTAAACATTATACTAAAACGGGAATTGTAAGCATTAGCTATTGATGGAATTCCCAACTATCTAAAAACCCAGTTCTATTGCCTTGCAATTACATCACACACACATCGCCTTAACTGCATCTTCAACACACCTTATCAAATACTCTTCCTCACTGAAATCCCCTCAGGCGGGCGATCTCGACATAACTCGTTCACAATGTGTCCTTGCTTACAAACACACTTTCACATTATCTATTCATGCAAAACTCACACACCTATTTGAGCGATCCTGTTCTATCACTAAACATTCGTCCAACAGTCTATCAATCGCTCCTCTATCTAAGTCGGTGAGTTAAACATACTATCCACATTCAGTCTCTCTCTCTCTCACTCTCCATACAGCCTCACTCTCTCTCCAGCCTCCCGAGCTAAACTTTGTCTCGAGTTATATATCCTCAAGCAAGGCCACAGCTTGACCAATCAATCTCAGGTGATGGTCATCTTCAATCCCAATTGGAATGAAACACTTTGCACACCTGTCACTCATTCTCTCGCAGCAAGCCCCGTTGCCAATTTCGTCTGTCAATCAATCTCCCCCTACCAAAATCAGAAGGCCAGTGGTCAGTTTCTATCTGTCCACATTCCTTAACCCAACTCTGTTCTCATTTGCTGAGACGGTGAGTGACCTTGACATGCATTCAGGTAGCTTTAAGCTTTAACATGTTCATGCATCCTAAACTCCCCTTGCTCCGGCGGGAACTGTTACAAATCAAAGGAAGGGAGCTAGCCACCCGACCTCATACAAGCTGTGTCTTAGTACAATGAAGTGTAACTCTTCATCCATGACGGCAGTTTCTGCTATGGGACTTTATGTTATTCTGCATGTGTACAGATATGTGTACACACAAATACTGTTGCGGTGAATATAGCCGCCAGCTGATGCAGAGAAGTCCCCATGTTGTCATGGCATCAATGTCAAGATTTCCAGAAGTATGTAAACCACCATCTTGTTTGGGTGGTAGCTGGGGCGGAAACATTAGAACCACTGTAACCTCCCACGCATGTAGTTAAGGCAACTAAGGAAGAGGCTTGCAACCTCACCATGTACAGGCGTTGCTACTGAAGCAGTTCTTGTGTTTGAGTACAGGCTCCCTGAAAGGGACTCAGCTGTGGCGTTAGGCTTCACAGGGAGCCAAATAACAAAATGTTATATGAGTGTATTGCGTGTGTGTCTCCTCCGCTACCAAACTCTTTCCCTCCACTGATCTGGGTGGGGCAGAGTCCAGGTTTAGCTGAGTAGTTTACTTATCTAACGACTTGCAACATGTATCAACACGACCTCAACACAGTAAACACTATCCTGACCATCAAACAAAACAATATCAAATATTTCAAGAATAATCACGTACTCAGTTAATCTCTGCATACACATATAATCAGATCACGTACTCAGTTAATCTGTGCATACACATACAATCAGATCACGTACTCAGTAAATCTGTGCATACACATATAATCAGATCACGTACTCAGTTAATCTGTGCATACACATATAATCAGAACACACATCGTTCCCAAAGTGTCCTGCACATTCCACAGACATTCAGATCTCGTCCTTAGGTGATCTGTACACTCGTGTAACTTCAGACCATACATCGTTCGCAAGGTGTCTTGCACATATGACATACATTCATATCTCTTACTGTTCACAGGGTGTCCATCATAAACACCTATTGAGCATGACTGGCCTACTGATCATCCTGATCCATCAGGGTCAGTGACTCGTAGCTGGCTGATCCATCAGGGTCAGTGACTCATAGCTGGCTGATCCATCAGGGTCAGTGACTCATAGCTGACCAAGATATTATTCCGTCTCCAAGTGGTGGCCCTGTAAACAGACTGCAACCATGCAGCCTAGCTAAGACAAGAGAGAAGGCAAGCCAGGCCCCTGAAATGGGCTGTCTCGGACTGGAAGACGCAGAAGTTGCATTGGCAACGGGTCTGTAGTGGCTCCTCTTTATATGAGGAAGTGCAGAATAAGGTGGGCCTGGGTACTCCCTTCTGTAGTGCAATGCAGAACTTCTCATCATGCTCACCACTATGGGATCACAGTATCAGTCCTCACCTTGTTGACTAGGCTGCTGTAACACTGTCTGTCACCATAATCACAACAAGGAAGTGAGGTGGAGTAGGGATCACCTGACTCAAATGTTAACCTCCATTTTGTGGGTTACCTCTCCAGTATTGTAGGGATCACCTGACTCAAATGTTAACCTCCATTCTGTGTGTTACCTCTCCAGTATTGAACTGATCTCCCACAAGTTGCCCTGGGGGAACAAGACGGCCATTTACAATCACCTGAGTGAGCATTTGCCGTACAGGAAGAACACACTCCAACGTAGGGCCAAGAAGCTCAAGGAATCCCTGGAAGTGGATCAGCTCAGGGGTCCCATACTCAAACTCAGGGAAGGTGAGTGTGTCAGTGTCGTTGACTGTGTCTTCCAGACTGTTGTGTATGATTCACTGCCAGCACACCCAGCCTTGCCTGTCAGCACACCCAGCCTTGCCTGTCAGCACACCCAGCCTTGCCTGTCAGCACACCCAGCCTTGCCTGTCAGCACACCCAGCCTTGCCTGTCAGCACACCCAGCCTTGCCTGTCAGCACACCCAGTCTTGCCTGCCAGCACACCCAGCCTCATGTGCCAGCGCACTGAGCCTTGCCTGCCAGCACACTGAGCCTTGCCTGTCAGCACACCCAGCCTTGCCTGTCAGCACACCCATCCTCATGTGCCAGCACACCCAGCCTCATGTGCCAGCACACCCAGCCTCATGTGCCAGCACACCCAGCCTCATGTGCCAGCACACCCAGCCTCATGTGCCAGCACACCCAGCCTCATGTGCCAGCACACCCAGCCTTGCCTGCCAGCACACAGAGCCTTGCCTGCCACCACGCCCAGCCTCATGTGCCAGCACACCCAGCCTTGCCGGCAACCACACCCAGCCTCATGTGCCAGCACACCCAGCCTTGTCTGTCAGCACACCCAGCCTTGCCTGTCAGCACACCCAGCCTTGTCTGTCAGCACACCCAGCCTTGCCTGCCAGCACACCCAGCCTTGCCTGCCAGCACACCCAGCCTTGCCTGCCAGCACACCCAGCCTTGCCTGCCAGCACACCCAGCCTTGCCTGCCAGCACACCTAGCCTTGCCTGCCAGCACACCCAGCCTTGCCTGCCAGCATACAGAGCCTTGCCTGCCAGCACACCCAGCCTTGCCTGCCAGCACACCCAGCCTTGCCTGCCAGCACACCCAGCCTTGCCTGCCAGCACACCTAGCCTTGCCTGCCAGCACACCCAGCCTTGCCTGCCAGCATACAGAGCCTTGCCTGCCAGCACACCCAGCCTTGCCTGTCAGCACACCCAGCCTTGCCTGTCAGCACACCCAGTCTTGCCTGTCAGCACACCCAGCCTTGCCTGTCAGCACACCCAGTCTTGCCTGCCAGCACACCCAGCCTCATGTGCCAGCACACTGAGCCTTGCCTGCCAGCACACTGAGCCTTGCCTGTCAGCACACCCAGCCTCATGTGCCAGCACACCCAGCCTTGCCTGTCAGCACACCCATCCTCATGTGCCAGCACACCCAGCCTCATGTGCCAGCACACCCAGTCTCATGTGCCAGCACACCCAGCCTCATGTGCCAGCACACCCAGCCTCATGTGCCAGCACACCCAGCCTTGCCTGCCAGCACACAGAGCCTCATGTGCCAGCACACCCAGCCTTGTCTGTCAGCACACCCAGCCTTGCCTGCCAGCACACCCAGCCTTGCCTGCAACCACACCCAGCCTCATGTGCCAGCACACCCAGCCTTGTCTGTCAGCACACAGAGCCTTGCCTGCCAGCACACCCAGCCTTGCCTGCCAGCATACAGAGCCTTGCCTGCCAGCACACCCAGCCTTGCCTGCCAGCACACCCAGCCTTGCCTGCCAGCACACCCAGCCTTGCCTGTCAGCACACCCAGCCTTGCCTGTCAGCACACCCAGTCTTGCCTGCCAGCACACCCAGCCTCATGTGCCAGCACACCCAGCCTTGCCTGTCAGCACACCCATCCTCATGTGCCAGCACACCCAGCCTCATGTGCCAGCACACCCAGCCTCATGTGCCAGCACACCCAGCCTCATGTGCCAGCACACCCAGCCTCATGTGCCAGCACACCCAGCCTCATGTGCCAGCACACCCAGCCTCATGTGCCAGCACACCCAGCCTTGCCTGCCAGCACACAGAGCCTTGCCTGCCACCACACCCAGCCTCATGTGCCAGCACACCCAGCCTTGTCTGTCAGCACACAGAGCCTTGCCTGCCAGTACACCCAGCCTTGCCTGCCAGCACACCCAGCCTTGCCTGCCAGCACACCCAGCCTTGCCTGCCAGCACACCCAGCATTGCCTGCCAGCATACAGAGCCTTGCCTGCCAGCACACCCAGCCTTGCCTGCCAGCACACCCAGCCTTGCCTGCCAGCACACCCAGCCTTGCCTGCCAGCACACCCAGCATTGCCTGCCAGCATACAGAGCCTTGCCTGCCAGCACACCCAGCCTTGCCTGCCAGCACACCCAGCCTTGCCTGCCAGCACACCCAGCCTTGCCTGCCAGCACACCCAGCCTTGCCTGCCAGTACACCCAGCCTTGCCTGCCAGCACACAGAGCCTTGTGACAAAACAGAGTTGAACTGACAGAATCCACATGAGCTGGATGTGGAAGACATGATTCACCACGATATTTGGTCATCCGTGTGGATACGGGGGAACAGGAAATGGAGGCTTTCAAATGAGTTGTCAAACGCTACAAAAATGAATTGTGCATGCAGCAAGCAACCTCGTTATGCAAAATTTGTTTAGGCAGAAGCAACCAGTGTAATACCACAAAGTTTTGTGAACACAGACTTCCTGTGGGTGGGGGGGGGGGGGGGGGGGGTGTAGTAAAGCATTAGTTATACCTAGATTGGAGTACTGTGTACAGGTGTGGAGTCCTTATCATAGAGGGGATATAAACATGCTGGAAAGAATACAAAAATAGAGCGACAAAGATGATAGTGGGATTCCAGAATTACAGTTATGAGGAACGACTCAGAAAAACCGGCCTACAGTGTCTAGAAGAGAGAAGAATTCGTGGTGACTTAATACAGGTTTATAAGATGATCAGAGGAATGGATAAATTAGACTATAACAAGTTTTTTCAAATACAGCCACCTACAAGAACAAGAGGGAACAGCTACAAGCTGATTAAAGAGAGGTCTAGATTAGATATTAGAAAATATTTATTTAGTCAGAGAGTGGTGAATGCTTGGAATGCATTGGTACAGGAGGTGGTGGAGGCAAGGACAGTTAATACATTTAAGAATAAATTGGATGCGCATAGCTTTTAGAGCAAGGTGATGTACATGAAACTTATTGTATAGACTCTGCAGGGTCTTCTAAACCAGTATAAAGAAGTTAAGTGTGATTGTCTTTCTCTTGTGTACAGCAATACTGAAAGTGATGCCGGGACTGGTGGAGCAGCACGAGGAGGATGTGCAGAAGGCCAAGTACGTGAGTTTGAGCAGTCTCTTGTCAGTTTGTCTGGTCAGTTTGTCTGGTCAGTTTGTTTGGTTAGTTTGTTTGGTCAGTTTGAAAAGTCTCTTGTCAGTTTGTTTGGTCAGTTTGTTTGGTCAGTTTGAGAAGTCTCTTGTCAGTTTGTCTGGTCAGTTTGTCTGGTCAGTTTGTTTGGTCAGTTTGTTTGGTCAGTTTGAAAAGTCTCTTGTCAGTTTGTTTGGTCAGTTTGTTTGGTCAGTTTGAGAAGTCTCTTGTCAGTTTGTCTGGTCAGTTTGTTTGGTTAGTTTGTTTGGTCAGTTTGAGAAATCTCTTGTCAGTTTGTCTGGTCAGTTTGTTTGGTTAGTTTGTTTGAGAAGTCTCTTGTCAGTTTGTTTGGTCAGTTTGAGCAGTCTCTTGTCAGTTTGTTTGGTCAGTTTGTTTGGTCAGTTTGAGAAGTCTCTTGTCAGTTTGAGAAGTCTCTTGTCAGTTTGTCTGGTCAGTTTGTTTGGTTAGTTTGTTTGGTCAGTTTGAGAAGTGTCTTGTCAGTTTGTCTGGTCAGTTTATTTGGTTAGTTTGTTTGGTCAGTTTGAGAAGTCTCTTGTCAGTTTGTTTAGTCAGTTTGTTTGGTCAGTTTGAGCAGTCTCTTGTCAGTTTGTTTGGTCAGTTTGAGAAGTCTCTGGTCAGTTTGTCTAGTTAGTTTGTCTGGTCAGTTTGTCTGTTTCTTGTCAGTTTGTCTGGTTAGTTTGTCTGCTTCTTGTCAGTTTGTCTGGTTAGTTTGTCTGCTTCTTGTCAGTTTGTCTGGTTAGTTTGTCTGCTTTTTGTCAGTTTGTCTAGTCAGTTTGTTTGGTCAGTTTGTCTGGTCAGTTTGATTAGTTAGTTTGTCTGGTCAGTTTGTCTGTTTCTTGTCAGTTTGTCTGGTTAGTTTGTCTGCTTCTTGTCACTTAGTCTGGTTAGTTTGTCTGCTTCTTGTCAGTTTGTCTGGTCAGTTTGATTAGTTAGTTTGTCTGGTCAGTTTGTCTGTTTCTTGCCAGTTTGTCTGATTCTTCAGTTCGTGACTTGGCTTGTGAAGATTTTAGAATTTAGTTAAAGGAGTCATGTTTGAACAGCAGGATTGAATTGTCCTTGAACAGAATAGCTGTAATAGTATATGTTTATAAACAGAATAGCTGTAATAGTATATGTTTATAAACAGAATAGCTGTAATAGTATATGTTTATAAACAGAATAGCTGTAATAGTATATGTTTATAAACAGAATAGCTGTCATAGTATATGTTTATAAACAGAATAACTGTAATAGTATATGTTTATAAACAGAATAGCTGTCATAGAACATGTTTATAAACAGAATAGCTGTCATAGAACATGTTTATAAACAGAATAGCTGTCATAGAACATGTTTATAAACAGAATAGCTGTCATAGAACATGTTTATAAACAGAATAGCTGTCATAGAACATGTTTATAAACACAATAGCTGTCATAGAACATGTATATAAACTGAATAGCTGTCATAGAACATGTTTATAAACAGAATAGCTGTCATAGAACATGTTTATAAACAGAATAGCTGTCATAGAACATGTTTATAAACAGAATAGCTGTCATGGTATATGTTTATAAACAGAATAGCTGTCATAGAACATGTTTATAAACACGATAAATGTTGAAGCCCATCCTTAATTCTGATTTGATCCCGAGTTTTGTAAATCTTCTAGAATGGAGGCTGAAATATTGGAAGACGTAGCAGATGTGAAGGACGGCATATCGACCGAAAGCGAAGGCGATGACAAATCTGATGCTCGGCAGAAACCCAGGGGCCCACGGCGGAAGTTCCAGTGGAACACAGAAATTAGGTCAGATATTAGGCTAGCGTTTCTCAACACTATCCTGTGAAGGTCTCAAGGCTTTCCTCAAGGGGGCTGACGTTCTGTCAAATAAAAGTCTTTGATTTAATTAAACTTAGCTGGCAGTTGTGGGCATATGCCAAACAGCCCTGTATGTTAGTGAGTAGTATATTGCTCCTGACTCGATGACCTGGTCAGTATGTTGTGTCTAATCTTGGCAAGACGACCTGCCCAGTATGTTGTGCCTAATCTTGACCCGATGACCTGCCCAGTATGTTGTGTCTAACCTTGGCAAGACGACCTGCCCAGTATGTTGTGTCTAACCTTGGCAAGACGACCTGCCCAGTATGTTGTGCCTAACCTTGACAAGATGACCTGCCCAGTATGTTGTGTCTAACCTTGGCAAGACGACCTGCCCAGTATGTTGTGCCTAACCCGTCGACCTGGTCAGTGAGTTAACGCAACAATATGCACCTGACCTGGTCTCGGAAGATCTGCCGTTAACTCACGTCCTTCTTTAAACATCGTTGTCCAGTTCTTCCCTGTTGTCTACGACACACTTCTGTCACCATACACTGCCTGCATTCTGCGATGAATGTCAACTGGTCGACATCCTTCAGCTGTTAGAAACCGAATCACCGCTCGCTGATCAACTCTGGACCTATTCCGTATCACACCCGCCATGTTTTCAACGGTCTGCTGAGGAAGCTATGAGTCGAAGGATAATGAAATTTTACACCAGAATTGACGTCATCATGCGCATCTTAAGTCTGTTCACTTGGTGCAGTTAGGTCCGGTTTAATTTGAACAGTATTTTCTGATTGGGCGCCAGGCATGGCTTATCTAATGGCAGCACAGCTAGCCACACCGCTACGCTAATGGGGTTTCCATTCTCCCTTCACAGAGACCTCCTCCTGGGTATTGTACTAATGGGGTTTCCATTTCTTCCTTCACAGAGACCTCCTCCTGGGTATTGTGTCCACGAAGATGAAACATTACAGCTCATTCAAGTCCCGCAACCAGACGGCGGAGGAGTATTTGAAGGCGTACATCGACTCCGACATCAAACCGTTGTGGCCACAGGGGTGGATGCAGATGAGGTAATGTTTATGGATTGAATGTGAGTATGACACTATCCAAGCTGGATAATGGATACATTGGATGGTGGCTAGGGAAGTCTGGGACAGACCACCTAGTTTGAGGACACTGGATGCGATTTATTTAATGAAAATGACAAAGAAGAAGAATAGTAGGTCGGGTAGGAGAGAGGAACAATGTCCGTGGATGCTGGTATGGAGGCGATCTACAATCAGAATTGACCTACTTTACAAACTGAAACTTTCTGTGAACCTGGGATTCCTTGAAAGGTCTCTGGATGTTCAGTGAAAGGTCTTTGGATGTTCAGTGAAAGGTCTCTGGATGTTCAGTTAAAGGTCTCTGGATGTTCAGTGAAAGGTCTTTGGATGTTCAGTGAAAGGTCTTTGGATGTTCAGTGAAAGGTCTTTGGATGTTCAGTGAAAGGTCTTTGGATGTTCAGTGAAAGGTCTCCGGACATTTTGGTCTTTATGAATTTGGTGAAATTACCAACCCTGTATGTCAGTGGGCTAGACTAACCAACCCTGTATGTCAGTGGGCTAGACTAACCAACCCTGTATGTCAGTGGGCCCAGACTAACCAACCCTAAATGTCAGTGGGCCTAGACTAACCAACCCTGTATGTCAGTGGGCCTAGACTAACCAACCCTGTATGTCAGTGGGCCTAGACTAACCAACCCTGTATGTCAGTGGGCCTAGACTAACCAACTCATATGTCAGTGGACCTAGACTAACCAACCCATATGTCAGTTGGCCTAGACTAACCAACCCTGTATGTCAGTGGGCCCAGACTAACCAACCCTGAATGTCAGTGGGCCAGACTAACCAACCCATATGTCAGTGGGCCCAGACTAACCAACCCTATATATCAATGGGCACAGTCTCGAACAGCCCTGTATGTGGGCCGGCCCACCAACCTTGTCTGTCATTGGACAATTAAAAAGCTATATTCTGTCCATACAGTTCTGACATAACTAACAAAACTAGTATGTTGTAAATATTGAATTGTAGAACAATTGATCTCTCTAGATCACATTCAGTTAATTTTGGATTGTATCGACAGCCCCTCCTCCCAAGGAGGCCACCACCTTCTCACAGAGGGAAGTCGTGTCTAGATCACATTCAGTTAATGTTGGATTGTATCGACAGCCCCTCCTCCCAAGGAGGCCACCAACTTCTCACAGAGGGAAGTCGTGTCTAGATCACATTCAGTTAATGTTGGATTGTATCGACAGCCCCTCCTCCCAAGGAGGCCACCACCTTCTCACAGAGGGAAGTCGTGTCTAGATCACTGTATCAAGCAAGTCAGCCTAAGCAGACAAGGTCGTGGCCTTGAGGAGTCTTGTCTAGATCACTGTAACTGTCTAGCCGCCCCCCCGATCCCCCTTGTATGTGTGTGAATGGAACCTATAAATCACACCTGGATCATCATACGTAAGATGGCCGCAGACCAGACGAGATAGAGGGAGTATGTTGCTGCCCTTAAAGACACCACCAGGCGCGATGCTCACTGACAACTTTGTCAGCTACCGATCAAGTATCTAGAGAGAAGTCATTCATAGCTTACTGGTCGTACTAGCCCACCGACAGTTGTAGACATGATTATTTGTATGCAAGGGCCCACTGTCAGTTGTAGACATGATTATTTGTATGCAAGTGCCCACTGTGAGTTGTAGACAGGATTATTTGTATGCAACGGCCCACTGTGAGTTGTAGACAGGATTATTTGTATGCAAGGGCCCACTGTCAGTTGTAGACATGATTATTTGTATGCAAGGACCCACTGTGAGTTGTAGACAGGATTATTTGTATGCAACGGCCCACTGTGAGTTGTAGACAGGATTATTTGTATGCAAGGGCCCACTGTCAGTTGTAGACATGATTATTTGTATGCAACGGCCCACTGTGAGTTGTAGATATCATGATTTACATGCAAGGGACCCACCGCGAGACCTGTAAATGATTTCTAGGGTTAACAACGATAAAAAAGTTTATAAAGCGGTAATGAAATCTTTCATTGTTTTCTGTGCAGAATGTTATTTAAAGAAAGCAGGAAGGCCCACGAGGAACTGACTAAGGGGACGCTGCAGCAGTAAGTACATACATGTAATGAGGTCTTGGATGTGTCTTGTTGATCTGATGTAATGACGTCTTGGATGTGTCTTGTTGATCTGATGTAATGACGTCTTGGATGTGTCTTGTTGATCTGATGTAATGACGTCTTGGATGTACCTTAACTGAACATCTCTATACTGGTTTAGAAGACTCCGCAGAGTCTGTATACAACCAGTTTCATTTACATTTCCTTGCTCTAAAAGCTATGTGCATCCAATCTATTCTTAAATGCATTAATTTACCCTGCCTCTACTACTTCCTATGGCAATGCATTCCAAACATTCACCACTACCTAACAAAATATTTTATAATATCTAATCTGGACCTTTCTTTGGTTAATTTGTAGCTATGCCCTCTTGTTCTTGTGGGTGGTTGTATTTTGAAAAACTTGTTATAGTCTAATTTATCCATTCCTCTGATCATCTTATAAACCTGTATTAAGTCACCTCGAATTCTTCTCTCTTCGAGACACTGTAGGCCGGTTTTTCTGAGTCGTTCCTCATAACTGTAATTCTGGAATCCCACTATCATCTTTGTCGTTCTTTTTTGTATCCTTTCCAGCATGTTTATATCCCCTCTATGATAAGGACTCCACACCTGTACACAGTACTCCAATCTAGGTGTAACTAAAGCTTTATACAGTTTGACGATCACTTCCTTGCTCCTATGTTTAATATTTCTTTTTATCATACCTAACATTGCATTTGCCTTTTTCACTGCTACCTTAACTTGCTCACTCACCTTACCTGTATGATCTACTTTAACCTGAACTTGCTCACTCACCTTACCTGTATGATCTATTATAAGCCTAGGTCCCTTGTTCTATGCCACCGTCCATAGACTACTTTCCCCTCTCATGGTGGTTGTTGTTGTCATCGTTATCCCATAACTGCTGAGCAAGCCTGCTCTTGGCAGCCCAATGCCCTTCTTATATAGATACAGTTCTTCTTCAGTTGTGTCACTGCTCCGTACAGTGTGTTGGTAATTGTCGGCAGTGCTTGTAAGAATATTTTCCTCATGTCCGCAAGCGCCTTACACTCAATGAGTAGATGTCGAACTGTTTCATCAGGATGAGAGCAATGTCTGCACAAGAGCAGGTGCTGGGGATTGATGTGGTTGAAGTGGCTATTGACTCTGGTATGTCCTGTTCGGAACTGAAAGATGAGACTTTGATCTCTTCTGTGTAGTTTATTTATGTCATCGTTACTTTTTGGCTGTGACATTTTGCTAAATTCGCTGCGACCTGTTGTTCCCGTCCCCCACCTGTTCATCCAGATTTCCCGAGTATTATTCTGAATAATTTGTTTTACTGTGTGGTTACTGCAGGGTCTATCCAATTGTTGTTTCGAGGCTCCTGTTTTTGCCAATCTGTCGGCCAGCTCGTTCCCTAGTAGCCCACTATGTCCAGGGATCCATTGCAAGGTGACATGTATCTCTTGGTTACAAAAGTGTGGCAAATGTAAGCTCCGGCAACGGTCCACCCGAATTGCTACATCAATTTTGGTGATGGTATCTTCTGACGCAACAATATGTGCCTGACCTGGTCTCGGAAGATCTGCCGTTAACTCACATCCTTCTTTAAACATCGTTGTCCAGTTTTTCCCTGTTGTCTTCGACACACTTTTGTCACCATACACTGCCTGCATTCTGTGATGAATGTCAACTGGTCGACATCCTTCAGCTGTTAGAAACCGAATCAGCGCTCGCTAATCAACTCTGAACGGATTCCGTATCACACCCTCCATGTTTGTAACAGTCTGCTGAGGAAACTATGAGTTAGAAGATAATGAAATTTTGCAAACTTACCGGTTGGTATTTGCTGTTTACACGAGAAGTGACATCACCATGCGCATCGTACGTATGTTCACTTGTTGCAGTTTGATTTGGTTTTATTTGAACACGCCTCGTAAAAGTGTATCAACTCAAAGAACCGTGAATGGAACATTTGCTAGATTTGACCACGTGATAGGACCTAGAGTTATTTTAGTGCTAGAGAAATCCCCGTGTTATTTGCACGAAACTCTGGAGAGACTTTTTAGTTAGATAAGTGGTGATGGACGTAAGAAAACTACTCACGGGCCTAGTTTATTATTATAATGTGTATGATGTTTATGTAATGGCTTGGCTTCGTTCATTCTCAATCTCCCGCTACCAAACCCTGAAAGGGCTTAAGTAGCAGAATGTAGTCCAGAGAACGGAATGCGTTATGTCGTAGTTTACAGCTTGACTGCGATATTTGCACCTTTCAGTCAAACACATCCAATTTCAGCAAGCATTTTTTGAGTACAGGGTTAGAATTCCCTCTTCGATCCCTTCTCCTTAGCCAGTCTGCCCTGCTGCAGCCTGTTATCCAGGATCACCGCGTGGAAGTGTAGAAGGGTCTTGGCAGCTCTGTTTCGCTGCCCCTGACTCTAGCAGTCAGCTATGGGTCGCTGACCACTGCAGCTCATGTGCTGCTCAGCATCTTGATCCCAAGATTATGTAATAAACATTCATTTGTTTCTGCGGCTGTTAAAATAATTGTTAGTGTTTTTAATGAGAGTTGTGAGTTAAGGAGTAATAGTTGTAAGGGAGGAGGAAGTTAGGGAGTGATAGTTGTAAGGGAGGAGGAAGTTAGGGAGTGATAGTTGTAAGGGAGGAGGAAGTTAGGGAGTGATAGTTGTAAGGGAGGAGGAAGTTAGGGAGTGATAGTTGTAAGGGAGGAGGAAGTTAGGGAGTGATAGTTGTAAGGGAGGAGGAAGTTAGGGAGTGATAGTTGTAAGGGAGGAGGAAGTTAGGGAGTGATAGTTGTAAGGGAGGAAATTAGGGAGTGATAGAGTGAGTATGTAACATACTCTATTTCTCAGTCAGGTAGGACTAGATATATTTCATGCATATCTTGTAGCCTGATTGTGAATTTGACCATTTCATGAATTGGGCACTTTTCTGTCCATTAAGCAAATCGACTTCTGTCTAGTTACGGCAAATTATTAGTGGACAGTTCATTAAATGGGCAAGTGTTTGTGCAGCTTCTGTGAAATGGGCAGTATAAGTCAGTCCATAGATAGAGCAGAAATTTTACCAATTCATGAAATGGGCAGTTTCACGGAACGCATGCAACATATCCGAGACATTTGATGAAGATAATCCATATTTTAAATTCCGTTGTCTAACAGAGGAAAACCAAAGAAAGTATATGGTGGTCCAGATGCAGCTCCTTCGAATGCCGAGGTTGCACATTGCCATGGCTCCAAAACTAAAGACGTTGAGGTGTCCAACATGATGGAAAGTGTCGACACAAGCAAGGATACAGTGGTCGTAAACCTCCCTCAGTCGGTGGCGTCTCTGTCCCAAGTATTCCAGTCTCCTCTTCCCAGCCTGTCGTCCGCAACTTCTAGTCATATCAAGGACTCCCTCAAAGTCAGCATATCTGCGGTGCCAGCCACGCAGATTTCCTTATCGTCCGTCACTCCAGTTGTTTCACAAAAAGCCACTGAGGTTATGACCAACTTTTCTGTAACGGACGTATCTTCCGGTGTATCCCATCCAGATGCTGCAAAGATGTCGTCAGCTCACAGGAGTAATGTTATTACAAAATCTGTCAATCCAACATTTCCTCAGGGAACTGTGCCTGGAGGGCCTGCATCCAGTGGGGTAAGTTTGTAGATTGGAGCTTTCTCTCGTTCTTAACCTCTGACTTAATTTACAAGGCTTTTGCCCAAACATTCAAAACAAAACACAAACTACATTTGTTTATAGTTTTCCCAGCAAATTCAAACTGAATTACAAGCTCTTTCCATTCTGGCTAAATTTAATCAATTTATGTCTTACAAATTTAATCAATTTATGTCTTACAAATTTAATCAATTTATGTCTTACAAATTTAATCAATTTATGTCTTACAAATTTAATCAATTTATGTCTTACAAATTTAATCAATTTATGTCTTACAAATTTAATCAATTTATGTCTTACAAATTTAATCAATTTATGTCTTACAAATTTAATCAATTTATGTCTTACAAATTTAATCAATTTATATGCCACAACTCCAGATGTCAAACAGATTTTTGTAAAATAGAATAAATTAATATTGATCTCAAATTGTCATCACTAGACGATGTGATATGCTGCTCTAAAGTTTGCTGCCCGTTATGATTGCTCCGCAGCCAGCATTCAATCTTTTTTTGGACATTTCCCCAAGGTTTTTCCAGCCATTTCCTCAAAGTTTACAAGGTCTTTTCCAACCATTTCCCCCAGAGGTCTTTTTCAATCATTTCACTAAGGTATTTTTCAGTCATTTTCTTCAAGGTCATTTTCAACCATTTCCCTCAAAGTTTTTTTTCAGTAATTTCTGCAGATTCTTTTTCAGCCATTTCCTCAAAGTTTACAAGTTTTTTTTCCAGCCATTTCCCTGAAGTATTTTTTTGCCATTTCCCCCAAGGTACTTTTCAGCCATTTCCCTAAAGTCTTTTTCAGTCATTTACCCCAAGATGTTTTTTCAGCCATTTCCTAGAAGTTCTCATGGTCTTTTCAGCCATTTCCTGAAAGACTTTAGTTGCTCTAGTTCTTGACTTCCCTTTCAGGTCTAATTGCTTCCATAGGTAATTTCAGGCTCACAATATCATTCGTTCAACACAGTGATCTTCTTTCACACATGTATCTCCAGCATCATCTCCAGCCATGAGTTTTATAAGCTTTTTGATGATTCAAATAATAGTGGATCAACCAACCGTGACTTTCATCATCTTCTTTTTTCTATTCGCAGCAGATGAGAGCCGGCGTTCACCACCGAAGCTCTCCTCAACCGAATGTGTCAGTCTTGCAGCAAAAGTCTCAGATAATTAACACAAAGCAGGAGCAGCCTGCCCAAAATGTGCAGACGTTAACAATTTCTCAACAGAACAAGGCAGCAGCGAGAACACCTCCCAATGTGGTCGTGAACAATGACATTCCAAACTCGTCGTGGTCAATCGTTAGCTCCATCGTACCTGTCAGTAAATCAATCAGCCAGGTTGTTGCCGTCAATCGTATTTCAGACGGCACATCTCAAAAACATTCTTCAGGATGCAAAAATAACAACAGCGACATATTCCAACAAAATCAGGGACATTTGCCGCAGAGCACGCAACCAGCAAAAGTACTCAATACAGCAGCTCGACCAAACCAGAATGTTATACAGAAAAAACGTCAGTTAGGGCATGGGGCCAGCTCTCCCAGCATTGCTGTGGCTGTTTCCGAGACTCAGCCTTTAAGCAAAGTTGGAGTCTCGTCAGGGAATCTTGTTGCATCTTCCAAACAGGGCTTTCAGAATCAAACAGTTGCACAGCATCACAATGTTCACAAGAGATCCGGCCTGTCTGACCCACAGTTGAAGTCAGGGATTGTGACTGTCACCCCCAACTCAGTGCAGAAATTTAGTCCGCAACAGCGTCAAAATATTAAAACAGGTACCATCATAGGGACTGGCGCATCGCTGCAGTTTAACGTACGAACAGCTGCAAACTTTGCCGGATGGACTTCTTCCAAGTCTGGACACTTAAAGCAGTCATTGCCTCCAGGGAAGCCTGTGACGTCTGCTGTCAACTCAGTAAAGCCTGCTTCCATGTCATCATTGGCACAGCCCAGCAGGCCGTCAGCAACAGCACCGTCGGCACAGCCCAGCAGGTCGTCAGCAACAACATCGTCGGCACAGCCCAGCAAGACACCAGGTTTGTTAGGCAACACTCCATCTGCATCATTGTCTCAGCCCAGCACTGTCCCTCCTCAAAGACCCCTCGTGTCCTCCACAGAACAGACAGCCCTGTCACCGTATGAACAAATCAGGAGCCAAGTACAACATCAGGAGGCCATCGAGGGCCAGGCCTTGCAAAATTTAGCTATGGCACTAAAGCTTGGTACATCTTCTCTTCCCAGTCTCTTTGGTAAGTACTTTGTTGTCCTATATCTTCTTCTGGGGGTACAGTCCGTTCAACCCTAGGTCTTGTGTCTTGTCTTCTTCTGGGGGTACAGTCCATTCTTCTTCTTCATCGTACGCTGTTTACAGCGATATTTACGTTGCACTGTTTTATTTTGTTAAGCCTGTGGCTCAGTACATCCGATTTCAATAGGCGTTTCTGTAGGGATGCCCTCCTTAGCCTTTGGCTGTCCCCAGCCTATCTGCAAGGCAGCAGTTGTTTTTGGTCAGAGTTGTCTCTCTTAGGGAAGTTGTCTTGCAGGACTATCGAGTCTTCCCTACTCGTGTCTATAGGGTTTAGCAATGATATGATGGACTATGTACTAGTTTGTACTATCCCGGAAGAGAGGCAGTCCAGTGTGACTGTCTCAGGATCGTCACGTCCTGCCAGAAACGAAGCATATGCATGTGAGTGAGGTATCTCTTTGCTCCCTTTATTTTCTCGGCTCATCTGCAGTGATGGCACGCCTGGCATTCCCCATCACCTGGGAGGTTGTCACAATAGGGCAGAGGTGCAATGTCCGCTGGACTGCATCTCTTCTGCGTCCATTGGGATGACTGATAGCAGACAGAGGCAAAGAGCGAGGCAGGAGTGCATTTAGCCAGGTTCATTTCTGCGGCTCGATGGAGCCGGGCTGAGACGCGAGCCCCAGGTCCCAACCATATCGTGGCCTCCCATCACAGCGGTGCTGAGATTTAGGGCGGGATTCTGGCTTAGAGGCGTTCGGCCGTAGTCCCTCAGATGGTAGCTTCGTACCATTGGCTTATCAGCCAAGCACGTGGACCAAATGTCAGCAACCTGCGATTCCTCTCGAAGGAGTGCATTTAACCAGGGGACAAGCCTGGTCATGGCACGGAAATGTTGTTCGCCTGGTGTGCGGGCATATCTCATGGTCAAGGGTTGAGTCTCAGCAGTTCGCAGTGAGGTGGCTGTTCTACTGCTTACGACATCCCGACCGAGAACTAAGTCTTCTACTGGTGGTTTCACACCTCATCGCCGTATGGGGTGAATATCGGGCAGCTTCCCGCCCGCTTTGATCGGCGGACGGCAGAGACCTCTTTCTGCGGCTCGACCGGGTCGAGCTGAGACACGAGCCCCAGGTCCCAACCCTATCGTAGCCTCCCATCACAGTGGTGCTGAGATTTAAGGCGGGATTCCGGCTTAGAGGCGTTCGGCTGTAATCCCTCAAATGGTAGCCTCGCGCCGTTGGCTTATTAGCCTAGCACGTGGACCAAATGCCTGCGACTAGCAACACCCTGTCATTAGTAGGGTAAAACTGACCTGTCTTCCGAAGGTCTAATACCAGCACCCGTTCACTATTAGACCAAACGAAAGTGCTCTCAAGTCTGTCAGTCATTTTACAGTATTGGAGTGTTGAGTCAAATTAAGCCGCAGGCTCCACTCATGGTGGTGCCCTTCCGTCAATTCCTTAATCGAGCACTGAATGCGGGCCAATCGAGCCACAGAGAGCTTAGCCCAGATTTCCGAGGGTCTAAATCCAGCAACCGTTCTATATTAGACTCAACGAAAGTGCTCTCGGCCTGTCAATCATTTCAGTGTTGGCCGTATTGAGTCAAATTAAGCCACAGGCTCCACTCCTGGTGGTGCCCTTCCGTCAATTCCTTTAAGTTTCAGCTTTCCAACCATACTTCCCCCGGAACCCAAACACTTTGGTTTCCCGGAAACTGCCCGCAAAGTCATCGAAGCAACTCCTGCGGATCGCTAGTCGGCATCGTTTATGGTCAGAACTCTGACGGAATCTGATCGTCTTCGCGCCTCTGACTTTCGTTCTTGATTAATGAAAACATTCTTGACAAATGCTTTCGCAGTAGCTCGTCTTGCGGCAATCCAAGAATTTCACCTCTAACACCGCAATACGAATGCCCCCGTTTGTCCCTGTTAATCATTACCTCCAGTTCCGAAAACCAACAAAGTAGAACCGAGGTCCTATTCCATTATTCCATGCACCATTATTCAGGCAGCCGAGGCCTGCCTTGAACACTCTAATTTTTTCAAAGTAAGCGCGCCGGCATCCCGGGACGCTCAGCGAAGAGCACCCGCGGGAGAGAGCCGGCAGACGGTAGGGCAAGAGACAACGGGCAGTGAACCGGCATGAGCCGGACCGCCCGCCTGAGATCCAACTACGAGCTTTTTAACTGCAACAACTTTAATATACACTATTGGAGCTGGAATTACCGCGACTGCTGGCACCAGACTTGCCCTCCAATAGATCCTCGTTACAGGGTTTAAAGTGTACTCATTCCAATTACGGGGCCTCGAAAGAGTCCCGTATTGTTATTTTTCGTCACTACCTCCCCGTGCCGGGAGTGGGTAAGTTGCGCGCCTGCTGCCTTCCTTGGATGTGGTAGCCGTTTCTCATGCTCCCTCTCCGGAATCGAACCCTGATTCCCCGTTACCTGTTACAAACATGGTAGGCATGTCACGTACCATCGACATTTGATAGGGCAGACATTTGAAAGATGCGTCACCGGCACATGAGGCCATGCGATCAGCACAAAGTTATCCAGAGTCACCAGTGGGGACGCCGCAACCCCGCGAGGGGAAACGACGATTGGTTTTGAACTAATAAAAGCGCTCTTTCCGCGAGGGTCGGAGCTTGGTAAGCATGTATTAGCTCTAGAATTGCCACAGTTATCCAAGTAGGATCGTGTCATCTAAGGGACCTCGACTGATTTAATGAGCCATTCTCGGTTTCACCGTGAGACAGTGTGAACTTAGACATGCATGGCTTAATCTTTGAGACAAGCATATGACTACTGGCAGGATCAACCAGATATCTGTCGGAGACGTACGAACCACACACACCGGTCGGCGGAGGACGGATGTGTAAAAAGCCTCACTAGGACGGCCGCAGGGACTGGCTGACGGGCGGACTGTTGTTCCGTCCCTCACTCCGTCGACCTAGGACCGCCTGACAGGGGCCCGTACACACACCAGACGATCAACCGACCGGGCTCGCTCGGGGAGGGATGGCAGCGCTCTGTGCAGAACGGATCCCAACGGCCCCGGCGATGAATTTCACAGGGACTGGAGATGATTTTTTTGCCTGCCGGCCTGCCCTTCTCCCAAGGGTTGGTCGGGCGAGGACAGGGCCTTTAGGCACGATTCCTGCTTTCCATTTGCCGGTCACAAGCTCTTTGCGAGACTAGACCACCAGCGAGACGAAATGTCGAGGTCTGCTATAAGCCTTCGAATAACCATCACTGACTGTCAAAGTTTCTCGATACGGACCACAGTAACGCACCATTGCCAGCGGTAACACCACAAATATGGTCCCGCTAGATGGCCGGGGAAAGGCGGGCGAGCGTGTAAAGGCAAGCCCGCGCTATCACTCCGTCTGACGGGACTGAGATCGCTGTACGAATACTGGATGAGAGTCAATCGCGGCGGCGAGAGACCAGCCCCAGATGTACAGTCCGTTCAACCCTAGGTCGTGGGTCTTGTCTTCTTCTGGGGGTACACTTTGCTCAACCCTAGGTCGTGTGTCTTGTCTTCTTCTGGGGGTACACTTTGCTCAACCCTAGGTCGTGTGTTTTGTCTTATTCTGTAGACACACTTAGCTCAACCCTAGGTCGTGTGTCTTGTCTTCAATCTGGCTTCCAGATTCTTAGTCTGGCTGCAAACTTCCAAACCTTAATTAATCCTATTCCTGTTTTGGCTCATACTTTATCCAGATTTTTAAAAAATTTGTTTTTGGGCTAAGGTTTAAAAAACCGTTTTCTCAAAATTATTGATCTCAGTTTTGTTTATTGTTGCAGCAAGCCTGCATTCTTTTTCTCGGACAGATATTTCTTCGTCTTCATTGTTGTTTATCTACAGTTTTTGTTGTTATTCTCATACTTATAATTACTTTGCTAGAATCGGAAGTGGTTATCTAACAATTTATTATTAAGAAGGATTATGTATTACCATGGTACCTGTTTGGTCATCAACATCACATGCGATTACCGATTGTGGAAGTTTTATCTTTCTATGAACTTTTGTAAGTTTTGTTCATCGAATTGTGTGTCTGTCCTAGACAGTTTGTCCAACTTTTGTCCATCCAATTGTGTGATTGTCCTAGACAGTTTGTCCAACTTATGTTCACCTAATTGTGTGATTGTCCTAGACAGTTTGTCCAACTTTTGTCCATCCAATTGTGTGATTGTCCTAGACAGTTTGTCCAACTTTTGTCCATCCAATTGTGTGATTGTCCTAGACAGTTTGTCCAACTTTTGTTCATCCAATTGTGTGATTGTCCTAGACAGTTTGTCCAACTTTTGTCCATCCAATTATGTGATTGTCCTAGACAGTTTGTCCAACTTTTGTTCATCCAATTGTGTGATTGTCTTAGACTCTTCGCCCAATCTATGTCTATCTAATTGTGATTGTATCCACTCATTATGCTGTTGATGCTGCCAAAGACAGATCGGTCAGACTGAAACGTGCAAATATAGCGACACAACACATTCCGTTCTCTGGAAAACATCCTGCTACTTGCAAAGCCCTGTTCAGGACTTGGTAGCGGGAGATTGAGATCGAACGCACAAGAAGAAGCTGAAGGCACAGTTATCTATTGGACCGTGTTTGTTTCGTACAGGAATGTCGTTGACAACAACGCACAAACTAATCCATTTTCAGTCTGTTTTCAAAATAAAACTGCTATTTCAATTTTTCAAAACTCTGCAGGGCTGAATCCGAAATGAGGTCAGGAGCTAGTGACAAGAGCAGTCACTCTCATGAATCTTGTTAAAGAGAGTGGTAGTTGTCTCATCCCATCATCCCATCATGGTTGCCCACTCACCAGGATAAATCTTACATTTTAAAATCTTGCAGGACTGAAACCTGGAACAATTGGGCATGCTGTTAAAACACGTGAGCTTTGTTCGTTTAGTGGCAGAGGTGTCGGCAATAAACTGACACATGCTGTCAGAAAACCACAGGAGCTGGTTGAACGTGGCAGGGCATGCCAGGCTATGCAGCAGTCGGCTTTGGCAGGACCCGTTTCTGGAAGTTCTCAACGTGACAGGACATGCCAAGCTATGCAGCAGTCGGCTTTGGCAGGACCCGTTTCTGGAAGTTCCCAACGTGACAGGACATGCCAAGCTATGCAGCAGTCGGCTTTGGCAGGACCCGTTTCTGGAAGTTCCCAACGTGACAGGACATGCCAAGCTATGCAGCAGTCGGCTTTGGCAGGACCCGTTTCTGGAAGTTCCCAATGTGACAGGACATGCCAAGCTATGCAGCAGTCGGCTTTGACAAGACCCATTTCTGGAAGTTCCCAACGTGACAGGACATGCCAAGCTATGCAGCAGTCGGCTTTGACAAGACCAATTTCTGGAAGTTCCCAACGTGACAGGACATGCCAAGCTATGCAGCAGTCGGCTTCTGGCAGTTTTCCTGGGGAGACATCTGAGAAATGTCCTGTAATACGAGATTTCAGTAATCTGAAAGTTCCGAGCACAACCTCCGAACGTCGAAGGATGGCAGTAAGTCTGCCGAGCCTTGAGAGAAATACTGTTTCCATAGACACATCTATTTTAGGACGGCTATCCAGAACGGCCGAGAAACAGCTGACAGTTCGTAAAGGTACATCAGATCCACAGCCTAGAGGACGAGACAGAAAGAGGCAAACGTCAGAACCGGTTAGCTCCAGTTTTGTATCATGTGAGAAAGATTATTTGTCACCATCACGAAAGATACAGAGAAGCAGTGTTAGGCCACCTGGCAATCCTAGCTCGGGAAAAGAGCAAGCAGTTAGATCATGTCTTGTATTGTCACTCCCCAGGCATGTTGTAGTTAACAAATCCTCGTTCAGAAAACCTGATACCAATAACTCATCATCATCGCCAGAACCTCGCAGCAAGAATATTTTTACTGAAATTGAACGGAGCATTCCAGTGCATGCACAAGCTGCGGTTAGGATCAAGTTGCCAGGAAATTCTTGCCAGGAGCAGTGTGACATACCAACAAACAGACGCGTGGAACAACCGTCAGGGCATTCTATACACCTAGGGAAGATAACAGTTAATGTATCTGGTTCGAATCCTCCACCAAGACTCCTCTCTAATTCCTGCAAGGCGTTGATTGGACAGGAAGTGACCTTTCAGGGGAGTTCATCTAGATTACATGCCACAAGGCCAGCTGATGATCCGCTGTCAGGTTATGCTTCTCATCTCTTGAAAGGATGTGTCCCTTATCTTCGGGATATTAAACAAACTTTCAAGCTGCAGTCTCGTGATTTGGTGGACAGTCATAAAGATGATGTCACAAAGTCACACAGGAGCATAAAAATAGTAGAATCTGTGAGCCCAATGGGTGAGAAATGTGCATGACTTGTCAACCTGTAACGTGCTTTCAACTTTCAATGGCTGTACAATATTTTGGTGTCTTTTTTTATTGCAATAACACGTTAGTTGATGTGAAATCCTCGTGGCATTTCTGTGCTTTTGTTTTCTGGCTTTTATTCTACCTTGTTTGATACAAAATGGTTTTAGATTCTTAGGTATCTAATTTTGGGGGATTAAGATGCTGAGCAGTGGATGAGCTGCAGAAGTCAGTGATCCAAAGCTGGGATCAAGATGCTGAGCAGTGCATGCATGAGCTGTGGTGGTCAGCAACCCAAAGCTGGGATCAAGATGCTGAGCAGTGGATGAGCTGCAGAAGTCAGCGATCCAAAGCTGGGATCAAGATGCTGAGCAGTGGATGAGCTGCAGAAGTCAGCGATCCAAAGCTGGGATCAAGACGCTGAGCAGTGGATGAGCTGCAGAAGTCAGCGATCCAAAGCTGGGATCAAGATGCTGAGCAGTGCATGCATGAGCTGTAGTGGTCAGCAACCCAAAGCTGGGATCAAGACGCTGAGCAGTGGATGAGCTGCAGAAGTCAGCGATCCAAAGCTGGGATCAAGATGCTGAGCAGTGGATGAGCTGCAGAAGTCAGCGATCCAAAGCTGGGATCAAGATGCTGAGCAGTGGATGAGCTGCAGAAGTCAGCGATCCAAAGCTGGGATCAAGATGCTGAGCAGTGCATGCATGAGCTGTGGTGGTCAGCAACCCAAAGCTGGGATCAAGACGCTGAGCAGCGCATGAGCTGCAGCTGTCAGCGACCTATAGCTGACTGCTAGCGTCAGGGCCAGCGAACCAGAGCTGCCAAACTCCTTCTACACCTCCAAGTGGTGATCCTGGATAACAGGCTGCAGCAGGGCAGACTGGCTAAGGAGAAGGGATCGAAGAGGGAAGGCTAACTCAGTACCCAAAAATGCCTACTGAAGTCGGATGTGTTGGACTGAAAGGTACAAATATCGCAGTCAAGCTGTAAACTACAGCACAAAACATGTTCTCTTGACAATGTCCTGCTACTTGCGAAGGGCTGTGTAGCGGGAGATTGAGAATGAACAAAGACGAAGAAGAAACTTAATTTTTAGTTCATGATTTCAACAAATTGTCGCACCTTCCTCACATCAAAAACACAAAAACACCAAAATTCAATGTGAATATTTTAACAAATAAAGAAATATTTGGAGCAACATTAGAAATCTGGATTGCATGCACATTTTTTCTTTTCAAATTAACAAGATTTCTTTTTTCATCTCCTTTTTTTTTTTTTGTGAATGTGCGTTATCTATTGTATGCTCTCAGCAGCTAATAAATGTCTGCATGCTGATTGGTTGGTGGCTACATAGGGTCAGGTTATATTTTCTGAGTTTAGAACGTGTTCTCATTGGACTTCTGTCGTCGTCATCGTTGTTGTTGTTGTCGAAGTCACTCGTACCATACTCATTCAACTCTTAACTATGCTTCTTTGGTGGTGGGTAACAGTTTACATCCCGAGGCATACTGAGAAGGGGGACGATGGTCCTCCTAGCTGTTGTACAATATGAAGGTCCTCTGTCAACGGACAACTATGGGGATTACAATGTAAGTCCCCACCACATTGACCAGATTGCTGTGACACAACCTGTTTCCAGGAAGCCTGGTGCCAGCATCAGGTGGGAATGGGCTTGTTCGGTATGTTTAACATGACCCTGGGGGAGGAGGACTGTCTGGTCAAGCAAAATATACTGGCTAATACCCTCATCTCGGCTTCCTAGTAGCCCTCCCTAGAACTGGGCTGCTGTCACGGCAGCCTAGCTAACAGGGTGAGGGATCCACATGATCCGCATAGTAGTGAGTGACACGCATATGAAGCCAAGCATTGCACAATCGCCTTCAGGACCCCGGTCAACCTTCATCATCACGCTCACGATGTGAGGAAAGCAACTGCAACCTGCCACTTAACGTCCTTTTCTGGACGCACAAAAGGGTCAACCAACTCGTTGTTGGCATTCATAAACAACAATTACTCTTCTGATATGGGATCAGTTCTCCGTAGCAGAGTTACAAGTTCTCACTTCCTTGAAGCCAAGTCTTGTTCCCATTGTCAGCGTGATAAACTGAAACTCTACAAAATATGAATTATTGTTAAATTATCATAATTGCTAATTGATTGCACATTTTTTGGTGAGTGAATATTCAACTGATTACATATTGACCTGGAAAGAGAATATCATATTTTGACTGATTACATATTGACCTGGAAAGAAAATATCATATTTTGACTGATTACATATTGACCTGGAAAGAGAATATCATATTTTGACTGATTACATATTGACCTGGAAAGAGAATATCATATTTTGACTGATTACATATTGACCTGGAAAGAGAATATCATATTTTGACTGATTACATATTGACCTGGAAAGAGAATATCATATTTTGACTGATTACATATTGACCTGGAAAGAGAATATCATATTTTGACTGATTACATATTGACCTGGAAAGAGAATGTCATATTTTGACTGATTACATATTGACCTGGAAAGAGAATATCATATTTTGACTGATTACATATTGACCTGGAAAGAGAATATCATATTTTGACTGATTACATATTGACCTGGAAAGAGAATATCATATTTTGACTGATTACATATTGACCTGGAAAGAGAATATCATATTTTGACTGATTACATATTGACCTGGAAAGAGAATATCATATTTTGACTGATTACATATTGACCTGGAAAGAGAATATCATATTTTGACTGATTACATATTGACCTGGAAAGAGAATATCATATTTTGACTGATTACATATTGACCTGGAAAGAGAATATCATATTTTGACTGATTACATATTGACCTGGAAAGAGAATATCATATTTTGACTGATTACATATTGACCTGGAAAGAGAATATCATGTTTTGAAACTGTTATCAGATCGTTCTCTGTAACCTATGATTTTAAATTCTTAATTTGTTCTAGCTTTATTTTTGTTTTACCTGTTAGTCTACATTTAATAAACAACCACCATGTCCACAAATGGAGGGATAGGGGGTGGGGGGGGGGGGGGGCCTTGGTGGTCTCGAGGTAACGTGTCTGCCTCAGGTGCCGGAGGTCGCAGATTTGAATCACGGTGACGACCAGGATTTTTTTCACATGGATTTCCTGGTAAAAACTCCTTATGATCTCTGTGTAGTGAGATCAGACTCCTGTAGTCACTGTTGAGCACTTTAAAAATTCCTTAGCAGTTAGAAATGAAAAAGGGTAGGCTTTAATGGCCACTAAGTAAATAATTTAAGATCCCGTCACGCCATGCGGCGGATAGGAAATATGGTGTTAGGTCCATATCATCTTGTACAGGGGATGATGTGGTCAGCATCGCGCCGGACACTTTCACCTACCGGACTGAACCGGTATCCATTTCAGGCTGGGTCGACCCAGGAGCAATTGCGGTCTGAAAAACTATTTCCGTCTCAACTGGGGAATGAACCCAGGACCACTAAGATGCAAAGTCAGCGCTAACCACTGCACTACGCGGCTCCCTGATCGGCCCTGCCCGGACAAAATTCAACTTAATAATCCAACGAGGTTATTTGTACCTTCCTCCTGGTGGTTTGTTAAGAGCAGCTATAGATGGCGCCTAACTGGCTGCGGGTCTACTTAGCTCTAATGTTTGAGTCTATTAAGATGGACTCGCACATCGGTTAAATCACCCTCCAAGAAACTGGTTGTATACAGACTCTTCGGCGTCTTCTAGACCAGTATAAAGAAGTCAAGCTATCCACTATGGATAGTGTCGCTGCATTTAGTGCCACTGCTTTGGCTCTGGATGTCGCCAAACTAGGTCATAAACAGCGGTTGGCTTTGATGCATAATAAGTTGGGCGAGTTGTAGGATTTGATCAAAGATGAAGTTAGTTTGGTTCTCTTCTCTTCTTTGCTTGTTCGTCAGTTGGTCTGACGAGGACATCTTCATGACATTTGACATTCCAGTTGGTTCAATGAGGACATTAACGTGCCATTTGACACGCCAGTTGGTTCGATGAGGACATTAACGTGACATTTGACATGCCAGTTGGTTCAATGAGGACATTAATGTGACATTTGACATACCAGTTGGTCGTTTGTGAGTGCCATTGAAGGGGGTCTGGTGTACAGTACATGTTGACTTTTGATTTCTCTCATTTTCCGCAGATCAAAGTGGAGATGTCACGAGTAGCCAGGTAAACTCGTCTTCTATCATGGCACATAATTAAAACAGAAAAGAATTTGTTCGATTTGCAGACAGACATATAAGCCTACAGACAAATAGGCAGACGGACATAGGCAGACGGATAGATAGGCAGACGGACATATAAACAGATAGAAAGACGGGCAAATAGGCAGATAGACAGACAGATGGACAGATAGACAAACGGACAGATGGGCAGACAGACGGATAGATAGACAGACAGATGGACATATAGGCAGACAGACAGATAGACAGACGGACAGATAAACAGACGGACATATAGGCATACAGATAGACAGATGGATAGATAGGCAGACGGACAGATAGGCAGACGGACGGACAGATAGACAGACAGATGGACATATAGGCAGACAGACATATAGACAGGCGGACAGGATAAACAGATAGACATATAGGCAGACAGACGGACAGATAGACAGACGGACAGATAGGCAGACGAACAGATAGGCAGACAGATGGACATATAGGCAGACAGACGGATAGATGGACAGATAGATGGACATATAGGCAGACAGATAGATAGATGGACATGTAGGCAGACAGATAGACAGACGGACAGATAGACAGTCTCACATTGATGTTCCACATGTTTGCTCACCAACCATTTAGTAGAACTGGTTTTATCTAGCCATGTACATTTCCTGCTTTACAAACATCGTAGGTTTCATCCGATATGAGACGGGACCAGATGAAGTTGTTGGTTCATGAGATACTGAAGTATTGTAAGGTGGGTTCACAATAAGTCCCACGGGTGCTGACCAACCACCATAAGGCAGAATGCATGGGGTGGGGTTTGAACCACTTGCTGCGTTACGAAGTGGAGAGTGATGCATGTCTACTGTGCAGAGTGAGTGGCGGGGTCACCACTTTCAGCCGAGCAGCAAAACAGTGAGCATGCAAACATCCAGGGTCACCCAAAACAGCAATCATTCAGGGTCACCCAAACAGCAAACATCCAGGGTCACCCAAAACAGCAAACATCCAGGGTAACCCAAAACAGCTAGCATAAAAACATTCAGGGTCACCCAAAACAGCTAGCATAAAAACATTCAGGGTCACCCAAAACAGCCAGCATACAAACATCCAGGGTCACCCAAAACAGCGAACATCCAGGGTCACCCAAAACAGCGAACATCCAGGGTCACACCAACACAGCGAACATCCAGGGTCACCCAAAACAGCCAGCATACAAACATCCAGGGTCACCCAAAACAGCAAACATCCAGGGTAACCCAAAACAGCTAGCATAAAAACATTCAGGGTCACCCAAAACAGCTAGCATAAAAACATTCAGGGTCACCCAAAACAGCCAGCATACAAACATCCAGGGTCACCCAAAACAGCGAACATCCAGGGTCACCCAAAACAGCGAACATCCAGGGTCACACCAACACAGCGAACATCCAGGGTCACCCAAAACAGCCAGCATACAAACATCCAGGGTCACCCAAAACAGCGAACATCCAGGGTCACCCAAAACAGCAAACATCCAGGGTCACCCAAAACAGCTAGCATAAAAACATTCAGGGTCACCCAAAACAGCCAGCATACAAACATCCAGGGTCACCCAAAACAGCGAACATCCAGGGTCACCCAAAACAGCTAGCATAAAAACATTCAGGGTCACCCAAAACAGCCAGCATACAAACATCCAGGGTCACCCAAAACAGCGAACATCCAGGGTCACCCAAAACAGCAAACATCCAGGGTCACCCAAAACAGCAAACATCCAGGGTCACCCAAAACAGCAAACATCCAGGGTCATCCAAAACAGCAAACATCCAGGGTCACCCAAAACAGCAAACATCCAGGGTCACCCAAAACAGCAAACATCCAGGATCACCCAAAACAGCGAACATTCAGGGTCACCTCCCAAAACAGCCAGCATACAAACATTCAGGGTTACCCAAAACAGCGACCATCCAGGGTCACCCAAAACAGCCAGCATACAAACATCCAGGGTCACCCAAAACAGCCAGCATACAAACATCCAGGGTCACGCAAAACAGCGAACATCCAGGGTCACCCAAAACAGCGAACATCCAGGGTCACCCAAAACAGCGAACATTCAGGGTCACCCAAAGCAGCAAACATCCAGGGTCACCCAAAACAGCAAACATCCAGGTTCACCCAAAACAGCGAACATTCAGGGTCACCACCCAAAACAGCCAGCATACAAACATCCAGGGTTACCCAAAACAGTGACCATCCAGGGTCACCCAAAACAGCCAGCATACAAACATCCAGGGTCACCCAAAACAGCCAGCATACAAACATCCAGGGTCACCCAAAACAGCGAACATTCAGGGTCACCCAAAACAGCAAACATTCAGGGTCACCCAAAACAGCGAACATTCAGGGTCACCCAAAACAGCGAACATCCAGGGTCACCCAAAACAGCCAACATACAAACATCCATTGTCACCCAAAAGACACAAAATTCAACTCCCAGGTTTCCGCTGGTTAGGTTACGCTGACCTCATCTATTTTTACCATGACGGACGTTTGTTGGCAGACGTTGTACAGCCTGGCATGAACAATAATGCCATCCACTAGAGGGAGACACTAGATAAGCTGCGTACTGCCATCAAGAATAAACAACCCTGCAGCTTTCACCTGGCCTGACTCTGTTGCAAAACGATGCTCGTCCACGGGTCACGAACATTGTACAGGAAGCGTTAGCACGGAAAAGGTGGGAAGTTCTTCCACACCCATCCTACAGCTCCGATCTGTCACCATGTGACTTCCATTTGTTCGAACGCCTGTCCCAGTGCTTCAAAAAAAGCAAAGTCCAGCGGATACCAGCCCACTGCAACATTCCAGACAACGAGGAGGCGGACAGACTCGCCAGAGAGAGCTGCTGCAGCAGAGTCATACAGAAATCACATACGAGACAAAAGCATTCATCAGGGCAACGTACAGAGCAAAATGGAAAAAAGACCAACCTGGCCACATAGAAAACGATGAAACCAGTTGATCATTCTCCGGCTACGCACAGGATAATACTGACCTTTGTGCCTTCGGCACAGCCACCATGACGGCAGAACATATTTTTCAGTCCTGCCCACTCTGTACCGAAAAAAAAAGTAGTATTTGGCAACAGCCAGTGTCCTTCCAACGAGAAGCTGTACCGAAGTGCACTGAGCCTTGAGTCGACTGCTGCCTTCGTTAGAGTCATTGAAGTCGAGGTCTGAAGACGAACGAGGTAGAACGCTTAAAAAAAAACTCTAAATGGACAATTCGTCTACCAATGCAGACGTCAGCAGCGACCAAATGGCTCAATGATCAACCAAAGTCCTTTTTGGCAGACGGTATCCGCCAACTACCCAATCAGTTGGATGGATGTCTGAATACTTACGGTGACTTCTCCTAACGATCCTCGGTACATGTTTTCCCCCGAACAATTTCTTTGTTGAATTCTGGCACACCTGCTGGTGTATCTTTCATATATTTGTAATAAAACCACCATGGTGGGTTTCATTTGGTCACACCTCGTATAACCAGTCTATGTCTGACAGCCAGTCTATGTCTGACAGCCAGTCTATGTCTGACATCCAGTCTATGTCTGACAACCAGTCTATGTCTGACAGCCAGTCCGTGTCTGACAACCAGTCCGTGTCTGATAACCAGTCTATGTCTGACATGCAGTCTATGTCTGACATCCAGTCTATGTCTGACAACCATCTCACCATTGACTTTATTGAACTGAAGTATTTTGGTCGTCTCTAGTTTCAGAAAGCAGCGGCTGACAGTTGATCAGCACATTCTAGTACATGACGAGGAGCGACCGCTGCATCAGCACATTCTAGTACATGACGAGGAGCGACCGCTGCATCAACAGTCGAGGTGGACTATGTGGGTCAATCATGGACACACGTTGACACAGAAATAGCTGGAAAGTTTGTCTCTAGATGTCTAATGGTGATGGCATGTGTAATGAGGATTGGTATCCACTTCATCTATTATCTTTTGTTTGGTTTTGTGTTATGGTAATTATCATTATACAGTTTACTGGATTGCGGGGCCTGGACACAGGGCGCGGCCACAGGGCCTGGACACAGGGCCTGGACACAGGGCCTTGACACACGGCTCGGACACAGGACGCGGCCACAGGGCCTGGACACAGGGCTCGGACACAGGGCCATATGGTTAGAGAGTTGAAAACTAAAATCCATTGAACGTAACTCGTTGCACAGTGAACAGCAAAGTTTTTATTTCATTTCAAATTTTAAAAAACATAGGCTCGAACCCAGGCCTCCATACTAGGAGACTAGTACCCTGTCTGTTCGGTCTGCTCTGATTAGCGACAATTTAATTTAAAGTTTTGCTAAAAATATGATTGTACGAGGCTTGGCCTAGTTTTGGTCGTGATTGTTGGGAAACCAGTTTGTAGGAGTTGACTGGTCAGAGGTTGAGAATAAGTCGGAGATCGGGGCAGTTTGTTGATGCTGCTCCCTCACCTTCCTGCCTTTCTTCCTTCCTTCCTTCCTGTTGTTTGTGTGGTTCCACTGGGAGCATGAGACTACCCCAGCATACTTGTGAGATGTGCCTGTATCAATATTTTCATGATTTTGTACTTTGGCCAGTCGTAGTGTAGCCTTTGGTTGTCTGGCATGAAAAGTCCACCAGTCGTAGTGTAGCCTTTGGTTGTCTGGCATGAAGAGTCCACCAGTCGTAGTGTAGCCTTTGCTTGTCTGGCATGAAGAGTCCACCAGTCGTGTAGCCTTTGGTTGTCTGGCATTAAGAGTCCACCAGCCGTCGTGTAGCCTTTGGTTGTCTAACATTGTTCCAGTTTGTCTGACATGAAAAGTCCGTCAGCTGTAGTGTAGCCATTGTACCGGCATGTAGCACATGAAGAGTCCGCCAGCCGTAGTGTAGCCATTTTACCAGGTTGTCTGACATGAAGAGTCCATCAACTGTAGTGCAGCCTTTCTTTGCTGCATCTAATGACAACCATATTAAGCTGTATGTGCATGTTCACCCCTCCCTAATAATGGCCACCAAATCCAGACCTTGCATCTATTATAAATATTAGGTGTATGAAGTCCATATCAAGCTGCATCTCGAGGTGATCGATAACAACAAATTATCATCTTACATAAAATGATACACACAGAAGAAAGTATCTTGTGTCCTCTTTCAGATGTCAACTCGTATGTATCTAACTTTATGCTTTCCAGTTTACAAAATGACTATTTCTTTGATTTGTGTGTGGTTTTTTGTGTGTATGTCTAGGGACATGTATTAATAAAGAAGGTATTGTTGTTATTGTGTGTATGTTGGTTTCTGAGATACAAGAAGATGAAGGTGAAAGTGGTGAACAATAGCACAAACATATAGACTCACCCCGGTAGCAGCATCCCTTGGTTAGAAACAAAAAACAACGCAGAAAAACATACTAATTCTATTATTGATGTTTACTGTAATGGCTACCTCTGTCACTTCAACTATAAACGTCATTATTGTATCTAGATAAAAAATTAAGTTGTATGTCTTTTTACAGAAAGTAGCTTCTTACAACCGCCACCTATTTGGGTGTTATAAGTTTCTTGGCAAGTGTGCAGTACGGTAGGTTGGCAAGTGTGCAGTACGGTAGGTTGGCAAGTGTGCAGTACGGTAGGTTGCCATTACTTTCCGTGCCTGCCGAACTTCATGGACACAAGTGGGAGTCGAACACGGAACGTTGGGATTGGAAAAACCAAGCGAGTTTCACCTCTAGGCCACGCAGTCTCTTTGTATCTACATAAACAAACTGTGTAGCGCAGTGGTTAGCGCGCTGGCTTCGCATCTGAGTGGTCCTGGGTTCATTCCCCAGTTGAGGCGGAAATGTTTTTTTCAGACTGCAATGGCTCCCGGGTCGACCCAGCCTTAAATGGGTACCGGTTCAGTCCGGGAAGTAAAAGCGGCGAGGGAGAGGAGATGGCTACCGCCCTCATATAGCCGAGCCTTTGAAATGTGAGATCGCTAACACCTCACACCCCTACGGCAGTAATGCTATGGGATACTTTACTTTACTTTAAACAAACCAAATAGATCTACCTCAGAAAAATCCGTTGCAGAAACTTAACTCCCCCGTTCTCAAAAATGGGGAAATCTTTAAATCCGAGCGAAAAACAGAAGTACTTTCCATCAACAAATCTAAAACAAATTTCACATTCGCCATTTTCTTCGTCTATCCGTACATGACGGAATTCAGAACTCTCTACAATAAAAAAAGCAGTATGTTGATCCACTACTTACGGCATTAAATCGATAGTTTATATTTGATAAAGCGATAGCCCTAGAGCTGGGGGCATGCAATGCCAGTGGAACGGGACCAAGTCGTCGTAATCTCCCGCTGGTGGATAGAAAAGGATAAAAATGGTAGCGGTAATCCCGACCTCATTGCGATCTCGCTAGAGCGTGTCATTCTTCGCACTTTTTCAGATTTCAGCTTCGATACATCTGTTTACAGTCCAGCAGGATTTTGAAAGATGTGTGTCTCTTCCGTCCGAAGCCAATGCTGCTACTATGTTTGTTAGTTTTTATTTATTTATTTACAAAAAATGAAATTTATCAACACTGAACAAAATGAGCTAAAAATATGATCTAAACGGACAATTGTATCCGTGACGTGATGTACCTGTGCTAAAAATAGATATTAGTATGAAGAGTTGAGTGTCGTCAATGTGGGGCAGAAATACAAAATGGGTCCTTGTTGCGTGCTATGTAGGCAGTGATTACTCAGTTAATAGCATAAACTATCACTTTTCTTCTATGTCCCAGTCAGATCTGTGTCCCAGTCAGATCTATGTGCCTGTCAGATCTGTGTCCCAGTCAGATCTATGTGCCTGTCAGATCTGTGTCCCTGTCAGATCTGTGTCCCTGTCAGATCTATGTGCCTGTCAGATCTGTGTCCCAGTCAGATCTGTGTCCCAGTCAGATCTGTGTCCCAGTCAGATCTGTGTCCCGGTCAGATCTGTGTGCCTGTCAGATCTGTGTCCCAGTCAGATCTATGTGCCTCCCTGTCAGAGCTGTGTCCCAGCCAGATCTGTGTCCCAGTCAGATCTGTGTGCCTGTCAGATCTGTGTCCCAGTCAGATCTGTGTCCCAGTCAGATCTGTGTCCCAGTCAGATCTGTGTCTCAGTCAGATCTATGTGCCTGTCAGATCTGTGTCCCAGTCAGATCTGTGTCCCAGTCAGATCTGTGTCCCGGTCAGATCTGTGTCCCGGTCAGATCTGTGTCCCAGTCAGATCTATGTGCCTGTCAGATCTGTGTCCCTGTCAGATCTATGTGCCTGTCAGATCTGTGTCCCAGTCAGATCTGTGTCCCAGTCAGACCTGTCTCCCAGCCTGAGTCAGACTTGTATTGACTATCCACCTGTAATCAGATCCGGATCAAATGGAATGTAACTTCTCAAACATCAAAGTCTGATCTCCGTCACCCAGAGAGCTGGCTAACGGACCGGATGGAAATAGCTACATAGAATGGAAGCTGTACAAGCACCAGATATTCCAACTTCTCAAGGTCAATTCAAATCAGTTAAACTAAATGGCAAAACATCTATGTTAGATTAGACTGTAGCTGATCCTCCTAGTCGTACCGGATGGACGGATCAGAATTAGTGGTCTGTTGTTGTTATCTCCATAAAGTGTGCTTCTGCCTACACAGTTACACATCAGCTTGAACATACATAATGAAAGCACATTGGTCCTTGCAGGAAGCCTGTATCACAGAATGTACGTATTGTTGGGGCGGTATATTTTGTTAGACATGATGAGGCTGGCTGCCCCATGCACAGCCTTATTTAGTCACCTAGGATGACAGACGGACATAGTATAATCAATTTGGATGACAGATGGACATAGTATAGTCACCTTGGATGACAGATGGACATAGTATAGTCACCTTGGATGACAAACGGACATAGTATAGTCACCTTGGATGACAGACGGACATAGTATAATCAACTTGGATGACAGATGGACATAGTATAGTCACCTAGGATGACAGATGGACATAGTATAGTCACCTTGGATGACAGACGGACATAGTATAATCAACTTGGATGACAGATGGACATAGTATAGTCACCTAGGAAGACAGACGGACATAGTATAATCAACTAGGATGACAGATGGACATAGTATAGTCACCTTGGATGACAGACGGACATAGTATAGTCACCTTGGATGACAGACGGACATAGTATAATCAACTTGGATGACAGATGGACATAGTATAGTCACCTTGGATGACAGATGGACATAGTATAGTCACCTTGGATGACAGACGGACATAGTATAATCAACTTGGATGACAGATGGACATAGTATAGTCACCTAGGAAGACAGACGGACATAGTATAATCAACTAGGATGACAGATGGACATAGTATAATCAACTTGGATGACAGATGGACATAGTATAGTCACCTAGGATGACAGACGGACATAGTATAATCAACTAGGATGACAAACGGACATAGTATAGTCAACTTGGATGACAGACGGACATAGTATAATCCTGGCAAGTGAGAGGTCCAGCTGGTACTGACGGTCAACATAGTAAAAAAAAAAAGATCCCGTCATGCCATAGGAAATATGGTGTAAGGTCCATATTATTTTGTAACACACAGCACTTAGTGGATGATGTGGCCAGCATCGCGCCGGCCACCTTTACTCCCGGACTGAACTGGTACCCATTTAAGGCTGGGTCGACCCAGGAGCCGTTCCGTTTTAAAAACCATTTCCACCTCAACTGGGGAATGAACCCAGGACCACTCAGATGTGAAGCCAGCGCGCTAACCACTGCGCTACGCTGCTCATAGGCGGAAACCATACAGGAAGTTGTTAGTCTCTCCTGGCCAGTGAGAGGCCAGCTGGTACAGACAGTCCGTACAGGAAGTTGTTAGTCTCTCCTGGCCAGTGAAAGGCCAGCTGGTACAGACAGTCCGTACAGGAAGTTGTTAGTCTCTCCTGGCCAGTGAGAGGCCAGCTGGTACAGACAGTCCGTACAGGAAGTTGTTAGTCTCCCCTGGCCAGTGAGAGGCCAGCTGGTACAGACAGTCCGTACAGGAAGTTGTTAGTCTCTCCTGGCCAGTGAGAGGCCAGCTGGTACAGACAGTCCGTACAGGAAGTTGTTAGTCTCTCCTGGCCAGTGAGAGGCCAGCTGGTACAGACAGTCCGTACAGGAAGTTGTTAGTCTCCCCTGGCCAGTGAGAGGCCAGCTGGTACAGACAGTCCGTACAGGAAGTTGTTAGTCTCTCCTGGCCAGTGAGAGGCCAGCTGGTACAGACAGTCCGTACAGGAAGTTGTTAGTCTCTCCTGGCCAGTGAGAGGCCAGCTGGTACAGACAGTCCGTACAGGAAGTTGTTAGTCTCTCCTGGCCAGTGAAAGGCCAGCTGGTACAGACAGTCCGTACAGGAAGTTGTTAGTCTCTCCTGGCCAGTGAGAGGCCAGCTGGTACAGACAGTCCGTACAGGAAGTTGTTAGTCTCTCCTGGCCAGTGAGAGGCCAGCTGGTACAGACAGTCCGTACAGGAAGTTGTTAGTCTCTCCTGGCCAGTGAGAGGCCAGCTGGTACAGACAGTCCGTACAGGAAGTTGTTAGTCTCTCCTGGCCAGTGAGAGGTCAGCTGGTACGGACAGTCCGTACAGGAAGTAGTTAGTATAATGATAAACTGTATAATATAAATAGAAGGTAAACTATTTCAAGGATCACAACGTCGACCTATTGTTCTTGGAATATGGTTTACAATTGTGATACCCAATGTGATAATTCAAATTTATCGGAAAATGTTTGAATAAAACATTGTACAGCTTATATGTGGGTTTATGTGCAGGATATGTTATGTTCTGGACGCTACCTTACACATACCCTCGAGAGGTTATTGTACATAAGTCGATTGTGGTATGGATGGTCTGTGTTGCAGATTTTGTTTGACTTCGTGAATTGTAAATGAGTTGCCAGTTGGTAAAAGCAAGAAATATTACTTGTGAGAGTGACGCTGTGATTTGTATCGCTGAATATTTAGTTAGTTCTCCGAGTGAACATTTTCTGTGGGAGGTTTCTCGTGGAAACCCGCTTCTGATGACTGAGGAAGCAGTCAGGAACGATGACGTCTAATGGAATCTTTCAGACCAGCAACAGACTCCCTCCACTTTGTTTACCAAGTCTGCGGCCATCCTCTGTACGAGTGTGCACCACTTCTCCAAACTTGGTTCATGATGTTCACCTTGACCTCTGTTGTTCTTCATCAGCTGATTTAGGTTGGCCTCTATTCAACATCCTCGCAGGGATCGTCCGTAGCTGGGCTCACCTAGCAGCGGTGTTAGGGTCTCTCATGAAGATGCTGTCAGCAATGGTCTAATCACAGTTCAACCAAATCGTTCCTGACATGAATTTCCCGTACAGATTGTGTGGCAATATTCTGTGAATGGTCATGTTGTTGTTGACGTCTGTTAGACTTTCATTATAAACTCATTGTTTACATTGAGAAAACCACCAGAACGCCATTAATTCTGTTATTATATTAAACAATTTCTATGCAATTATTTTGTTTATTATTGATGTATTGTTCGTAGGGGACAAACTAGTGTTGGTTGTGCTTGTTATTGATGTATTCACAGTAGGAGATTGAGAACGAAGAAGAAGATATACCATATTACCTTTAGCCAACCTTTTAGAGGTCAAATGCTGTCACTACTCACCCTAGGGGAGTCCACTGTCAGCACCCACCCTAGGGGAGTCCATGTCCACTGTCAGTACCCACCCTAGGGGAGTCCACTGTCAGTACCCATCCTAGGGGAGTCCACTGTCAGTACCCACCCTAGGGGAGTCCACTGTCAGTACCCACCCTAGGGGAGTCCGTGTCCGCTGCCAGCATCGACCTTGACCTCAACACGGATGTCAACCTAAACTTGTGATCACTAATAAGTTGTACAACACAGAGGGAAGGGCTCAACCATCTTCCCTACGCCGGCCTGATCAACATGTGCTCAGTCTCTAGCGTTGCCTCAATGACGCAAGCAAGGCAGTTGGCCTTAGAATGGAGGGGAGAGCTGGGAAGGCCACCTTGATGGAGGGGAGTGTTTGGAAGGCCACCGTGATGGAGGGGAGTGTTTGGAAGGCCACCTTGATGGAGGGGAGTGTTTGGAAGGCCACCTTGATGGAGGGGAGTGTTTGGAAGGCCACCTTGATGGAGGGGAGTGTTTGGAAGGCCACCTTGATGGAGGGGAGTGTTTGGAAGGCCACCTTGGTGAAGGGGAGTGTTTGGAAGGCCACCTTGATGGAGGGGAGTGTTTGGAAGGCCACCTTGATGAAGGGGAGTGTTTGGAAGGCCACCTTGATGGAGGGGAGTGTTTGGAAGACCACCTTGATGAAGTGTCGCTCATGTGGAGCTAGAAGTCTTGCTGTTTGGGTGGTCTGTGGGCGCTGTTCCTTACAAAATAACTGTTTTTAATGGCAGCTGCCGGAAGCAACAGAATATGGCAGAGAAATTAATTTGCAATAGTATTTTGGTTACCCTGTGTCGTGTTTCCACGGGTCAGTGCACACGGCTGTACTGTCGTCCGTCGCCCTATTTGCTGATAGTGTTGGTTTTGGTGTGGCTGGGAAATGTACACATGGGTCAATAATAATTGACTAACATACCGCTCGGGTGAGATTGGGTCTTGTCTAGTCAGCAACATGTCCAATGACTCATGGCTCACACGGTGAGTGGTGTTGCCGAGAGGTGAACGGAGACGGTGGACTTCTCGGAGAAGGCTAGGGGAGAGGAGACTCACGTCTGGTCAGACGACCGAGAAGGGAGACTCACGTCTGGTCAGACGACCGAGAAGGGAGACTTACGTCTGGTCAGACAACAGAGAAGGGAGACTTACGTCTGGTCAGACAACAGAGAAGAGAGACTTACGTCTGGTCAGACGACCGAGAAGGGAGACTTACGTCTGGTCAGACAACAGAGAAGAGAGACTTAAGTCTGGTCAGACGACCAAGAAGGGAGACTTACGTCTGGTCAGACAACAGAGAAGGGAGACTTACGTCTGGTCAGACGACCGAGAAGGGAGACTTACGTCTGGTCAGACGACCGAGAAGGGAGACTTACGTCTGGTCAGACAACAGCGAAGGGATACTTACGTCTGGTCAGGCGACCGAGAAGGGAGACTTACGTCTGGTCAGACAACAGAGAAGGGAGACTTGCGTCTGGTCAGAGGACTAAGAAGGGCGGGAGACTTACGTCTGGTTAGACGACCGAGAGGGGAGACTTACGTCCGGTCAGAGGACCGAGAGGGGAGACTTACGTCTGGTCAGATGACCGAGAGGGGAGACTTTCGTCTGGTCAGAGGACCGAGAGGGGAGACTTACGTCTGGTCAGATGACCGAGAGGGGAGACTTACGTCTGGTCAGATGACAAAGAAGGGTAGGAGAGGGGAGACTTATGTCTGGTCATGGAAAACTGATCAGACGTTAGTCAGGGTCAGGTCAGGTAAAATATACTGATCAGACATGTTTGTCAGGTCAGGTGAAACATACTGTCTAAGACCCCCGCCTTACTACCATGCAGTTCTCACTGGAAACTAGCTGCTATCATGGCAGCCTGGCTGACGATGTGGGGGCTCGACGTGCTCCCAGTAATTGTGAACGACACGCAGATGAAGCCAGCATAGAACAACCGCCTGGAAGATCACGGTCTACCTTCATCAGAACGCTCGGGATGTGAAGAAAGCTACTGCAGCATCCACTTAATGCCCTATCTTTGCGCACAAATAGTAAACGTATTTATCCTGGGCTCTCTGCAACAACAAATACAATTGTTCCACCCGTCTCCTGGTTTGAGAATCACCGCCCAGAGGGGCGTGTCTGACCGGACTCCACTCTGAGGACAATACAAATATATCGCGTGAAACTGGTGCTTAACTTGCTCTCAAAGAATCTCAGGCAAGGTACATAATGCCAGCTTTCAATGTGGGTATGCAAGTGGTGAATGTATCAGATACGAGCTTTTTGTGTTCATGTGTAAACATTTCAAGGAGGATTGATAAATGGTTTGGTTGGTGACCCTGTATTTAAAGAGCTGCGCAGTTGACCCCAACTTTCGGTTATATTGGTGATAGGGTGTTTCTTGAGTACAGAAAACCCTCGGGTACTCTGGCTTCTCTGGGAGAAGGGTCTGGGGTCTGTCACCAGGGACTCGGCGAACTTGTGTTCATCATACATTTGACGGGGAGGGGTTGAGGGAAGAAAGAGCAGAGGGTAAATCCCAACCTGCCAGAAACAGAAAGATGAGCCATAGCTGTCACACACAAGAGATCCACTAGCCAAGCAATAGTTGGACCTCTGGAGATGGGTCGACAGCCGGTGGGGGGGAGGGGAATATTTCTAAGCCTAAAGAATAGTACACAAAGACGGCTAACAGAGACGACTGGAGAATTTGTAAGTAACTTGGGCAGGGGCAGAGACAGGTCGGGGAAGGCGGGCAGGGGAAGAGATAGGCTGGGGCAGGCAGAGACAGGCTGGGGCAGAGACAGACGCGGGCAGGGGCAGAGACATGCAGGGACAGGCGGGTAGGGGCAGAGACAAGCAGGGGCAGGCTAGCAGGGGCAGAGAAAGACAGAGGCGGGCATGGGGCAGAGACATACAGGGGCAGAGACAGGCTGGGGTAGAGGTGGGCAGAGACAGGCAGGGGTAAAGACAGGCGGATAGGGGCAGAGACATGCAGGGGCAGACAGATGCGGGCAGGGGTAGAGAAAGAGGCGGGCAGGGGCAGAGACATGCAGGGGCAGGCAGGGACGGGCAGAGACATTGACAACTGCAACAGAAATGTAAATGAAAAATAAAACATAGACACGTTGTACTCTTCACAGACTCCCTGTCAGTGGATGCGGCACTGCGAAGCCAGACAGACACAGACCTAAGGGAACTAAGAGTGGTACTCTATAAACTATATCAGCACTTCAAGAGAGTTGGACGCAGGGAATTCCATCTCAGTGAAATATTCTTGGCAATGGAGAGGCTGACATGAGAGGGTAGAAAGCTATCCCAACCTGTATAATGTATGAAGAGGCCAAGAGGTTTACTAGATGTAGATACAGGAGCAGGTGGGAAGCAGAGCACACAGGTCATCAACCACATGACTCACATTACCAGCTCAACAGAGGTGAGCAGGCAGTAATCTGTAGACTCCACATCAGACTGAGATACCCTGTTCAACAAACTAAGGATAGGACGTACAGATAAGTGTGTCTGCAGCACTGACAAAATAACTGCTTCACATCTGCTACAGAGGTATCTAACATACGAGGAACAGAGAAAGCACATGTGGTCATCACCGAAACCAGTCCTGGACACGCTCTGTGGAGATATCAATATCCTGCGGCCTTCAGATGAATGCACGTTCATGTATGAGATGGTACGAAGAAGAGGAAGGGTTAGAAGCAATCAGTAGCGAGGGCATTATCCACACATCACTCAGACGAAACAACAACAACAACATGAAAATGGTTTCATTTCTCGGCCCACAATAAAGAGTGGTTGGGGGACCACTGCATGCAAGCAGCGACCCGTCCCGTAAACACAACTCGAGTCAATGGAAGCTTTCGTGCTAGAGGGCCAGCTCTTGAGGCGAGATTAGCCCGCCCATTTGTTCCCGCTGTCTTCAATGCATGGCCCGAAGACTTTCACACGCCCCCCAACCACGATTAGAACATGTTCAAACCTTCCAGATTATCAATCAAGTACCTTTCAATGATTCCTGACAGAGTTAGTTCCCTCTGTTAGCACTTTCTAATCGATTTACGATCATGATTTCTGGCGTTTCAAATGTCTAAATAGGAATCGACATTGCCACGGGACGTCCATGTGTCCCCTAGCTAATCTTAACTTAACGTCTTTATACTGGTTTAAAAAACTGTGCAGAGTCTGTAGACAACCAGTTACATGTACATTACCTTGCTCTAAAAGCTATGTACATCCAATTTATTCTTAAATGCGTTAATTGACCCTGCCTCCACCACCTCCTGGGGCAATGCATTCCAAGCATTCACCACTCTCTGACTAAATAAGTATTTCCTAATATCTAATCTGGACCTCTCTTTAGTTAATTTGTAGCTGTGCCCTCTTGTTATTGTGGGTGGTTGTATTTTAAAAAACTTGTTATAGTCTAATTTATCCATTCCTCTGATCATCTTATAAACCTGTATTAAGTCACCTCGAATTCTTCTCTCTTCGAGACACTGTAGGCCGGTTTTTCTGAGTTGTTCCTCATAACTGTAATTCTGGAATCCCACTATCATCTTTGTCGCTCTTTTTTGTATTCTTTCCAGCATGTCTATATCCCCTCTACGATAAGGACTCCACACCTGTACACAGTACTCCAATCTAGGTCTAAGCTTTATACAGTTTGACGATCACTTCCTTGCTCCTATGTTTAATATTTCTTTTTATCATACCTAACATTGCATTTGCCTTTTTCACTGCTACCTTAACTTGCTCACTCACCTTTCCTGTATGATCTATTATAACCCCTAGGTCCCTTTCCTTATCTATCTTTCTAATATTGTTTTCTCCCATTCTGTAATTATGTTCCATATTGGATCTACCCATGTGGATGACTGTACATTTATCTACATTAAACTCCATTTGCCAGCTTACAGACCATTCTCGAATTTTATCTAAATCCGACATCAATATATCAACTTCCGCTTTAGATGAGACACTACTGCATAGTTTTGTGTCATCAGCAAATTTTGCAATCATGGATCCCAGATCATTGTCCAAATCATTTATATATATCAAGAACAAAATTGGTCCCAAAACGGAGCCCTGTGGCACACCACTTTTCACTTCACACCACTCAGAGTACTCCTTATGTATACCCACCCCCTGCCTTCTTCCCGTTAACAAATTTTCAATCCATTTGGCAACTTCGCCACCTATTCCATGTGATTTTAACTTTCGAAATAATCTTTGATGAGGTACTCTATCAAAGGCCTTTGCAAAGTCTAGATAAATAACATCCACTGGCTCCCCTTTATCTATAATTTTAGTAACCTCCTCCATGAATTCTAAGAGATTTGTTAAGCATGATCTCCCTCTAGTAAACCCATGCTGACTATTTCTAATTAGATTAAACTTGTCTAAATGCATTACAATGTTTTCTTTGATTATTGACTAACAATTTACAGACTATGCTCGTTAAACTCTTTACTTACTTACTTAGTCGCTCCTCTTCTACCGTGAGGTGTAGAGGTCTCACTGGTCTATAATTTGCTGGTATATAATCGGCAAGAGACGGTCTCAGATATGCGACCCGTAGCCCACGGGAGTTCTTTACAGGTCACAATAGTTCTCTGGTGGCTACAATAGTTCTCCGTGGTCTAGAATAGTTCTCTCAGGACTACAAGACTTCTCTGTGGACCACGAGACGTCTATGTGCGCCACACGACTTCTCTGTGGGCCATCAAAGTCCCCACAAGCCCGGTTTTATAACTGGAAGCTACCCGTACTTTAGTTCTCCACGCATGACTTGTTTCTGCTGAGCTGGTTACATTGACTTCTCCTGTATCCCTACGGGTGGTGACAAATGGGGACCTGGTTCAGCCTGGCCGTAGTGCAATATAAGGCTTCTGTAGTGAGTTCAAAAATCCGTGCCGATCCTGAAAACAATATTTCGCAGCAATTATGAGAGATGAATAGATGAAAATAGTTATAGCTATTGAGAGATGTTGTTATGTCAAACAGCCTCAGTGGACCAGTACTTCTACAAGGGTGGTTGCCCTTGTGACGGTGGCAGGTTTCAGTCGATCCTGTTCGGGGCACGGCTTGTCCACTGGCCAGGTAGCTTGTTCGCTTCAAGATAGCGGATGGTGGATAGCTGGAGGGAATCTTTCCACCGAGTGGGGAGTCTTGTCGGGCGGGGTGGGGAGTCTTGTCGGGCGGGGTGGGGGGTCTTGTCGGGCGGGGTGGGGAGTCTTGTATCTTGTCGGGTGGGGTGGGGAGTCTTGTCGGGCGGGGTGGGGAGTCTTGTCGGGCGGGGTGGGGAGTCTTGTCGGGCGGGCTGGGGAGTCTTGTCGGGCGGGGTGGGGATCTTGTCGGGTGGGGTAGGGAGCATTGTCGGGCGGGGTGGGGAGCATTGTCGGGCGGGGTGGGGAGCCTTGTCGAGCGGGGTGGGGAGCCTTGTCGGGCGGGGTGGGGAGCCTTGTCGATCGGGGTGGGGAGCCTTGTCGGGCGGGGTGGGGAGCCTTGTCGAGCGGGGTGGGGAGTTGTGTCGGGTGGGTACCACAGAGTGGTTGCTGTGCTCCGGCCTGTGCTTTCTCCCTGCCTCCCGGTCAGTCCAGCTCCGGCCTGTGCTTTCTCCCTGCCTCCCGGTCAGTCCAGCTCCGGCCTGTGCTTTCTCCCTGCCTCCCGGTCAGTCCAGCTCCGGTCTGTGCTTTCTCCCTGCCTCCCGGTCAGTCCTGCTCCGGCCTGTGCTTTCTCCCTGCCTCCCGGTCAGTCCAGCTCCGGCCTGTGCTTTCGCCCTGCCTCCCGGTCAGTCCAGCTACGGCCTGTGCTTTCTCCCTGCTTCCCGGTCAGTCCAGCCATGGTCTACTTTAGATATCTAGAGTTGGCTGTGATTTTACACTCTCCTCAAGACTTTTCAATATATTCCTTGAAGGAATTATGAGTGAGGCACTTGGAGGTCACGTTGGTACTGTCAAGATAGGGGGCCGAACGATTACCAACCTTCGTTTTGTAGATGATATCGACGGGTTGGCGGGTTCAGAAGCAGAACTCCAGGAATGGGTCAGAAGGCTCGATGAAACAGCTCTTGACTATGGTATGGAGATAAACGCTGGAAAGACAAAATCAATGACCAACAACGCCACGGGCTTCAACAGCAGGATAAAAGCTAACGGTCAGGAACTCGAAGTGGTTGACCGTTTTAAATATCTTGGGTCGATTGTCAGTGATGAAGGATCAAAATGTGAGGTGTTGGCCAGAATAGCACAGACAATAGCGGCGCTTGCACGGCTTAACAAATATAGCAAGATAAACGGTTAGCACTACGCACGAAAATCAGATTAATGCGTACACTGGTCCTGTCAATATTCCTCTATGCTTGTGAGACATGGACAGTTACAGTTGACCTTCAGCGAAGGATACAAGCCTTGGAGATGAGATGTTTCCGAAGACTTCTAAACGTCACGTACACAGATCGAGTTACAAAAACTGGAATATGGCCTTCTGAAGAGCTCTTGGCAGGGACAAAAGGTGGAAACTCGCTTGGTCCATCCATCTATCCATCCATCCATCCATCTATCCATCTATCCATCTATCTATATATCTATCTATCTATCTATCTATCTATCTATCTATCTATCTATCTATCTATCTATCTATCTATCTATCTATCTTCAGTCTGTTTGTGTCTTCAGACGTCATGGGGAGGTGTGACTTCCTTTGTTTCATATTTTGTTGTGAGGTGAGTTTCCTCTGATGACTTGCCAGATCAATCTCAGTATGTGTTACCAACCGTTAAGTTGGTGGCCCCTGGAATATACGATCGCCTTTTGTTGGGACTAGCTCCCCCCAACCGTTCCTCCCTGCCTCCGTCTGTCTGATCTCTTCTGTCAGCTTGGTTCTTGCGGGGACCCATGACGCTATTTGACCATTCCCAGCTGGCCGCTATCGGATTATGTGGACTCTCCCACTTCTGACGTCCTCCTGGCATGTCACTTCCGCTCGCTTGTTATCTCAACACTGGCGTGTGCCCATGCGTCGAGAAAAGTGGCAGAGTTGTTATGTAGTATCCAGCTAAGTAAGTACCTTTTCTAACTTAATTCTGTGTTCATCTCTCTGATGTATTCATCCCTTCCCCATCTCTCTGATGTATTCATCCCTTCCCCATCTCTCTATCTGATGTATTCATCCCTTCTCCATCTCTCTATCTGATGTATTCATCCCTTCCCCATCTCTCTGATGTATTCATCCCTTCCCCATCTCTCTATCTGATGTATTCATCCCTTCTCCATCTCTCTATCTGATGTATTCATCCCTTCTCCATCTCTCTATCTGATGTATTCATCCCTTCTCCATCTCTCTATCTGATGTATTCATCCCTTGCCCATCTATCTGATGTATTCATCCCTTCCCCATCTCTCTGATGTATTCATCCCTTCCCCATCTCTCTGATGTATTCATCCCTTCCCCATCTCTCTGATGTATTCATCCCTTCCCCATCTCTCTATCTGATGTATTCATGTCTTCTCCATCTCTCTATATGATGTATTCATCCCTTCCCCATCTATCTGATGTATTCAGTATTCATCCCTTCCCCATCTCTGATGTATTCATCCCTTCCCCATCTATATGATGTATTCATCCCTTCCCCATCTATCTGATGTATTCATCCCTTCCTCGTTGTTTTGTTATGTCATATGTTCGTTGTTTGTTGTCCCCGATGAAGACCTATTGGTCGTAACGTAAGTCATTTCTCTAGACGTTGTAGCGCGATATGTGACCACGTGTATAAATGTTTTTTTACGCTTTCAAGAATGGCGGTCTGCGCGTGGTGTGGGGGTCGAAGGTAATTATATTTTCAGGACCTGGTCGTAACTTGGTCGTAACCTGGTCGTAAGAGGCGACTAACTGTGTGACGTGGCATAACACCGGCCCTGGTTAGGCGGTATGTTAAGAACAGAATAGATGGCACCTAACAGGCTGCGGGTCTACTTTCCTCTAGTGTTTAAGTCTATTAAGATGGACTCGCCCATCGATTAACCACCCTCCATAAAACTGGTTGTATGCGGACTCTTCTAAACCAGTATAAAGACGTTAAGTTACCCTTCTGCCCCGCGTCGTGTGGATACAAATTGAGACTAGGATATGACCTTATCAATGCTGCGGTTCCCCGAAAGATAACACCGTCGTTACGTAAGATAGACAAGGCCGTTTGTCGCCGCCCTTCACAAGTGAGAGGGAGCGTAATCTTCAATAAGCTTTCAGCCATTTCCGCCACTTGACAGACGACAGAAGTCGGCAGACGTCGGCGCACGTTTGTCAGTCACTGGTTACCGTCTGCTGCCTCTGTGTTGAAAGTTCACTAGAGGATACTTGGATACTGGCGGAGCAGACTTCATTCTGAATGCACCTTTCGTATTTACTGGCTAGACCGGTTGGTTATTCTCCCAGACTGACGGGGTTCAAACATGAGTGTGTCCCGAGGTAAGGTTACAATTTGTCTGTGATTGTTTTCGTTAACGCGCGTGTGCAGGCAAACATGGCTTAATGGTAGGCTTAGCGTCTGCTCTCTCAGGTCGACATGCCATCTCGTGTGGTTGTCCGTCTCTTGTGGTTCGTCTCTTGTGGTTGTCCGTCTCTTGTGGTTCGTCTCTTGTGGTTGTCCGTCTCTTGTGGTTCATCTCTTGTGGTTGTCCGTCTCTTGTGGTTGTCATTTGCTTTCAGACGTCGGATTGTGGTTTTCTTACACTGTCTGTCTTATTTTTCTTCTTTTTCTTCTTCTTTTTCCTCTCCTCCACCTTCTTCCTCTCCATATCCTTCACCGTCTTCTTCTTCTTCTTCTTCTTCTTCTTCTTCTTCTTCTTCTTCTTCTTCTTCTTCTACTACTTCTTTTCCTCCTTCAACTTCTTCTTCTTCTGCTTCTCCTTCCTCTCCTCTTTCTTCTTCTTCTTTTTCATTTTCCAACCTACACATTCAAACCTCAACTTGAGTATACCTAAACAAAACAGTCGCCAAACTCATGAACGGACATTATCAGGACCTTCACAATGTCAGTAAAACAGACAACACAAAGAACTAATAGCAAAGAATAAAAGTGGAAATATCAGTGGAAATATCAGTGGAAATATTAGTCGAAATATCAGTGGAATATGTGGAAATATTAGTGGAATATCAGTGGAAATATTAGTCAAAATATCAGTGGAATATCAGTGAAAATATCAGTGGAATATTAGTCGGAATATCAGTGGAAATATTAGTCAAAATATCAGTGGAATATTAGTGGAAATATTAGTCAAAATGTCAGTGGAATATCAGTGGAAATATTAGTCAAAATATCAGTGGAATATCAGTGGAAATATTAGTAAAATATCAGTGGAAATATTAGTCAAAATATCAGTGGAATATCAGTGGAGATATCAGATGAAATGCAAAATTGAATCCCACAAATTATCTTTCTTCCAAGTTTGTCATTGTCATGGTCCGAACAAGTTGACCTCGCCCTGCCATGGTTTGCATGGTCCGAACAAGTTGACCTCGCCCTGCCATGGTTTGCATGGTCCGAACAAGTTGACCTCGACCTGCCATGGTTTGCATGGTCCGAACAAGTTGACCTCGACCTGCCATGGTTTGCCTACATTTTCCTCAGTTCGCGAGGCTAAGACATTACCAGGGTTGATGTAGGTCCCGTTACATGAGCTGTTCTCTGCTAGTCGTGGCCCGCACCCCCTCATGTGGTGCTGGTGCTGCACACATTGCCCGCCGTCTGGAGTTCTTAGTCGGCCTGTACTTCTACTGGAGCAGATGTCCATGTGCAGGTCCCAGCCGTAGTATGAGCTGGATGTAGCCGAGAGAAGGCGTTCCTGCTTAGCGGGCTAGGTTCGAGCAGCATTACACTTCGCTGTGTTGGGACAAGCGCTTACAGAGGGTGGTTAACCGATGTGCGAGTCCATCTTAATAGACTCAAACACTAGAGCAAAGTAGACCCGCAGCCTGTTAGGCGCCATCTATGCTGCTCTAAACAAACCGCCTAACCATGGCCGGTGAATGCCATGTTAGTAGCCTCTTACGACATGCTCTCTGTGAGGCAGTGGTGCTATTCTTGTCGTTATCAAACACAAAGACCCCGGCACACACCAGCCGTGTGTGGCTGCTCTGCTGACATGTAACAGGAAGTTCTATGTAGTCCCCCCCCCCCCCTTTCTCTCTCTCCCTCACCATCCCCTTTCTCAAATGTCACCGTGACAGGAAATACCAGAAATAAGAAACTGGCCTTCCCAGGTGGCTGGCCTTCCCAGGTGGCAGGAACAAGGAAGATAAGTTATTCAGTCGAACTATGACCTGGTTATGACCTGTTGAGGTCCTCTTGAGGTCATGTCGACCTTCATCTATTACAAACTTTCTAGAATACCTGCCGTCTGTTACTTTGGACTTGAATCATAATTATCAAAATCAGTCGGGGGGGGGGGGGGGGGGGGGGGGACGGCGTGGCCTAGTGGTTAAGTGGCACGGCTCACAATCCGAAGGTGCTGGGTTCGATCCCCATCACAGCACCGGCCGTTACCCCGGGGAAGCAAACCCTTAGAAAACGCAGGAGGAAGCAGACCCTTACATAAAATACATGCTGAAGTCGGATGCATTGGGCCGAGAGGCGCAAAATAAAAACCACAGTGCAACGCACACCCGCCTTGGGGAATAGAGAAATAAGGCGAACGCAAAAAAAAAAAAAAGTCAGTCCGCTCCCTGTGAAGCAGAGGTCTTCTAACAAATGCTCCTGGCCCGTGCCACCATGTTTATTTCTTGCTCAATTCTCTATGTGGGTTTTAGTCTACCCTTACTTGTCTTACCCTGTGAGTTCCAGAACAGAGACTGTGTTGCAATCCTGTCACCTAGTATTCTTAATGTGTGTCGTATATACACCCCCCCCCCCCTTTCCCAGCCTGCTGGACCGTTGTCTGTCTGGTTACAGCTGTTCCACCTGAGTGAACTTGTCTAACCGTCTCAGATACAACTAGTATCTGTGGTGATCTCCATGTTTGTGGACCATACAGTAAGATTGACAATGCATTGGAAGTTTTTAATCTTTTATTGGACTTAATTTCTCTCCATTTTCACGTCCCTCAACTGGAATCTCGTCCACCCGTCCCAACGTGTGTGTGTGTGTCTTGTGTGTGTGGGTCTTGTGTGTGTCTTGTGTGTGTGTGGGTCTTGTGTGTGTCTCGTGTGTGTCTTGTGTGTGTGTGTGGGTCTTGTGTGTGTCTTGTGTGTGTGTCTTGTGTGTGTGTGTGTCTTGTATGTGTGTGGGTCTTGTGTGTGTGTGTGTTTCTTGTGTGTGTTTCTTGTGTGTGTGACTTGTGTGTGTGTGGGTCTTGTGTGTGTGTCTTGTGTGTGTGTGGGTCTTGTGTGTCTTGTGTGTGTGTGTCTTGTATGTGTGTGTGGGTCTTGTGTGTGTGTGTCTTGTGTGTGTGTCTTGTCCGTATGTCTTGTGTGTGTGTGTGTGTCTTGTGTGTGTGTCTTGTCTGTGTGTCTTGTCTGTGTGTCTTGTGTGTGTGTGTCTTGCGTGTGCGTGCCTTGTCTGTGTGTCTTGTGTGTGTGTTGTGTGTGTCTTGTGTGTGTGTGTCTTGTATGTGTGTGTCTTGTGTGTGTGTTTGTTTTTGTGTGGGTCTTGTGTGTATATATGTGTCTGTGCGTGTGTGTCTGTCTATGTGTGTGTGTGTCTTGCGTGTGTGTTTGTGTGTGTGTGTGTATGTCTATGTGCGTATCTGCCTGTGTGTGAGTGTTTGTGTGTATGTGTACGAGTTTGTTTAAAGATCTAAACTGAAAGTGCAGTTATCAATTATTTTATGTTTGGAATCGGCCCATGACTTATATGTGGTCTCCATCTCAGGCTAAGTCTAGGACAGGCTCGGTTTGAGTGTGTTGTAGGGTAGTAACATTGAGTGTGTTGTAGGGTAGTAACATTGAGTGTGTTGTAGGGTAGTAACATTGAGTGTGTTGTAGGGTAGTAATATTGAGTGTGTTGTAGGGTAGTAATATTGAGTGTGTTGTAGGGTAGTAATATTGAGTGTGTTGTAGGGTAGTAATATTGAGTGTGTTGTAGGGTAAGATTGAGTGTGTTGTAGGGTAGTAACATTGAGTGTGTTGTAGGGTAGTAATATTGAGTGTGTTGTAGGGTAGTAATATTGAGTGTGTTGTAGGGTAGTAATATTGAGTGTGTTGTAGGGTAGTAATATTGAGTGTGTTGTAGGGTAGTAACATTGAGTGTGTTGTAGGGTAGTAACATTGAGTGTGTTGTAGGGTAGTAACATTGAGTGTGTTGTAGGGTAGTAACATTGAGTGTGTTGTAGGGTAGTAACATTGAGTGTGTTGTAGGGTAGTAACATTGAGTGTGTTGTAGGGTAGTAACATTGAGTGTGTTGTAGGGTAGTAACATTGAGTGTGTTGTAGGGTAGTAACATTGAGTGTGTTGTAGGGTAGTAACATTGAGTGTGTTGTAGGGTAGTATTTGCTAAGTTGATTTGGTAGTGGCAGCGCAGATCACTGCAACACTTTGACCCCAGCCTTCGTCACCTTTCAACCACAGACTGACAGACCAACTTACCTCTGGCTTGAATAAAGGTTTCTCATTTCTAGGTTGTACTGGCAATGTCACGCCCCTTTCAACCACAGGTCTTAGTCTTTTAGGTTATAGCAGAACGTATTGTGTGTGTGTGTGTGTGTATCTGTATGTTGTTGTCGTTGAATGCCCATAATGGGTAAGTTTACTCTTTTGTGCGCCCTGAAATGGACGTTAAGTGGTGGGTTATTGTAGCTGTCCTCACATCCCTAGCGTGCTGATGAAGTTGGACCACAGTCCTCCAGGCGGTTGTGTTATGCTTGACTTCATCTGCGGGGTGCTCACTACTATGGGGATCACAACGATCCACATCTCGTCAGCCAAGCTGCCTTGAAACCAAAACAGCCTTTTTCCAGGGAACGCTACATGTGAGATAGACTGTGGTCCTGGTCAGTCTATTGTGCCTGACGCGACGTCCTGGTCAGTCTATTGTGCCTGACGCGACGTCCTGGTCAGTCTATTGTGCCCGACGCGACGTCCTGGTCAGTCTATTGTGCCTGACGCGACGTCCTGGTCAGTCTATTGTGCCTGACTCGACGTCCTGGTCAAACTATTGTGCCTGACGCGACGTCCTGGTCAGTCTATTGTGCCTGACGCGACGTCCTGGTCAGTCTATTGTGCCTGACGCGACGTCCTGGTCAGTCTATTGTGCCCGACGCGACGTCCTGGTCAGTCTATTGTGCCTGACTCGACGTCCTGGTCAAACTATTGTGCCTGACGCGACGTCCTGGTCAGTCTATTGTGCCCGACGCGACGTCCTGGTCAGTCTATTGTGCCTGACGCGACGTCCTGGTCAGTCTATTGTGCCTGACTCGACGTCCTGGTCAAACTATTGTGCCTGACGCGACGTCCTGGTCAGTGCCTCGGTTCCCCGTATATATATGTACCTACTAACAAGTTTCTGTTGTACCTACTAACACGTTTCTGTTGTACCTACTAACAAGTTTCTGTTGTACCTACTAACAAGTTTATGTTGTACCTACTAACAAGTTTATGTTGTACCTACTATCAAGTTTCTGTTGTACCTACTAACAAGTTTCTGTTGTACCTACTAACAAGTTTCTGTTGTACCTACTAACAAGTTTATGTTGTACTTACTAACACGTTTCTGTTGTACCTACTAACAAGTTTCCGTTGTACCTACTAACAACTTTCTGTTGTACCTAATAACAAGGGAAATTATTATTAATGGGAGATTTCAACTATCCAGAAATAAAATGGGATATGGCAGAAGCACTTGTAGAGTCAAAACCTTTTGTTACGTGCATAACTGACAATTTTTTAATTCAACATGTAGAAGCAGCCACCAGAGGCAAAAACATACTCGACCTAGTTTTTACCACAGAGGAAAATATGATTGAAAACGTTACCGTTGGGGAACTGTTTGGCTCAAGTGACCATCAAATCATCCGTTGGGATCTTATTGCAGGGAAAGAAGTAAACATAAACACGCGAACATACGACTACTCTAAGGCAGATGTTAAGAGGATGAAAGAGGCAGCGAACCACATAATCTGGAAAGATATTATTGTAGGAACAGATGTTGAACAGGAGTGGGAAAGTTTTAAAACAGTTCTAGAAACGCTAAAAGAGGAATGTGTTCCATGTAGGGAGGTAAACCATAAGCGTAAAAAGTGGATAACTAGATTTGTAGTGAAATGTAGAAGAGCAAAAAATAAAGCATGGAAAAAATATATAGAGGCAGGTAAATCAAAAGAAACATATGTAAAATATTTGGACAAGCAGAACATATCTCAGAAAGCAAATAAAACAGCAAAAATAGACTTTGAAAAAAAACTTGCTCAGAGGATCAAGACAGACAGTAAAAGCTTCTTCTCTTATGTTAGAAATAAACAAAGAACGAAAGACAAAGTAGGCCCTCTCATAGACAGTACAGGGAAAATAATAAGTGAGAATATGGAGGCTGCTAATCTGCTCAATCAGTACTTTGGCACAGTCTTCACAAAGGAGGACTGCTCCGAGATCCCAGAGCCTATAGATATTTTTCAAAGAGACATGGATACAGCGGGATTAAGATCAATCTGTATTACAGAGGAAATGGTTTTTTAAAAATTGGATGGGTTGAAAGTGAATAAATGTCCAGGTCAAGATGGTATTCACCCAAAATTGCTGTATGAAATTAGAAACCAACTAGCAAAACCATTGGCTATATTATGTTCTCAATCACTTACAAAAGGGATTGTTCCACGGGATTGGAAAGATGCAGGAGTGATCCCCTTATTCAAAAAAGGCAAAAAATCAGATCCGGCAAATTATAGACCGGTGAGTTTAACGAGCATAGTCTGTAAATTGTTAGAGTCAATAATCAAAGAAAACATTGTAATGCATTAAGAAAAATTTAATCTAATTAGAAATAGTCAGCATGGGTTTACTAGAGGGAGATCATGCTTAACAAATCTATTATAATTCATGGAGGACGTTACTAAAATCATAGATAAAGGGGAGCCAGTGGATGTTATTTATCTACACTTTGCAAAGGCCTTTGATAGAGTACCTCATCAAAGATTATTTCGAAAGTTAAAATCACATGGAATAGGTGGCGAAGTTGCCAAATGGATTGAAAATTGGTTAACGGGAAGAAGGCAGGGGGTGGGCATACATAAGGAGTACTCTGAGTGGAGTGAAGTGAAAAGTGGTGTGCCACAGGGCTCCGTTTTGGGACCAATTTTGTTCTTGATATATATAAATGATTTGGACATTGATATGAGATCCATGATTGCAAAATTTGCTGATGACACAAAACTATGCAGTAGTGTCTCATCTAAAGCGGAAGTGGATATATTGATGTCGGATTTAGATAAAATTCGAGAATGGTCTGTAAGCTGGCAAATGGAGTTTAATGTAGATAAATGTACAGTCATCCACATGGGTAGATCCAATATGGAACATAATTACAGAATGGGAGAAAACAATATTAGAAAGATAGATAAGGAAAGGGACCTAGGGGTTATAATAGATCATACAGGAAAGGTGAGTGAGCAAGTTAAGGTAGCAGTGAAAAAGGCAAATGCAATGTTAGGTATGATAAAAAGAAATATTAAACATAGGAGCAAGGAAGTGATCGTCAAACTGTATAAAGCTTTAGTTAGACCTAGATTGGAGTACTGTGTACAGGTGTGGAGTCCTTATCATAGAGGGGACATAAACATGCTAGAAAGAATACAAAAAAGAGCGACAAAGATGATAGTGGGATTCCAGAATTACAGTTATGAGGAACGACTCAGAAAAACCGGCCTACAGTGTCTCGAAGAGAGAAGAATTCGAGGTGACTTAATACAGGTTTATAAGATGATCAGAGGAATCGATAAATTAGACTATAACAAGTTTTTTTTAAAATACAGCCACCTACAATAACACGAGGGCATAGCTACAAGCTGACTAAAGAGAGGTCCAGGTTAGATATTAGGAAATAATTTTTTAGTCAGAGAGTGGTGTCTGCTTGGAATGCATTGCCAGGGGAGGTAGTGGAGGCAGGGACAGTTAATGCATTTAAGAATAAACTGGATGCGCATAGATTTTAGAGCAAGGTGATGTAAATGTAACTGGTTGTATACAGACTCTGCAGGGTCTTCTAAACCAGTATAAAGATGTTAAGTTAAGTTAAGTTAAGTTTCTGTTGTACCTACTAACAAGTTTCTGTTGTACCTACTAACAAGTTTCTGTTGTACCTACTAACAAGTTTCTGTTGTACCTACTAACAAGTTTCTGTTGTATCTACTAACAAGTTTCTGTTGTACCTACTAATAAGTTTCTGTTGTACCTACTAACAAGTTTCTGTTGTACCTACTAACAAGTTTCTGTTGTACCTACTAACAAGTTTCTGTTGTGCCTACTAACAAGTTTCTGTTGTACCTACTAACAAGTTTCTGTTGTACCTACGTGTTTCTATTGTACCTACGCGTGTTTGTTATACCTACGTGGTTTTGTTAATTTAGTATTCTCTTGGTGATCATTCTGCACCGTTTATCCAATATTTATATTTCGATGTTTTTCCATTGGCCTTCACGATCCGCCTTCACTAAACTGTACCTCGGGTTCTTCAATAAAACTTTCAGGATGCAGAATATTCGTTTGTTTATTTATTGCATGTTTTGGAGGTGATGGGAGAGTCGTTTTGGATGGGAGGGGGGATGGGAGGGGGGATAAGACGGTACCTGGACACACAAACACTTGCTGGTGAAACGACACATGTCTCTGGGACACGTCAGCATGTGGCGCAGTGTCTGGCCTACAGCTATGATTAAGTTATGCTGATTATGGCCCCTACGTTACTATCGCCCTTTGATATTCCTGAAATATTGTGGGTCTGTTCATTATTGGGAAGGTAAAGGGACTTATTCCGTGTTGTAAGGACGTGTTCATGTTGAGGCATTCGAGCCTAATGTAGCCTAGGGTACGTGTGTATAATGTTGCTTTGTGTCCTAGCATTCATTTCGCCTAGGAATGCCAGCTAGAGTACGACTTGAAGTCCTTTGATGTGGGGTGTATTCTACCTGTTAGTAAACAGTGCATTTCTACGTTCCGTTAATACGGTGGTTGTCAGTAATGCTTTGGTAGATGTCCATGTTTCGCAGCTATATGCTACCACTGAGCATGGACGGTTACCAAAACTTCTAGAACGAGAATCGAGTCGTTCGAGTTATAATGTTCCAGAAAGATCCTCAGAATACCCTGAACTGAGAGAAGAACACATCTAGGCATCCAGCAAGAGTTGAGCCTAGAGGAGAACTGGTTTATCAATTCCATTTTTGGTCACATCAAGAGACACAACGGTCTTGAGAGGACGGTGATGGAAGGTATCGTGCCAGGCAAAAGAGGAAGGGGTAGACCAAGAAGACGATGGCACCAAGATATCCAGGAATGCCTGAGTATGACAGTGGCGAAGGCTGGAGTTTTAGCAAGGGAACGAGTTTCTTTCAGTGGGGCTGTTCGTCTTCTCCGTCGATTAACTGATGCTGTGCGCCTATCCCAGTGAGGTTCACGATCACCTGATGCTTCTAGTCCGGTGAGGTTCACGAAGGAGGCTGTGCGTTTCATGTCTTCGCCGGTCCCCCACAGCTTTTCGAGCATGGTCGCTCCCCCAGACCAGACTGCCTCTCTTTGGTCTGTATAGGTGGGGCATTCTTGGAGTACATTTTCTGGTGTTTGCTTGGGTGCTCCACAATCCCACGTGGCAGTGTCTCTGAGACCCATTCTGTGGAGGTGGGTCTTGAGTCTTCAATGTCCCGTTCTGAGTCTGAAGATCTTTGTCTGCCCATCTCTGCCAAGTTTGTCTTTTGCTGTCATTTTCTGGCTTGTATTCTTTGTGCTGGTCTGCCCATTCTGTATGGATCGTTTGATGATTGTACTTGCTCCTTTATAACTCTGTGGATGGACATCACGCGAAAACTGACATCCAGATGTGCCATATTCTGACTGCAACTTTGCAACATCTTCAAGATCTGTCCCTCCCAATCTCTGTCCCTCCCAATCTCTGTGCCTCCCAAGATCTGTCCCTCCCAAAATATGATCTGTCCCTCCCAAGATATGATCTGTCCCTCCCAAGATATGATCTGTCCCTCCCAATCTCTGTGCCTATCAAATATGTGGCCTAACATCAGGTGGCCCACATTCCCGACACGCTCAGTGAGGCATGCAGCCTGTTTACATGAGGCCAGGCCCGACTCGCTGAGTCATTCCCTGACGATCTCGTGTTACCGTTCATATGAGGCGTATCGTTAGCTGATAACTGGGTAGACATGTTTTACCATTTAGTGATGTTAGCTGATAACTGGGTAGACATGTTTTACCATTTAGTGATGTTAGCTGATAACTGGGTAGACATGTTTTACCATTTAGTGATGTTAGCTGATAACTGGGTAGACATGTTTTACCATGTAGTGATGTTAGCTGATAACTGGGTAGACATGTTTTACCATTTAGTGATGTTAGCTGATAACTGGGTAGACATGTTTTACCATTTAGTGATGTTAGCTGATAACTGGGTAGACATGTTTTACCATTTAGTGATGTTAGCTGATAACTGGGTAGACATGTTTTACCATTTAGTGATGTTAGCTGATAACTGGGTAGACATGTTTTACCATGTAGTGATGTTAGCTGATAACTGGGTAGACATGTTTTACCATTTAGTGATGTTAGCTGATAACTGGGTAGACATGTTTTACCATTTAGTGATGTTAGCTGATAACTGGGTAGACATGTTTTACCATGTAGTGATGTTAGCTGATAACTGGGTAGACATGTTTTACCATTAATATTGTTAGTGATAACTGGGTAGACATGTCTTACCCTCGGATTATTAACATCACTGTCGTCAGCTGATAACATGCAGCCTGTTTCCAGAGCCGCCAATTGATGGCGGGATATGGACTAGGCCAGCTTTGATTGGCTGACCACGATGCAGCAGTCAGTTAAGAGTCACTGACCCTGAAAGAAGCAGCCAGCTATGAGTCACTGACCCTGATGGAAGCATCCAACTAAGAGTCACTGGCTACTGTCCAGCTTATTCATTATTACGTCAGGGATCAAGATGCTGAGCAACGCATGAGCTGAAAGTGGTCAGCGACCCATAGCTGACTGCTAGCGTCAAGGCCAACGAACCAGAGCTGCCAAGACCCTTCTACACCTCCACGCGGTGATCCTGGATAACATTCTGCAGAAGGGCAGACTGGCTAAGAAGAAGGGATCAAAGAGGGAAGGCTGCTAACCGTATATTCAAAAATTTTCCGCTGAAGTCGGATGTGTCGGATCGAAAGGTGCAAATATCGCAGTCAAACTATAAACTACGACACAACGCATTCAGTTCTCCGGACAATATCCTGCTTCTTGCAAAGCCCTTTTCAGGGTTTGGTGGTTAGAGTTTGAGAACGAACGAAGAAGAAGAAGAATTAAAGAACCCCACTCCCGTCTACGACAGCATTCCTGAACTGCGGTAGCCGTGATCTCTTCCCCTCCCCACCCCATCCTCCCTGTATCTGACGAAGGAGAGCAAGGACTCCGCCGTAATGAGTTGACATCGTTTTAAGATATTGATTTCCTCCTCCTGGGGATGGAACCCTGAGAACGTCATTATGCCTGGCGTATGGTAATGAGGTTGTGTGTTTAGGGGATGCGTAACAAGATCTGTTGAGGCGAGGAATACCAGTCGGCGAGGAGGGGGTTGGTAGAATATGTATATCATTATAAACAATCAGCTTGAGTCGCGCTGGGAAAGGCGATCTCTGCAGGGATGGCAGCTTGTGTGATCTGTCGTTGGTCTCCGCCCATGCCATGATGTCGTGCCAAGATTTACATTCGGGTTAGTTGAAACATTCTGACCAAGTACATACATTAAACACACACATACACACACAACACACACATATACACTCACAGAATGCGCACATATAACACGCACAACATGCACAAAACACTCACACAGAAGCACTTACAAGACACAAACACATCACATTAATACAAAACACACACGCAACACACATAATGGACACAAAAGCACCCACACACAACACACAACGAAGCACCCACACACAACACACAACGAAGCACCCACACAATACACAACAAAGCACCCACACAACACACAACGGAGCACCCACACACAACACACAACGAAGCACTCAGACAACACACAACGAAGCACCCACACAACACACAACAAAGCACCAACACACAACACACAACGAAGCACCCACACACAAACTGAATCAGTTTAACATCTCGCAACTCTAGACACGAGAGCCCGCTCTCTCCCAACACCCTGATTCTGGTTTGAGTGCTTGTTGACGGAAAGGTATAACATTCTTATCTGGCATGTCCTTTCCTTCAACTTCTGACATGGCAGGAACGCTCTTTGTCGGGTACAGCACTGACTTCAAGTAGAGACATAGACAGACAGACAGGACTATAGAAGACACTTAGATCGACAGACAGACATGACTATAACAGACACTTAGATCGACAGACAGACAGGACTATAGCAGACATTTAGATCGACAGACAGACAGGACTATAGCAGACACTTAGATCGACAGACAGATATGACTATAACAGACACTTAGATCGACAGACAGACAGGACTATAGCAGACACTTAGATCGACAGACAGACAGGACTATAGCAGACACTTAGATCGACAGACAGACAGGACTATAGCAAACACTTAGATCGACAGACAGACAGGACTATAGCAGACACTTAGATCGACAGACAGACAGGACTATAGCAAACACTTAGATCGACAGACAGACAGGACTATAGCAGACACTTAGATCGACAGACAGACAGGACTATAGCAAACACTTAGATCGACAGACAGACAGGACTATAGCAGACACTTAGATCGACAGACAGACAGGACAATAGCAAACACTTAGATCGACAGACAGACAGGCAGACAGACAGATAGAGTGTGTGTTTAGAAAAAGGGAGGGTGGGGTGGCTATTCTGTAAAGTAGAATAATAGTAATAATAATATAAGTAACAGTATCACTTGTTTTAATCCACAGTGATGGAAAACGAAATGGCGGACAGAGAATTAATAGTTATCTAACTCTTGGAATGTCCTCTTGACCTAGTTACACAAGGAGAATCTGTCCCTGAATGGAGACATTCATCTAGCTCTTGGACTGTCCTCTTGACCTAGTTACACAAGGAGAATCTGTCCCTGAATGGAGACATTCATCTAGCTCTTGGACTGTCCTCTTGACCTAGTTACACAAGGAGAATCTGTCCCTGAATGGAGACATTCATCTAGCTCTTGGACTGTCCTCTTGACCTAGTTACACAAGGAGAATCTGTCCCTGAATGGAGACATTCATCTAGCTCTTGGACTGTCCTCTTGACCTAGTTACACAAGGAGAATCTGTCCCTGAAAGGAGAAACAATTGATGCTCACGTCCTAACAGCTGGCCTCCATGTTGTCTGCTCAAGATGGCTGCAAAGGGATCTTGACATTGCAATACGTTCAATCCACAAGCAACTACTGAGCGGCAGCTGTGTGCTCGCCTTCAGCATCACCATCATCTAGTTGGGCTAAAGCAGAGGGAATTAGGCCAAACATCCACAGAACAAATTATTTTGTACACCAGGTCTCACGAGTGACGTAACTGCTCATGTTCAAGAGGTGAGCCCACAAAGTTGGCATGTTTACAGCTCTTGTCAGGGACTGAGTCTAGTTGGACGCATTGGTAGAGTGTATTCTGATGATATTGACGATTGGGATTCGAATCTCAGTAGAACATACTTTCTACTCTTCCTTGTCAGCATTAAATATACATCAATACCAGCCAGATCGCTGCGTCGTGAGTCAGCCAGACCGCTGCGTCGTGAGTCAGCCAGATCGCTGCGTCGTGAGTCAGCCAGATCGCTGCGTCGTGAGTCAGCCAGATCGCTGCGTCGTGAGTCAGCCAGATCGCTGAGTCGTGAGTCAGTCAGATTACGAAGGTGCGACCCAGCCTAAATCCTAGGATGTGAGTAATCATGATTATGAGATTATGACCCAGACCGATAACGAGGCTGTGGGACAGCCACATTATGGAGCTGTGAACCAACCTAGACTGTCAACCAGCTCGATACTAGACTGTCAACCAGCTCGATACTAGACTGTCAACCAGCCCGATACTAGACTGTCAACCAGCTCGATACTAGACTGTCAACCAGCCCGATACTAGACTGTCAACCAGCTCGATACTAGACTGTCAACCAGCCCGATACTAGACTGATTCAATAAAATTACTGGGATGTAAGGCAACAAGACTGATACGTGCTGTCCTCAGGCTGCCAGCAAGCCAGATAACTAAGATGTGAGTCAACCAGGTCACATGGCTGAGGTGACGAGAGAGAACATCTCTGAAATTGATGAAAATGGCGTCGTGATTGGCCAGGAACAGATCGCTCAGTCACCGGGAGTAAAGGAGTACACCTCCCTCGGAAATACTGCTCTGCACAATTGGACACCGTCAAGCTTGAGGTATACCAAGGTCAATCTACATCACCGGAAGTTCCAGACGTTGCCCGGAACACAAGCCAATGGACAGTCGCCACGAGCTGGACCAATCAACTGGCGGCCTCCCTCAACGACTGGGAACTCGAACACTACCAGTGAGATTTCCCAAGAGCAACAGCTGCTTTATGACCACATAAAGAAACTAATTGGGGAGAATCATGGACCAGACTCCGAGATTCAACCAGCTGGTGGCAACACAAGACCTAACGGGGGCATAGCATTTCAATCTCAATGTCTAGATGATCGGTTAAAGCTAGTTCAGACAGAACAGAGTGATACGATGGAAAGAGTGTTCGAGAACATTTATAGCAATTGCAAGCCTGGCTACCCCCCTTCTAACGTGCATCCAGATGGACATACAATTTGCAAGCAGAAGCACGGGGGCCCACTGCCATCAGAAAGGGACAGTCACAGAAATGGCCGGCGATGGTTGTCCTGTACGGATGTTGATGATAGTGGTACGCTCAACTCTCATAGAACTAGAACTTCAAAATGTTATATATCCTCCCGGTCTGGGACAACCCTGTTCAAGAATTCGCAGACAGGGCAGAGAAGCAGCCCTCTTGGATCAGTGCCTAGTGTGTCTGATGTTAACACCGGTGATAGTCTACGTATGGTGGATACCAACACAAATCCCTTAGGTCAAGGCTCAGCACAGAGCTACGCTGAAACAGACATGGCGGCTGGATCTCACAGCGGGAGCCCGGCTCTTCAGTGCAGCAGAGCACAGTCATTACTTGATCTTTCTAGAGACGGTCTTCCTCTGGAGACATATCCTCACAGGTCATCCCTTACCTCGCTCAACTACAGCCTCAGAACACCTTCCATCGTTCCGAGAACCCCTGTTTTACAGGTAGGCTGCGATGGTTCAACGGGGAGTCTGAGGAATAAACCAACAGCCTACAGCAACTTGTCCAGACCGAGTAGTGGACCTTCGAAACGTACATCTCCAGAAGGTTGTGACAGTAAGACATCTCACATAGTCAGGTCAGGTCTGTGCTTCAACACTACCACGCAGACAGACATGACACTTTGCACAGTCCAGGCTTGTAGCACAGTAGATGGGACGCCAAGAAGGAGGCATACTCAACATCAGGAGATTCAGCTGACTTCCATGACATCTTCACGGACATTAGGTGCTGAAGAGGAGAACCAACGAGACAAGTGTGTTCAGACTTCAATCTCTGCGGATTGTAATCATTCAGTGGATGTTTGTTATGATAGCACACGCTATTCTTGCGGATCTGATCGTCTCCTCACATCACCATTCAAGTCTAGACTTCCTCCTCGGCGGGGCTGCCAAGATGTTCTGGACACGAGTGTGGACATCCACAGACACACGGCTGGTAGCAACCGATTGGAAGACAGTTATACAAGTCAAGATGGTGGCTCGTCTAGCTCGTGGGGAGAAGCCCCCAGAACCGATGACGTCAGCTATGACGTCGTGGACCAGTCCATCCATCACGGGGGTGAGTACAGCAGAAGTAAGGCTGAACTCAATGATCGCAGCCTTTTATGTCCAGGTGGTTTCAGATCCATGATCAGTGTAGCAGATTCTAGACATGACATCTCAGACTGGAACCTCTATGGCAAGGATGTGAACACTCTGCAGGGTTGCGCCTGTAGTTGTTGTTGTTCCGTGGGTTGCCTTAGTCTGGACAATTCTTTGAGTAGGACACATGCGCCATTTGAGATAGTCAGTGACAGTGTGTATTCTTCATTGGACACTGTTTATCATCATGACTGTAACAGTGCTCCAATCTCAGGGCCTCATGTATGTACCAGAGGGCTGTCACGTGATGCAGGGGAGAAGGTACACAACATGTCACTGACAAGTGGTTTAGGTTCGGATGTCTCATCTCTGGATTCAAACTGGAGGAGCTACTCCCCAGATAGGGCACGTCTTCGTAGCACGTCGTGTTCCCGCAGCGAGGAGACGGCGGTACATCCCGCTGACAATGCGCCTTCATCGTTGCCCAAATCCGTGAGTACAACGTACGCATGGAAGAAGGTGGTTTTAGTTAATCCTGAAGATCTACGTGCTTCCAGGTGTGGATCTGATTCTGACGAAAATAACCACGAAAGAGGACCAAGCTGTATTCAGCGTAAAGATTTAGACAAAACCTTTTCCCAGAGTAAAACACGAGAAGATCACATCAAGGAGGATAGAAATGTATGGTTGTCTGATGTATCAATTGTAAACAAGGACCGTGCAGATCACTTTTCATTAAACGGAGCAAGTCCAACAGGACAGCAGGCACCTGCCCCCCACATTTCTCGTTGCTGCACGTGCTCAGAATCTCTCAGTTTAGAACACATCGAGGAGGAGTTGGATACAGTCTTTGTGGTTGCGGGGACGTCCAGATCTGCTAGGGAGGATGTGGTTGCTGGGACGTCCAGATCTGCTAGGGAGGATGTGGTTGCTGGGACGTCCAGATCTGCTAGGGAGGATGTGGTTGCTGGGACGTCCAGATCTGCTAGGGAGGATGTGGTTGCTGGGACGTCAAGATCTGCTAAGGAGGATGTGGTTGCTGGGACGTCCAGATCTGCTAGGGAGGATGTGGTTGCTGGGACGTCCAGATCTGCTAGGGGGGATGTGGTTGCTGGGACGTCCAGATCTGCTAGGGGGGATGTGGTTGCTGGGACGTCCAGATCTGCTAGGGGGGATGTGGTTGCTGGGACGTCAAGATCTGCTAGGGATGGTGTGGTTGCTGGGACGTCCAGATCTGCTAGGGAGGATGTGGTTGCTGGAACGTCCAGATCTGCTAGGGGGGATGTGGTTGCTGGGACGTCAAGATCTGCTAGGGAGGATGTGGTTGCTGGAACGTCCAGATCTGCTAGGGATGATGTGGTTGCTGGGACGTCAAGATCTGCTAGGGAGGATGTGGTTGCTGGGACGTCAAGATCTGCTAGGGAGGATGTGGTTGCTGGGACGTCCAGATCTGCTAGGGATGGTGTGGTTGCTGGGACGTCAAGATCTACTAGAGATGGTGTGGTTGCTAGTAATGCTGGATCGCCAGGATCTAGGAGATTTGACTTCTTCAATGGAAGAGATGATACCAGACGGCATGAGGCACCTCAGACATATCTGTGGCTCAATGATGTTGATGTGTCCAAAGAAAATCTGGAGCAAACAGCTTCTCAACAACGTTTGGTAATAACCAACTCGATCCCCAGCGTCAAAGTTCCAGGCCACGACATAGGATCGTGGAGATTCCAGAGAAACAGTCCGTCTAACGTCGAGAGATTTCTAGCACCATCACTATCTAACTATGACCAAAATGTTGTTTCTTCCAACGCCGGTATTACGCAATCTTTGCAAACGGCTTGTCATTCCACTTTTGGTGCCAATCAACCAGATCCGACAACCCGTCACTCAACTTTCGGTGCCAATCAACCAGATCTGATGACCCGTTATTCCACATCTGGTGCCAATCAACCAGATCTGATGACCCGGTATTCCACTTCCGGTGCCAATCAACCAGATCTGATGACCCGTCATTCCACTTCCGGTGCCAATCAACCAGATCCGACAACCCGTCGTTCCACTTCTGGTGCCAATCAACCAGATCTGACGACCTGTCAGCGACAAAGTTGTTTGAACTATGACCAGCCTAAAGCTAGTTCAACAAACCCCCATAGAAAATCTGCACTGGACGATGTCTCTTCATTGGATACCCCCCTGTCGTGTGTGGTCAGGGGTTCATTGTTTGAATCCGTTGAAGATGTCATCTCCCAGGTGAGTGAGAATCTTGTGAAGAGTGCCCAGAGAGTGGTCAGCCTCCGCAGGTCCTCATCGTCCAGAGCAAGCGTGGATAACTCGGACTCGGCTCGACCAGAGAGGAACCGCAGAGAGACTGACTGGACACTGGTAAGGGCTCTCGGATACAGCCAGGGCATCGCCCACAAATCATCGCGGAGATCTCTCGACTCGGACTCTCTTTATAGGGATTTCTGCATGATGAGGTCCTCTAGGCACAGGCCTTCCTTTTCTGCCGACATTGTAAGTATTTACTTGAGTGCTTTTCAAAGTTTTTGTTAGACCATGACCAATGTTATGTTATTGTTGAATGTGTACTAAGATCCAAACGTATGGAGTCAGTTTTATTGTCATTGCTTCCAGGGATCGGATTTTGAATTTGTTTTGTTGTGTTATTAAAAACCGACATCACTGTACTTCGGGCATACCCTTAGGAGCTCATTCTATGTCATCAAATGGCGTGGTATTTATGGTTCTTGCAGCTTGTTGGTCGTACACACTTCTGTTCCACCCTTCCATGCGCCCTAGTTTGATCTCAAGTTCTGCCGTCCGTGGAGTGGTGATTCATCAATTGTAGTGTCATCATCCAGTGTCATCATCCAGTGTCATCATCCAACAGGCGGTCACTCTCAGCCTTCCAAATGTCATCCATATACGTATCCAGTGAGCCTATAATGAGTGCGTGTGGAGTCAGAACGTCGGCTTCATCAATGCCTGGAACCCCAGTCTAGCCAGGACAGTACATCCCCACCATCCCCTGGAGGTCTCTGTGACAGTCCTCCTCTCCTGCCTTTGCCACACCTTCTGTAGCAAAGTTTGGATGACTGCCCTAATAAAATAGGTCTCAGAGAGCCATACCAGAGCTGAGGTCTCTGCCTCCATTCTCGTACTGGATATTGTTGCCCTATATATCCCCCCCCCCCCCTCTCAGCAACAACCTGACCTCCCACTCTAACACAGAAGCCCCAACCTGACCTTTCACTCTAACACAGAAGCCCCAACCTGACCTCCCACTCTCAGAAAAGACCCAACCTGACCTCTCTCCCTCTAACACAGAACCCCCAATATGACGTCTCACTCTAGCAGAGGAGCCCCTGACCTATCACTCTAATAGAAACGCCCCTGATTTCCCACAGTATATCATCACTATCCTGAGTCTTAGCACTCATACGCTGGTTAAGCTCTGCCTTCCCACTGCACCACACTCTGAATTCCCTACCCAGGATCACTACGTAGTAATCTCTCATACTATCACTAGAGTGAACCCATTCTTATTGACTGACCATTCCCTCAACTTTGGCTCGGGTTGTGACGAAAGCCACTGTAATCTACCATTTAACGTTCTTTTCAGGGCGCATAAAAAAAGTAACCTACTCATTGTGGAAATTCGCAAACAACATGGAGGTGGCCATTGACAGGTGAGACAGGCTGAAAGAACTCGGAGTAATCTTTGATGGAGGTGTAAGTGACAGGTGTAAGGTAAGGCTCCCCCAGGTGTGAGGTAAGGCCCCCCCCAAACATGTGTAAGGTAAGGCTCCCCCAGGTATGAGGTAAGGCTCCCCAGGTGTGAGGTAAGGCCACCCCCACATGTGTAAGGTAAGGCTCCGCTCCCCGGTGTTAGGTAAGGCTCCCCATGTGTGAGGTAAGGCTTCCACCAGGTGTAATGTAAGGCTCCGCTCCTAGGTGTAAGGTAAGGCTCCCCAGGTGTGAGGTAAGGCTTCCGTCCCATGTGTGAGGTAATGCTCCCCAGGTGTAAGGTAAAGCTTCCCCAGGTGTAAGGTAAGGCTCCCCCAGTGTGAGGTAAGGCTCCCCCAGGTGTAAGGTAACGCTCCCCTCCCAGGTGTGATGTAAGGCTCCCCAGGTGTAATGTAAAGCTCCCCAGGTGTAAGGTAAGGCTCCCCAGGTGTAAGGTAAGGCTCCCCCAGGTGTAAGGTAAGGCTCCTCCAGATGTAAGGTAAGGCTCCCCCAGGTGTAAGGTAAAGCTCCCCTCCCAGGTGTGAGGTAAGGCTCCCCAGGTGTGAGGTAAGGCTCCCCAGGTGTAAGGTAAAGCTCCCCAGGTGTAAGGTAAGGCTCCCCAGGTGTAAGGTAAGGCTCCACCAGGTGTAAGGTTAGGCTCCCCAAGTGTAAGGTAAGGCTCCCTATGTGTAAGGTAAAGCTCCCCAGGTGTAAGGTAAGGCTCCCCATGTGCAAGGTAAGGCTCCCCAGGTGTAAGTTAAGGCTCCCTAGGTGTAAGGCAAGGCTCCCCATGTGTAAGGTAAGGCTCCCCATGTGTAAGGTAAGGCTCCCCAGGTATGAGGTAAAGCTCCCTAGGTGTGAGGTAAGGCAACCCCCACATGTGTAAGGTAAGGCTCTCCTCCCAGGTGTGAGGTAAGGCTTCCACCAGGTGTAATGTAAGGCTCCCCTCCCATGTGTAAGGTAAGGCTCCGCCCCCAGGTGTAAGGTAAAGCTCCCGTCCCAGGTGTGAGGTAATGCTCCCCAGGTGTAAGGTAAGGCTTCCCCAGGTGTAAGGTAAGGCTCCCCCAGTGTGAGGTAAGGCTCCCCCAGGTGTAAGGTAACGCTCCCCTCCCAGGTGTGATGTAAGGCTCCCCAGGTGTAATGTAAAGCTCCCCAGGTGTAAGGTAAGGCTCCCCAGGTGTAAGGTAAGGCTCCCCCAGGTGTAAGGTAAGGCTCCTCCAGATGTAAGGTAAGGCTCCCCCAGGTGTAAGGTAAGGCTCCCTATGTGTAAGGTAAGGCTCCCCAAGTGTAATTTAAGGCTCCCCAGGTGTACGTTAAGGCTCCCTAGGTGTAAGGTAAGGCTCCCCATGTGTAAGGTAAGGCTCCCCAGGTGTAAGGTAAGGCCCCCCTCAGGTGTAAGGTAAGGCTACCCAGGTGTAAGGTAATGCTCCAAAGGTGTAAGGTAAGGCTCCCCAGGTGTAAGGTAAAGCTCCCCAGGTGTAAGGTAAGGCTCCCCCAGGTGTAAGGTAAGGCTCCCCCAGGTGTAAGGTAAGGCCCCCCATAGAACAAAGTCTGGTCATGTTTCTGTCAGCTCATCTCTTGACTTGTGTTCCTGTATATTTCAGATGCATGGCCCAGCCATTTCCAAGTAAGTATTCTTCATAAACATCAGTCATAAATATATGTCCTTCAAAAGAAGGCGCCCCCCCACCCCCCATAACCACCCACCCCCTCCTAACCAGCCACCCTCACATAACCACTCACCCACATAACCACCCACCTCCTCCTAACCAGCCACCCTCACATAACCACTCACCCACATAACCACTCACCACATAACCACTCACCCCTACATAACCACTCACCCCCATAACCACCCACCTCTACATAACCAACCACCCACCCCCACATAACCACCCACCTTGTGTTGACAGTTGTTCCACTCTACGACACCTGATTTGTTTGCTGTTTTCCACCTAACGTGCCCCTGACGAAGGCCTGCATGTCTAACGTGTGTTCTGGTCTGTATCTACCCCGGTCTCAGAGCTGACCCATACTCTGTTTATGTTTTTACCGTTCGCTGACCGTCAGTATCGTCGCAGCTTCGCTGTATTTGTACCGGACCTGATTAATGGTCTACCACCTCGAGCTAAAGTCCATGCATCAACTAGGGTTTCTCACTCCGTTCTCTGGACTACATCCTGTTTAGGGCTTGGTAGCGGGAGTGAAAGACCGAACGCAGAAGAAGAAGAAGAAGAAGAAGAAGAAGAAAAAGAAAAAGAAAAAGAAGAAGATCTAAAGTTCTCGCTCTAGTTCCTGCTAGATACTGCCAACTGCCAGCCAATCTTGGTACTCTTCTGTGACACTTATTTGCTGACACTTACAATCACATGGTCTAGGTAGCGGAGTTGTTTAACGAATAAGAAATTGGTTAACGGGCAGAAGGCAGAGTTGGCCTAAATAAGGAGTACTCTGAGTGGTGTGAAGTGAAAAGTGGAGTGCCACAGGGCTCGGTTTTGGGACCAGTTTTGTTCTTGATATATATATATATGATTTGGACATTGATTTAGGATCCATGATTGCAAAGTTCGCGGATGACACAACGTTATGCGACAGGGTCTCTTCTCCGGCAGAGGTGGATCTATTGAGATCAGATTTAGCTCAGATTTATAAATGATCTGAGAGCTGACGATGGAGTTTAATGTAGACAAATGTACAGTCATTTACATGGGAAGATCAAAATGGAACATAATTACAGAATGGGAGAGAACAATATTAGAAAGATAGATAAAGAAAGGGACGTAGGTGTTATATTAGATCATACAGGTAAGGTGAGTGAGCAAGTCCAGGTGGCTGTGAAAAAGGCAAATGCAATAATGATTAACAGAAACATTACACACAGGAGCAAAGAAATTATTGAAAAGCATAGAAAGGAGAGCTACGAAAGCTGATAGTGGGATTCCAGGATTACAGTTATGAGGAAAGACTCAGAAAAACCGGCCTACAGTGTCTCGAAGAGAGAAGAATTCGAGGTGACTTAATACAGGTTTATAAGATGATCAGAGGAATGGATAGATTAGACTATAACACGTTTTTTTTTCAAAATACAGCCGGCTACAAGAACAAGAGGGCATAGCTACAAATTGTTTAAATACAAATCCTGATTAGATATTAGAAAATATTTGTTTAGTCACAGAGTGGTGGGAGCTTGGAATGCATTCCCATTGAAAATAGTGGGGGCAGGGGCAGTTAATTCATTCAAAAATAGATTGGATGCACATTTAATTTTTAAAAATTATTTTGCGATCGCCTTATTTCTCTAATCCCCAAGACAGTATGCGCTGCATTACTGTTTATATTTTGCGCCTGTCGGCCCAGTGCATCCGACTTCGGCATGCATTTTATGTAATGGTCTGCTTCCTCCTGCATTTCCTAAGGGTTTGCTTCCCCGGGGTAACGGCTATCTATCTACCAATTTGTATAAGCCATCTAATCACTCACCAACCAATCTATTCAACCACCCGTACATCCATCCATTAACCTGGCCATCCATCACCTACCAATCTAACCATTCACCTACCGACCTATGCATCTATCCATCAGACCATCAATCAACCTATCCATCCATCCATCTGTATTTGTTGTGATCCACACTGACATCTATCGGTAGTTCCTGTCTTTGATTTGCTGGATTACTGACATCTCAATGACACGATGACATCTCAATGACACGATGACATCTCAATGACACGATGACATCTCAATGACACGATGACATCTCAATCACATGATGACATCTCAATGACATGACTGACACGATGACATCTCAATGACATGACTGACATGATGACATCTCAATGACATGACTGACATGATGACATCTCCATGACATTATGACATCTCAATGACATAACTGACACGATGCCATCTCAATGACATGACTGACATGATGACATCTCAATGACATGATGACATCTCAATGACATGACTGACATGATGACATCTCAATGACATGATGACATCTCAATGACATGACTGACATGATGACATCTCAATGACATGATGACATCTCAATGACATGACTGACATGATGACATCTCAATGACATAACTGACACGATGACATCTCAATGACATGACTGACATGATGACATCTCAATGACATGATGACATCTCAATGACATGACTGACAGGATGACATCTCAATGACATGATGACATCTCAATGACATGATGACATCTCAATGACATGACTGACATAATGACATCTCAATAACATGACTGACATGATGACATCTCAATGACATGACTGACAGGATGACATCTCAATGACATGACTGACATAATGAAATCTCAATAACATGACTGACACGATGACATGACTGACATGATGACATCTCAATGACATGACTGACACGATGACATGACTGACATGATGACATCTCAATGACATGACTGACATGATGACATTTTAATAACATGACTGACACGATGACATCTCAATGACATGACTGACATGATGACATCTCAATGACATGACTGACATGATGACATCGCAATGACATCTCAATGACATGACTGACATGATGCCATCTCAATGACATGACTGACATGATGACATCTCAATGACATGACTGACATGATGACATCTTAATGACATGATGACATCTCAATGACATGACTGACATGATGACATCTCAATGACATGACTGACATGATGACATCTCAATGACATGACTGACATGATGACATCTCAATGACATGACTGACACGATGACATCTCAATGACATGATGACATCTCAATGACATGACTGACACGATGACATCTCAATGACACGATGTGATCTCAATGACACGATGCCATCTCAATGACACGATGACATCTCAATGACACGATGACATCTCAATGACACGATGACATCTCAATGACACGATGACATCTCAATGACACGATGACATCTCAATGACACGATGACATCTCAATGACATGATGACATCTCAATGACATGATGACATCTCAATGACACGATGACATCTCAATGACACGATGACATCTCAATGACACGATGACATCTCAATGACACGATGACATCTCAATGACACGATGACATCTCAATGACATGATGACATCTCAATTACATGATGACATCTCAATGACATGTAGCTTTTATTCACACAGCACCGTCTGTGATAGCAATGTCACCTCTTCCCCTGCCTACCAGCCCGTCCCGTCAAAGAGGAGAACCCCACCACAACCACATGCCCGACCTCCCACTGCTGGACCTGGACCACCTGCACGACTTCCCACTGCTGGACCTGGACCACCTGCACTACCGCCCAGAAAGAGCAAAGTGAATCAACAGGAGGTATTTGTTTATGCCTCAGATATTTTGCCTAATTCCAGGAATCTTCCTGGATCCTCTATGGACAAAAACCACATGCAAGTTTCTGGACCCTCCATGGACAAAAGCCACATGCAAGTTCCTGCACCCTCCCTGGAAAAAAGCCACATGCAAGTTCCTGGACCCTCCCTGGAAAAAAGCCACATGCAAGTTCCTGGACCCTCCCTGGACAAAAGCCACATGCAAGTTCCTGGACCCTCCCTGGAAAAAAGTCACATGCAAGTTCCTGGACCCTCACTGGAAAAAAGCCACATGCAAGTGAATCATTTGGGCCAACACAGCGAGGACGTTCTTGTAGACAATTCAAAAGTGAACTTCAAAGATTTAATGTCGCAGTGGAAAAATAACACAAGCTCTATGTCTCCAAGGTGCCACAGCGGCTGTACATCTCCAAACATCTCAGGGACCACAGATGCTAAACATTCTCCAGAAAGCTTGCCAGATACTACCATCTCTAACAAGGATTATGGTATGTCTGCTGTAACACAGAACGGCCTTGTCAACTGTGTACAGACCCTGCCAGCAGAAAGTACTTCCATGCTTGGATATTCAAAGACTATAAGCAGCCACGTCCTATCGGAGACGCCTGCAGAGGCTGAAGCCTCAAACTCCACAGGAAAGTATGTCAACAACGTCCATCGTAGGTTCCGCGAACGCAGCTCGTCTCACAATGACGTTCTGTCTGACGGAAGGATCCATTTTCAACTTTCACGTCTGGATAAGCAGCATCCAGCGATCGTGCCAGATAAAACTGGTCTGTCTATTTCGAAATGGCGGCTTAAAAAAGGCGGGAATGAGGTCTCGATCCGTACATCCCCGAGGAGAGATCAGCAGACAACGGAGAAATCGGCCCCGTGTGAACGAGGACATCTTAATTCTCACCTTGGCATAATCAACCTTGACTCAGCTACGGAGCTCAGAAACAGGTAAGTTACTTGTTTTTTATCTTCACCCTTTATTTTCTTAATCTTTCTGGTTGATACACATCTCCTGGTACATTCTTATCCTAGCTCGTCTTTATTCTGGCACCAAGATGGCGGCAAACATCGGCAGGCATGATTGGATACAGCTGTTTGACAGGTTGATGGTCACCAATCGCAAGCGAAGATGGCGACATAGCTAGACTTGTGCTAGGAAGATGGATCTCGTATGATTTAAGTCCACTCCCGGCACTGCAGACTCTGCCGTAATTGGGACACGACTCTCCCTGACATGGGGCCCGTCTCTCCCACAAATGGGGCCCGCCTCTCCCACAAATGGGGCCCGTCTCTCCCACAAATGGGGCCCGTATCTCCCACAAATGGGGCTCGTCTCTCCCACAAATGGGGCCCGTCTCTCCCACAAATGGGGCCCGTCTCTCCCAAAAATGGGGCCCGCCTCTCCCACAAATGGAACACGATTCTCCCACAAAAACATTATGATCATTTCCGTTGATCTCCCCAGTACACGAAGGAAGAGATGGCTTTCTTTTAGAGGTCAGCCATATTGGAAGATGTTCCAAACGTTACACTTCTTTCTGTTGCACACTTCTCTCTGGTGTATACTTCTCTCTGGTGTACACTTCTCTCTGGTGTACACTTCTCTCTGGTGTACACGTGTGTGTATATAAGTCCCACTTAAAGAGCACCTCCATGTAGATGTGCTACCACCTCCATAGCTCTAGAAGTCGAAAGGCCACACAAGGTCCTCTACCAGGACATGTTAGAGACACGAGAGAGGGGGCAAGGACATCTCTGATGTATCATTCATGGTTTTGTATTATCATCAAACAATCATCTCACAAAGTAGCGTTCATGGACAACTCTTACCTGCTCCCTTGTTACTTCCACAGATTCGCACCTCAACCCTTGACTGGACACCAGACTGCATCCGGCAGGTCAACTAGTGCTCGGAACAGGTCTATCTCTATCACTTCCTTACATCCGGGCACTAGCAGCAGCCCCAACAATGTAGGCGGCTCTGAGAACACTGTTTTCCAGGGAACGAAACTTGGGCAAGGATCTTGGAAGAGCGAATCAGTGCTGGCTCAGTCAGATGTTGCAGGATCGTCAAGATTAGACCCAGAATTAACCAAACAGCTTGACGATAGACACTCCCAGGACAATCTGTACAGAGCTTCCACGACGACTCCAGTTCGACCCCCAAGGCTTAGCTCGCACGCAAGGCGCAGTATGGCGCAAACTTTAACCACTTCTGCCATGTATTCCTCTCCTAGAATCAGTAAACTTACGTCCGTGTCCTTGTCTGCGCTTGACAGCGTGTTAGCTGCCACAACTTCCGTCCCAGATCAGCCACGAGGGACCACACGTCTTGACAGCGTGTTAGCTGCCACAACTTCCGTCCAAGATCAGCCACGAGGGACCACACGTCTTGACAGCGTGTTAGCTGCCACAACTTCCGTCCAAGATCAGCCACGAGGGACCACACGTCTTGACAGCGTGTTAGCTGCCACAACTTCCGTCCCAGATCAGCCACGAGGGACCACACGTCTTGACAGCGTGTTAGCTGCCACAACTTCCGTCCCAGATCAGCCACGAGGGACCACACGTCTTGACAGCGTGTTAGCTGCCACAACTTCCGTCCCAGATCAGCCACGAGGGACCACACGTCTTGACAGCGTCTTAGCTGCCACAACTTCCGTCCCAGATCAGCCACGAGGGACCACACGTCTTGACAGCGTGTTAGCTGCCACAACTTCCGTCCCAGATCAGCCACGAGGGACCACACGTCTTGACAGCGTGTTAGCTGCCACAACTTCCGTCCCAGATCAGCCACGAGGGACCACACGTCTTGACAGCGTGTTAGCTGCCACAACTGCCGTCCCAGATCAGCCACGAGGGACCACACGTCAAGAAAGCTATGGGCGAGCACCCTCACTTCTCCCGGCTTCTCTTAACGATTCCAACCAGGTGGTAGCGCCATACCATTCGCGAGCTAACAACCTGCCAAGTTGTATCGACACATTCCGGGTATCTTGTGAAAGCTTTCAGGAAGGACATCTTCTGCAAGCTCAGTACTCCCCTCAAAGTAGAAAAGTTCCACATTACAGCTCAAACCATGGTGGTTCCGTGATTACTCACGATAACCATTTTACTACATCCTCATCTAGCCATGACAGCGACAACCGATTTCAACATAACGATTCTCTCAAAGATTATGGAACTTCTCCACCAAGATATTCTCCCAGCGATGAGATACTCCCTGACAAAGCTACCACAACTTCCAACAGCACAGAATATAACTATGATATCCCACTAGAAGATCATGGCTTGCCTTTGCGTCTTCAGTCAGCAAGCAGGACTATCTCTAGACCACGCTTAGATAACATCTTCGGTGCTTCCTTCAGGAGGCCTTCACGGGAGGAGCTGGGCTGTGACCAGGCGAGCAGGCAGCACGTGGGGGAGCTGGGCTGTGACCAGGCGAGCAGGCAGCTTGTGGGGGAGCTGGGCTGTGACCAGGCGAGCAGGCAACACGTGGGGGAGCCGAAGGTGGTGGACTGGGAGCTGATGGAAGCTCTTTGTCAAGACGCCATCAAAAAACGAATATCGTACATGAAGGACCTATTCTTGGAGCCCGCTGATACTACTGCCACCTTGGGGACGCTGGGACGCCACGAGAAAACCCCGTCTTCAGTCCATCATAGAACACGTGAGCACGTTCTTGGAGGGTCTAGTCACGTGACAGGCAGGGTCAAGAGGTTAGTGCTTCGGTGAGATTTGAGCTTATTTATGGGCGCGTGCGTGTGTGTTTGAATGGGTGTGTGTTTTGGTGGGTGTTCGTGCGTGTATGTTTCAGTGGGTGTGCGTGAGTGTGTTTGCGCTTATATTCGTGCGTGCGTGTGTGTCTCAGTGAGAGATTCGGTGGCAACTTTAATAAATGTAGAGAACACATTGTTCATTCTGATGTTATTGATGTCTCCAAAGAGTTTGTCCTTGAAAGCTACTGTTGGCGACCATCTTGAATTTACCTATTGCTCAAATTATGAACGGGTCATAAATACTGTCTTAGCCAGAAGTGGCGTTGAAAATAGGCTCTCCTATTCCAACCAAATACACACAATGCATGCGTCTCATGTAGTCTCTTGAAGCAATGGCCACCTCCTGGCCTTCGCGTGTCTGACATGTTCGTGCTTGCAGGAGAAAGGGAGGATAGGCGAGGATCTCAAGCCCTGGAACCAGAGAGATGCCCCAGGAAGATGAGATACTTGAGTCTAGCAGGTGGATTGTACGTTTCAGCAGTGACGAAAGCGACATGGATGGCAAGCTACCTTCCAGACAGCCATGCACAGCTGTCACGCCAAGCAATAAAGAACGTCTCAATCAACCCATTCACGCAAATTTGAGGAGTATGACCAGAGAACTGCCTTAGGGGCTGGATATCGACTACAATATGTTGGCAAAGGTGGTGGCCATGTGGGGATATCACAAAGTTTGCCCCAGGTTGGTCCCACAAATGCTCACACAGGAACAGAAAGTACATCGCATGCAAGTTTGTCATGACCTCTTGAACCATTGCGAGGATTGACCGAGATCAATCAGTCAGTCTCCCTCCATCACACCTATGGCCGTGTCAATGTTTGACCTAGATCCTCAGGCAGTCTCCCTCCATCACACATTTGGCCGTGTCAATGTTTGACCTAGATCCTCAGTCAGTTCCCATCCATCACACATTTGGCCGTGTCAATGTTTGACCTAGATCCCCAGTCAGTTCCCATCCATCCCACATATGGCCGTGTCAATGTTTGACCTAGATCCTGAGGCAGTCTCCCTCCATCACACCTATGGCGTGTCAATGTTTGACCTAGATCCTCAGTCAGTCCCCATCCATCACACATATGGCGTGTCAATGTTTGACCTAGATCCTCAGTCAGTCCCCCCCCCTCCTCCACCATTAATGAAAGTTGTAATGTTTGATCCACTACAGAATAACGCCACCAAGACGACACCACACACCTTCCTCAGATACCCCATCAGAAACCCAACTTAGAGACGACCCAACACCGAACGAGGAAATCAGCAAATCGGCCAGTGGGAGCAGCACCCTGAGCAGCCATGAGGTGAGTGATATTCTGTATGGTTAAATCTGGCGGTCCTTGACGTGATTGGTGTGACGGCTGGTGACATGATTGTTGTGACGGTCAGTGACATGATTGTTGTGACGGGCAGTGACGTGATTGTTGTGACGGTCAGTGACATGATTGTTGTGACGGTCAGTGACATGATTGTTGTGACGGTCAGTGACATGATTGTTGTGACGGTCAGTGACATGATTGTTGTGACGGTCAGTGACATGATTGTTGTGACGGTCAGTGACATGATTGTTGTGACGGTCAGTGACATGATTGTTGTGACGGTCAGTGACATGATTGTTGTGACGGTCAGTGACATGATTGTTGTGACGGTCAGTGACATGATTGTTGTGACGGTCAGTGACATGATTGTTGTGACGGTCAGTGACATGATTGTTGTGATGGTCAGTGACATGATTGTTGTGACGGTCAGTGACATGATTGTTGTGACGGTCAGTGACATGATTGTTGTGACGGTCAGTGACATGATTGTTGTTTCTTGGTTGGACTATAAATAATCAAACTTGGACAAGAAAATCAAACATTACGTACAGTATTAGAGGGCATACACATGTTTTAAGAACAAAAATATGGCACAGAGAGAGAGAGGGAGGGAGGGAGGGAGGGAGGGAGGGAGAACTATGAGACTCGACTCAATGTGAGATTACTTACAGGGAAGAAATGAGATTGTAGGAAAAGTTTTAAAACAGCCAAAACAGAAAGTGTCCGGGACACATATATTTTAAAGTGAAAATTTATAGAAGTTTCACTGTCCAACTGGTGGTCAAGCCAGCAGGTTTCTAAACAAGTTCATTCATGTGACCTCTTAAGATGGTATTCATTCAAAATTGCTGTATGAAATTAGAGACCAACTAGCAAAACCATTGGCTATATTATGTTCTCAATCACTTACAAAAAGGATTGTTCCACGGGATTGGAAAGATGCAGGAGTGATCCCCTTATTCAAAAAAGGCAAAAAATCAGATCCAGCAAATTATAGACCTGTGAGTTTAACGAGCATAGTCTGTAAATTGTTAGAGTCAATAATCAAAGAAAACATTGTAATGCATTTAGACAAATTTAATCTAATTAGAAATAGTCAGCATGGGTTTACTAGAGGGAGATCATGCTTAACAAATCTATTAGAATTCATGGAGGAGGTTACTAAAATCATAGATAACGGGGAGCCAGTGGATGTTATTTATCTAGACTTTGCAAAGGCTTTTGATAGAGTACCTCATCAAAGATTATTTCGAAAGTTAAAATCACATGGAATAGGTGGGGAAGTTGCCAAATGGATTGAAAATTGGTTAACGGGAAGAAGGCAGAGAGTGGGCATAAATAAGGAGTACTCTGAGTGGTGTGAAGTGAAAAGTGGTGTGCCACAGGGCTTGGTTTTGGGACCAATTTTGTTCTTGATATATATAAATGATTTGGACATTGATATGAGATCCATGATTGCAAAATTTGCTGATGACACAAAACTATGCAGTAGTGTCTCATCTAAAGCGGAAGTGGAAATATTGATGTTGGATTTAGATAAAATTCGAGAATGGTCTGTAAGCTGGCAAATGGAGTTTAATGTAGATAAATGTACAGTCATCCACATGGGTAGATCCAATATGGAACATAATTACAGAATGGGAGAAAACAATATTAGAAAGATAGATAAGGAAAGGGACCTAGGGGTTATAATAGATCATACATGAAAGGTGAATGAGCAAGTTAAGGTAGCAGTGAAAAAGGCAAATGCAATGTTAGGTATGATAAAAAGAAATATTAAACATAGGAGCAAGGAAGTGACCGTCAAACTGTATAAAGCTTTAGTTAGACCTAGATTGGAGTACTGTGTACAGGTGTGGAGTCCTTATCATAGAGGGGACATAAACATGCTAGAAAGAATACAAAAAAGAGCGACAAAGATGATAGTGGGATTCCAGAATTACAGTTATGAGGAACGACTCAGAAAAACCGGCCTACAGTGTCTCGAAGAGAGAAGAATTCGTGGTGACAATATAGGTTTATAAGATGATCAGAGGAATGGATAAATTAGACTATAACAAGTTTTTTTAAATACAGCCACCTACAAGAACAAGAGGGCATAGCTACAAGCTGACTAAAGAGAGGACCAGGTTAGATATTAGGAAATGTTTTTTTAGTCAGAGAGTGGTGTCTGCTTGGAATGCAATGCCAGGGGAGGTAGTGGGGGTAGGGACAGTTAATGCATTTAAGAATAAACTGGATGCGCAAAGCTTTTAGAGCAAGGTGATATAAATGTAACTGGTTGTATACAGACTCTGCAGGGTCTTCTAAACCAGTATAAAAACGTTAAGTTAAGTTAAATGTAACTGGTTGTATACAGACTCTGCAGGGTCTTCTAAACCAGTATAAAGACGTTACGTTTAGTTAAGTTAAAAGAGACTAGAGTTGAGCACACCTCACCCTGTAGAAACATTAAGGCTTCAACAAAAATGGGGAGTTCAGTGTTTGATGCCTTAATGTGTAACTGTTTATGATATGTGCTACCTAAGGAGCTGAAAAGGTTTTGATGATGTATTTGCTCAATTGGTACCATATGGTCTTGCTTAGTATCAACATTCACAACCCTCACCATTTAACTGTTTGTCAGTCAAAGAGTAAAAACAGTCAAATGTGTGTGTCAGTCAATGGACGAAAACAGTCAAATGTGTGTGTCAGTCAATGGGCGAAAACAGTCAAATGTGTGTGTCAGTCAATGGACCAAAACAGTCAAATGTGTGTGTCAGTCAATGGGCGAAAACAGTCAAATGTGTGTGTCAGTCAATGGACCAAAACAGTCAAATATGTGTGTCAGTCAATGGGCCAAAACAGTCAGATATGTGTGTCAGTCAATGGGCCAAAACAGTCAAATATGTGTGTCAGTCAATGGGCCAAAACAGTCAAATGTGTGTGTCAGTCAATGGGCTAAAACAATCAAATGTGTGTGTCAGTCAATGGACCAAAACAGTCAAATGTGTGTGTCAGTCAATGGGCGAAAACAGTCAAATGCGTGTGTCAGTCAATGAGCCAAAACGTAAATCAAATATGTTTGTCTGTCAATGTGCCAAAACTGAAATCAAATATGTTTGTCTGACAATGTGCCAAAACTGAAATCAAATATGTTTGTCTGACAATGTGCCAAAAACAGAAACTTAACATTGGTCTTAGTACCAAAAATGGTAAATGCTGACAATAAAATATAAATTCGTTTATCATTTAGTGGGAGCTTTTAACATTTAATTTAAAATATGTTCTGAATATATTAAAGTTTTCCGTGGGACGCAAATTTCTTCAAATCAAATCCTTCCCAGAAACCAGCAGAGATGACATGTGACCTTTAACCTGCAGATGGACGTCATGAATATACATGCACTTTCCCACCAAATATTTCCAGAAATGCATGAGTAGAGGTAGCTTGCTGTTAAGAGTTAAAAGAATGTAGGCAGATTTTGACATTGATAGGTCGAGTCTGGCTCGAAGCAATTAAGTTGTAAAATACAAACCGTTTCCATTTCTTTATTGAATTTTAAAAAACATTGTCCAGAAAGTGACTTCCGTTTCTCAGTTTCAGAAGTGATTTTGCATGCACGGAATATTTGGCACAAGATATTCTTTCGTATTTTGGGAGAGAACATTTATTAAAACATAGTCCAAGCACATTCTCACGAGAGCTGGTCATCACAAGGGCTTTTAATGTTCATCATTATTGGTGGGTTATTCCTTGTACAGAATAAACTGAGACCCCCAGTGGTACATTAGTGTGGGACATAAAGAGAATTAGTTGGGTGTCCAGAAGTTTCCGCTATTTAGAGAATTAGTTGGGTGTCCAGAAGTTTCGGCTATATAGAGAATTAGTTGGGTTTCCAGAAGTTTCCGCTATTTAGAGAATTAGTTGGGTGTCCAGAAGTTTCGGCTATATAGAGAATTAGTTGGGTGTCCAGAAGTGTGGGCCATATAGAGAATTAGTTGGGTGTCCAGAAGTGTGGGCCATATAGAGAATTAGTTGGGTGTCCAGAAGTTTCGGCTATATAGAGAATTAGTTGGGTTTCCAGAAGTTTTGGCTAAATAGAGAATTAGTTGGGTGTCCAGAAGTGTGGGCCATATAGAGAATTAGTTGGGTGTCCAGAAGTTTCGGCTATATAGAGAATTAGTTGGGTGTCCAGAAGTGTGGGCCATATAGAGAATTAGTTGGGTGTCCAGAAGTTTCGGCTATATAGAGAATTAGTTGGGTGTCCAGAAGTGTGGGCCATATAGAGAATTAGTTGGGTGTCCAGAATGACATGGTTGTGTGGTCCCCGCGGAATATCGACTGCTAGATTGGTTGTGATTGATCAACACGTAGTGTGTCCATCTACAGGGGAAACTTCTAGAACTACAAGACAAGATTGAGAGGTTGGAGTCTGAGCAGGCGTCAGTTCAACAACAGATCAGTGATAACAACGCGTTGGGAAAACAGGTAACAGTCATGTCTTCTCCATTGACGTCCGCTTTAATCCAATCACATATTCAAAACTGATAGCAAGAGTATTTGTTTTCCATGTTAGACATAAACAGAGAACAAAAGACACCGGAGGCCCACTCCAAGATAGGACGGGAAATGTAATAAGAGGAACTTTGTGCAGCTGCAAATCTAGTTGTTTCTTCAGCTCCGTCGTCACTAAAGAAGACTGCTCCAAGATCCCAGAGCCCTTAGACATCTTCCAAAGGGACATATACACAGAGGGATTACAATCAATCTACATTACTGAGGAAATGTTTTGTTTTTTATTTGATAGTTTGAAAGTGGATAAAAGTCCTGGTTTGTGATGGAATTCATCTAAAATTGCTATTTGATCTCAGACACGTGCTGGCACAACCATTCTCCAGATTTTATTCTCAAACTTTTGAGAAGGGGATTAATCCAAGGGATTGGAAAGATGCAGGTGTGATCCCCCTTGTGGAAAGATGCAGGTGTGATCCCCCTTGTGGAAAGATGCAGGTGTGATCCCCCTTGTGGAAAGATGCAGGTGTGATCCCCCTTGTGGAAAGATGCAGGTGTGATCCCCCTTGTGGAAAGATGCAGGTGTGATCCCCCTTGTGGAAGGATGCAGGTGTGATCCCCCTTGTGGAAAGATGCAGGTGTGATCCCCCTTGTGGAAAGATGCAGGTGTGATCCCCCTTGTGGTAAGATGCAGGTGCGATTCCCTTTTGTGGAAGGATGCAGGTGTGATCCCCCTTGTGGAAGGATGCAGGTGTGATCCCCCTTGTGGAAAGATGCAGGTGTGATCCCCCTTGTAAAAAGATGCAGGTGTGATCCCCCTTGTGGAAGGATGCAGGTGTGATCCCCCTTGTGGAAGGATGCATGTGTGATCCCCCTTGTGGAAAGATGCAGGTGTGATCCCCCTTGTGGAAGGATGCAGGTGTGATCCCCCTTGTGGAAAGATGCAGGTGTGATCCCCCTTGTAAAAAGATGCAGGTGTGATCCCCCTTGTGGAAGGATGCAGGTGTGATCCCCCTTGTGGAAGGATGCAGGTGTGATCCCCCTTGTGGAAAGATGCAGGTGTGATCCCCCTTGTGGAAAGATGCAGGTGTGATCCCCCTTGTGGAAAGATGCAGGTGTGATCCCCCTTGTGGAAGGATGCAGGTGTGATCCCCCTTGTGGAATGATGCAGGTGTGATCCCCCTTGTTCAAAAAGGGCAAGAAATCAGATCCAGGCAATTACAGACCAGAGAGTTTGACAAGCACACTGTGCACATTGTAGAGTCTATTATCAAAGACAAGATAAATATGCATTTGGACAAGTTTAATCTTATCAAGAATAGTCAGCACGGGTTTACTAGAGGGAGATCGTGCTTAACAAATCTATTAGAAGTCATGGAAGAGGCTACCAGGATGTTGGATGGAGAGCCAGTAGATGTTCTTTATCCGGAATTTGCAAAGGTCTTTGATAGAGTACCTTATCAGAGACTGTTTAAGAAATTGAAATCCCATGGAATAGGTGGAGAAGTTGCCGATTGGATAGAAAATTGGTTAACAAACAGAAGGCAGAGAGTAAGCATAAATAAGGAGTACTCTGACTGGTGTGATGTTATAAGTGGAGTGCCACAGGGATCGGTATTGGGACTAATTTTGTTCTGGATATATATCCATGATTTGGATAATGATGTCACATCCATGATTGCAAAATTTGCGGATGACACAAAATTATGCAGCAGGGTCTCTGCTCCGACAGAGGTGGATCTATTGAGGTCAGATTTAACTACTATTCATAAATGGTCTTTGAGCTGGCAGCTGGAGTTTAGTGTAGACAAATGTACAGTCATTCACATGGGAGGATCAAATATGAAACATAAATACATGATGGGAGTGAACAATATTAGACAGATAGAAAAGGAAAGGGACCTTGGTGTTATAATAGATCATACAGGTAAGGGGCGAGATCAAGTCCAGGTGGCTGTGAAAAAGGCTAATGTAATCCTGGGTATGATTAAAATAAACATTACACATCGAAGCAAGGAAGTGATAGTCAAACTAAATAAATCATTGGTGAGACCTAAATTGGAGTACTGTATCCAGGTGTGGAGTCCTTATCATAGGGTGGATATAGATATGATAGAAATGATTCAAAGAAGAGCTACACAAATGATTGTGGGATTCCAGAATTACAGTTACGAGGAAAGACTCAGAAAAACCGACCTACAGACAAGAGGACATAGCTTCAAAGTTCAACCGACTACAAGAACAAGAGGGCATAGCTTCAAAGTTCAACCGACTACAAGAACAAGAGGGCATAGCTTCAAAGTTCAACCGACTACAAGAACAAGAGGACATAGCTTCAAAGTTCAACCGACTACAAGAACAAGAGGACATAGCTTCAAAGTTCAACCGACTACAAGAACAAGAGGACATAGCTTCAAAGTTCAACCGACTACAAGAACAAGAGTGCATAGCTTGAAATTATTTAAAGGCAGGTCCAGATTGGACATTAGGAAACATTTTGTCAGTCAAAGAATGGTGTATGCATGGAATGCATTGCGACTGGGTGTGATGGAGGCAGGGTCAGTTAATGCATTCAAGAATAGATTGGATGATCACGGTCATTTTTAAAGTGGAATAAACTGGTTGTATACAGACTTTGTGGAGTCTTCTAAACCAGTATAATGAAGTTAAGTTAAGTTATCTCTCTCTCTCTCTATCTATCTATCTCTCTCTCTCTCTCTCTCTCTCTCTCTCCATCATAAAATGTGCAACTTGCCTCATACTTCCCTCGTAAAATTTGATTTCTCATATAGTCACATCTCTCTCTCTCTCTCTCTCTCACTATCCCACCCCCTCTCTCTCCATCATAAAACTGACAACCTGTCTCTTGTCACTGTCACAGTTGGACTCTCATATAGTCACATCTCTCTTCATCATTGTCCAAGTGTTGTTGGGGCCCAAAAACGGAGCAATGAAAAGGAGCACTGTAAACCTACCAGAAGGACAGAGAAAGCTGCAGCAAACGGTCATATGGAAGACCTGTAACATTGCACAAAGAAATTAACAGGACAATCTAAGCAGCCAAAAGGTTTTATTTAAGATATGGAAGGATTCTTGTTTAGCAACACACATGAGCAGATAAAGCCATTGACAGAATTGTTAGAAGAACTTTTATGACCAACTCAACAAAGACCTCAAACACTCAAGCAGCACAGGCGAAGTTGAAAGTTAATTGCAAGAAACCAAACAAAGAAGAAATGTAGAAAGTCTTAGTGCCACTGAGAGATGGTAAACCCACTGACCCAGACGGAAACTGAGCAGGACCAATCGAATTGGCATCTCAACAGATATATTAGTCAAATTGCTTAGTAAAGTTTGTGAAAGAGATTGATCGGACACCACTTGATCAACTCATGCACTTCTCAGCTCTGGGTCGCTAGCCCTGACGCTAGCAGTCAGCTTTGGGTCGCTGGCCCTGACGCTAGCAGTCAGCTTTCGGTCGCTGGCCCTGACGCTAGTAGTCAGCTTTCGGTCGCTGGCCCTGACGCTAGCAGTCAGCTTTGGGTAGCTGGCCCTGACGCTAGCAGTCAGCTTTGGGTCGCTGGCCCTGACGCTAGCAGTCAGCTTTGGGTTGCTGGCCCTGATGCTAGCAGTCAGCATTGGGTCGCTGGCCCTGACGCTAGCAACCAGCTTTGGGTCGCTGGCCCTGACGCTAGCAGTCAGCTTTGGGTCGCTGGCCCTGACGCTAGCAGTCAGCTTTGGGTCGCTGGCCCTGACGCCAGCAGTCAGCTTCAGGTCACTAGCCCTGACGCCAGCAGTCAGCTTCGGGTCACTAGCCCTGACGCTAGCAGTCAGCTTTGGGTCGCTGGCCCTGACGCCAGCAGTCAGATTTGGGTCGCTAGCCCTGACGCTAGCAGTCAGCTTTGGGTCGCTAGCCCTGACGCTAGCAGTCAGCTTTGGGTCGCTGGCCCTGACGCTAGCAGTCAGCTTTGGGTCGCTGGCCCTGACGCTAGCAGTCAGCTTTGGGTCGCTGGCCCTGACGCTAACAGTCAGCTTTGGGTCGCTGGCCCTGACGCTAGCAGTCAGCTTTGGGTCGCTGGCCCTGACGCCAGCAGTCAGCTTCGGGTCACTAGCCCTGACGCCAGCAGCCAGCTTTGGGTCGCTGGCCCTGACGCTAGCAGTCAGCTTTGGGTCGCTGGCCCTGACGCTAGCAGTCAGCTTCGGGTCACTAGCCCTGACGCCAGCAGTCAGCTTTGGGTCGCTGGCCCTGACGCCAGCAGTCAGCTTCAGGTCACTAGCCCTGACGCCAGCAGTCAGCTTCGGGTCACTAGCCCTGACGCTAGCAGTCAGCTTTGGGTCGCTGGCCCTGACGCCAGCAGTCAGCTTCGGGTCACTAGCCCTGACGCCAGCAGCCAGCTTTGGGTCGCTGGCCCTGACGCTAGCAGTCAGCTTTGGGTCGCTGGCCCTGACGCTAGCAGTCAGCTTTGGGTCGCTAGCCCTGACGCTAGCAGTCAGCTTTGAGTCGCTGGCCCTGACGCCAGCAGTCAGCTTCGGGTCACTAGCCCTGACGCCAGCAGCCAGCTTTGGGTCACTAGCCCTGACGCCAGCAGTCAGCTTCGGGTCACTAGCCCTGACGCCAGCAGCCAGCTTTGGGTCGCTGACCGCTGCAGCTCAACAACTTGATATTCCTTTGAACTTCCTGTCTCGTTCTGTGGTAGGACCTTCCCATGTCCTTGATCTCCATGCCGCTGTGGTCCGAGTGGTTTCCTTCTGTTGCTCTGTCTGACATCTATGTTGTATTTGTGTCTACATGGCTCCCTTTTATGTTGCAGCTTGTCTCTGTGACTCCTGACTCAATCCATGTTGTATGTGTGTTCCTCTGACCCGACTTTCACGACATCTATGTTGTATGTGTTCACTGGGGGAAATAAACGGCAGTAACCTTGACATTCCTGCCTGCATGAGTCCAGCTGTTCAAGTGACCTTCGTTTCTCAACCCCAGGTATGTCAGATGGTCGACACGAAATGCAAGACTTACAGCGAGAAGGTGAAGATCATGGCCTACATAGATGACCTTGACAGGATAGTTCGTTTGCTGCTCAACTTGTCTGGACAGTTAGCCAGAGCTGAAAATGTGGTCCAGGCACTTGGGTCTGATGTCGGGGCTGCGGTGAAGGTCAGTGTCTGTTATCAAATGTTCCAGTTGCGCGTGTCCTGTTTGTAATGTCCTTCCCTATTTATACATTGGGCTCAAGTTGTAGACCTACTGATGGCGGTTGTCTGTGGGACTAGCAAATATGTTGCATGTAGGACCAGTAAATGTCCTGTATGTCCGAAGTCCTAGTCTTCCTGTACTTCTACAAGGACAGATGCCCTTGTGCATGTCCCACCTAGCCGACCCGTACTACTACGGGGACGGATGCCCTTGTGCATGTCCCACCTAGCCGACCCGTACTTCTACGGGGACAGATGCCCTTGTGCAGGTCCCAGCTCTAGCGGGAGCTGGATTTTGCCTGTAGGAGAATGTCCTGGTTAGCGGACTAGGCTCGAGCAGCTTATTACTCTGCTGTGTTGGGACAAGTGCCGCGGAGGGAGGTTAACCGATGTGTGAGTCCACCTTAATAGACTCAAACACTAGAGCAAAGTAGATCCGCAGCCTGTTAGGCGCCATCTATGCTGCTCTTAACAAACCACCTAACCCTGGCCTGTGTTATGCCATGTCGCACAGTTAGTCGCCTCTTACGACATTTTCTCTGTGGGGCAGTGGTGCTATTCTTGTCATACACAAAGACCCCGGCGGAGCACTCGGTCCTGTATGTAGGACTAGTAAATGTGTTGTATTTTAACTGTCCAGTACAAGGTCTTACAAATAAAGTCCAATTAGGTCCAGTACACGGTTCTACCATTCTCTGACAAATAAAGTCCTGTTAGGTCCAGTACAAGGTCCTATCTGACAATAAAGTCCTGTATGTCCAGTACAAAGTCCTAACATTCTCTGACAAATAAAGTCCTGTTTGGTCTAGAACCAGGTCCTAACTGATAATTAAAGTCATGTTAGGACCAGTACAAGGTCCTATCTGACAATAAAGACCTGTAAGGTCCAGTACTAGGTCCTATCTGACAATAAAGACCTGTTAGGTCCAGTACAACGTCCTATCTGACAAATAAAGTCCTGTTAGGTCCAGTAAAAGGTCCTATCTGACAAATAAAGTCCTGTTAGGTCCAGTACAAGGTCCTGAGTCTCTAATCTGTGTCTCGTACTTGTACATTAGAATAACTGGCTCTCACTGCAAAGAGACTGGCTTCAATCCTATGTTGCATAATGATCCAGAGCACACAGTGGCAAATGGATACCTGACTTCCAATTGGGGAATACAAGGCAGGAAAGGGGAATTGTTCACCCAAACTAAAATATAAAAGCTGATACCTGGCCACAAGGTAGTTCTAACACTTCAATCTTGTTTCTGCTGTGGGTCTACCAAGATCTTCTACTCTCTTTCACAGAAGCTGGCCCTGGACAAGATGGAGAGGGCGCATGCCAAGCATCAGGAAGCCAGGGAGCTGAAGGAGAACATGGACAGACGCCATGATCAGATGATGCTTATGTTGGAAGAAAGGCTGAGTGAGGCAGAGCTGTCCGACTACAAACGGTTCGTGGCCGTCAAACCCAGACTAGCTGTTGAGCTGCAGGGCCTGGTGGATGAGATCCATGTAGGGCGCCAGCAGGTTCTAGCTCTGAGGAGTAGCTTGAATGGTCCTGGGAGTTTGTGATTGGAAGTTGTGATGGTGTGAGAGATGTCCAGGTGTAGTTGTGATGGTGTGAGAGATGTCCAGATGTAGTTGTGATGGTGTGAGAGATGTCCAGATGTAGTTGTGATTGTGTGAGAGATGTCCAGGTGTAGTTGTGATGGTGTGAGAGATGTCCAGGTGTAGTTGTGATGGTGTGAGAGATGTCCAGATGTAGTTGTGATGGTGTGAGAGATGTCCAGGTGTAGTTGTGATGGTGTGAGAGATGTCCAGATGTAGTTGTGATGGTGTGAGAGATGTCCAGATGTAGTTGTGATGGTGTGAGAGATGTCCAGATGTAGTTGTGATGGTGTGAGAGATGTCCAGATGTAGTTGTGATGGTGTGAGAGATGTCCAGATGTAGTTGTGATGGTGTGAGAGATGTCCAGATGTAGTTGTGATGGTGTGAGAGATGTCCAGATGTAGTTGTGATGGTGTGAGAGATGTCCAGATGTAGTTGTGATGGTGTGAGAGATGTCCAGATGTAGTTGTGATGGTGTGAGAGATGTCCAGATGTAGTTGTGATGGTGTGAGAGATGTCCAGATGTAGTTGTGATGGTGTGAGAGATGTCCAGGTGTAGTTGTGATGGTGTGAGAGATGTCCAGGTGTAGTTGGAAGTTGTTAAGATGGTTGACGGGGATGTCCTGAGATATAAAACTTGTCCTTAAATATGAAAGTTAGCAGTTCCCTGCCACACTTACTTACCCTGACTAACACTTAAGCTATGTACCAATTAACAGCTCTAACCTGCACACTATGCAGCACCTAGGAGGACACACAACCTTTATTACTCAGCCCTATAAACCTCCCTCCTCCTCCTCTCCTCCCTCCTCCTCACCTCCCTCCTCCCCTTGTCCTAGATAGCAACAATATCTACATATTTTTCTTAAACAACATTTACAGGCTGTCTGTCTTAGGACTTTACTCCCATAGACTTCTTCGCCACACTGTCACCACGCTGTGTGCAGGATATTGTTGTTTATTTCACCTCCAACAGAAAAAGAACATATGCCTCACCGGGGATTCGACCCACTGCCCTCCTTCTCAGCAGGCAGGCATTGAAACCGTTTATCCACGCGCTCCTCTGCATTTATAGTAACGATGAGAAAGTAGAAAACTGAGGTGGAGTCAGTCTAAGACTGGGTGAGGTGGAGTCAGTCTAAGACTGGGTGAGGTGGAGTCAGTCTAAGACTGGGTGAGGTGGAGTCAGTCTAACACTGGGTGAGGTAGAGTCAGTCTAAGACTGGGTAAGGTGGAGTCAGTCTAACACTAGGTGAGGTGGAGTCAGTCTAAGACTGGGTGAGGTGGAGTCAGTCTAACACTGGGTGAGGTGGAGTCAGTCTAAGACTGGGTGAGGTGGAGTCAGTCTAACACTGGGTGAGGTGGAGTCAGTCTGGAACAAAACATAAGGCCCTTACCAATCTAACACTGGGTACACGTGAGCATTGTCATTTATTAATGACAATTTTCAGGAGCTGTCAATCTTTTTCTCCACCCATCCTACAGAGAATCCTCTTCCCCATCATATGCAAGTCCCACAGAGAATCTTTTTTTTTTACAATCCAACCTACAGAGAATTTCCTTCTCTATCTATCCTACATAGAATTTTCTTCTCAATCCATCCTACAGAGAATCCTCTTCCCCATCATATGCAAGTCCAACTGACAAGGAAAGTAGGGACCACTGTAAGCTTCCAAGCATGTTATAAGCGTTGATGAAAGAAAGGTCATGCATGGGGCTAGTTACCGACCATATATATATAAATGTATATACATATCCAGTGATACACATAGTTTGGACATCCATGGATGCATTTCTCCATGGATGCATTTCTCCAGGGAAAAGTTTATAAACTTTGTGTGGAGTGGAAATTATTTCTATCAAGGAAGGCTTATTTTGCATATTTATATTAATTTATAAACTAGTTCAACGCAGATTCACAAATTAAATGAACGTATTTCTCACGCAGGAAAAAATAATTTCATAAATTTGTGAAACTGTTTAAACTAATTCAGTTTGTATAGTCATTCTACGTCTACCATGGGGTGTACAGTCTTCTACCATGGGGTGTAGAGGTTTGCCAAATACAATACCAGACTATAATCTCCCCTGTCTTCTACCATGGGGTGTAGAGTCTTCTACCATGGAATGTAGAGTTCTACTCTCCCCGGTCTTGTAGACTTCGGTCTTCCAGAGACTGTCTTATGTATTTATCCCAGCAGTGTTTAAGTGTCCAGCAAGTATTTGATAGAAGGTGGCAAGGAAGGGTCGAACAACTTGTATAAAACAGAAGGTGATAGGGAAGGGTCGAACAACTTGTATAAAACAGAAGTGGCAGGGAAGGGTCGAACAACTTGTATAAAACAGAAGTGGCAGGGAAGGGTTGAACAACTTGTATAAAACAGAAGGTGGCAGGGAAGGGTCAAACAACTTGTATAAAACAGAAGGTGGCAGGGATGGTTCGAACAACTTGTATAAAACAGAAGGTGGCAGGGATGGTTTGAACAACTTGTATAAAACAGAAGGTGGCAGGGAAGGGTCGAACAACTTGTATAAAACAGAAGGTGGCAGGGATGGTTCGAACAACTTGTATAAAACAGAAGATGGCAGGGATGGTTCGAACAACTTGTATAAAACAGAAGGTGGCAGGGAAGGGTCGAACAACTTGTAAAACAGAAGTGGCAGGGAAGGGTCGAACAACTTGTATAAAACAGAAGTGGCAGGGAAGGGTCGAACAACTTGTATAAAACAGAAGGTGACAGGGATGGCTCGAACAACTTGTATAAAACAGAAGGTGGCAGGGAAGGGTCGAACAACTTGTAAAACAGAAGGTGACAGGGAAGGGTCGAACAACTTGTATAAAACAGAAGGTGGCAGGGAAGGGTCGAACAACTTGTAAAACAGAAGGTGACAGGGAAGGGTCGAACAACTTGTATAAAACAGAAGGTGACAGGGATGGCTCGAACAATTCATGTAAAACAGAAGGTGGCAGGGAAGGCTTTGGGGGTCGAACAACTCGTACAAAACACAAGATCACTGAACAACCCGTAAAAATACACTTCTGCAGGAACCCACTATACAATACAACGTCAATGCTTTACTGCAGGCCTCATCTGTAGAGGCCAATGATAGTAGTGCCACCATGCTCCTATTGGAGTGAAAATTATTAATGTGGTGATGAATGTTGCTTGACCTTGAACTGTGTGACCTTTGTGCAATCATTTGTGCTTGACCAAATGTGATAAATATTGACCTATTTTCATTCAATACGAGAATAACAGAAATATGTTTCATTGCCAAATATTCAAATTGTGTTCACAGATAATAAGCGTCTCTTCAGTGCTGTCTGTCCAGTTTGGATTGAAAGTGTCCTCGAGTGATGTTTGTATGTGCAATTTTGCATAGATAGTTGTAAGTTGCCGTTGTAGTATAACTTCTGCTGTATCGTCTATCCATCAGCCATGTGTGATCCTCATGCCATGTAGCCAAATATTTGTATGGTATAGGTGCATAGTGGTAGTAGATTAGATTTCATTGTTCTGAGATGACCTATCTGTCTATTCCCTACAGGAAGTACTTTTAATCGTATATTTGATGTTATCATTGACCATTCTCTTTCTCTCTCAGTTGAGGTGATATTAATTACTTTTTCAGTCATTCCATTTCACACATTCTCATTTTCCTGTCCTATGCCCTGGATAATTGTCATGTTAAGCACTGGTAATAGATATGAGGGCTAATGAAAGAGTATCAGACCTCACACAGGCTCTTTCCATCTTGTCAGACTCTGGCAAGTTGTGCTTGTCTGTCAGACTCTAGCAAGTTGTGCTTGTCAGACTCTAGCAAGTTGTGCGTGTCAGACTCTAGCAAGTTGTGCTTGTCAGACTCTAGCAAGTTGTGCGTGTCTGTCAGACTCTTGTGCGTGTCAGACTCTAGCAAGTTGTGCTTGTCAGACTCTAACAAGTTGTGCTTGTCACACTCTAGCAAGTTGTGCTTGTCTGTCAGACTCTAGCAAGTTGTGCTTGTCAGACTCTAGCAAGTTGTGCGTGTCAGACTCTAGCAAGTTGTGCTTGTCAGACTCTAGCAAGTTGTGCTTGTCAGACTCTAGCAAGTTGTGCTTGTCAGACTCTAGCAGCTTAATGACTTAAGAGCAGCACTCTGCAAACTGTGCCAGCTGTCCGCACCAAAAAGGGTAGTGGTACAGTGGGTTCCGTCACACTGCAACATCCAAGGCAACGAGGAGGCAGACAGACTGGCAAAAGAAGGTGCAAGGCTACCACAAACAGATACCAGTATGACGTACGAAGAGTCAAAACGGCTTATCAAAGCCAGGTACATTACCAAATGGGAAACCGAACATACTGGTTACACCAAAAACGATGCCTATTACCAGTTGAACCGAAGAGAGCAGGTCGTTGTCTTCAGACTTCGCACTGGCCACAATAGACTGAGGTACCACCTATTCAACAAATTGAAGATAGGGTGTACCGACGAATGCCCGTGCGGTACTGGTAAAATGACCACTGAACATCTGCTGCAGAACTGCCCGACATACGGGGATCAGAGAGAGCAGATGTGGCCATTGCCAGTGGAACTGCAAGACAAGCTCTATGGTAGTGGCGAGAGTCTCAGGACGACCGCCGCTTTTTTCGAAAAAATAATGGTTGCTGTCTGACTGTGTACGCAGAAGAAGAAGAAGACTCTAGCAAGTTGTGCTTGTCTGTCAGACTCTAGCAAGTTGTGCGTGTCAGACTCTAGCAAGTTGTGCTTGTCAGACTCTAGCAAGTTGTGCTTGTCAGACTCTAGCAAGTTGTGCTTGTCAGACTCTAGCAAGTTGTGCTTGTCTGTCAGACTCTAGCAAGTTGTGCGTGTCAGACTCTAGCAAGTTGTGCTTGTCAGACTCTAGCAAGTTGTGCTTGTCAGACTCTAGCAAGTTGTGCTTGTCTGTCAGACTCTAGCAAGTTGTGCGTGTCAGACTCTAGCAAGTTGTGCTTGTCAGACTCTAGCAATTTGGGCTTGTCAGACTCTAGCAAGTTGTGTTTGTCTGTCAGACTCTAGCAATTTGTGCTTGTCAGACTCTAGTAAGTTGGGCTTGTCAGACTTTAGTAAGTTGGGCTTGTCAGACTCTAGCAAGTTGGGCTTGTGAGACTCTAGCAAGTTGTACTTGTCAGACTCTAGCAAGTTGTGCTTTGAGAAAAGGGATGTACCTACAGTCCATAACGGTAAAGAATGTGACTTGCATGATTTTTCCGAGCAGAGAAGCGCTTTCCACAACATGTGCAAGAAAAGTCAGGACCGTTTGCGACATCGCATGGTGTGACCTGTCTTTTCAAACGCAGAGCCCTTAGCCTATCAGCAATCAGTGTCTTCTTTGTCTGTGGTCCATGCTTAATCCTGCCCCTCCATCTAACACGATCCATGGCGTTCTGTTCCCATGATTCTAAATCGATGCCCGCATCATTCATATCCCGCTTGCAAACATCCTTGTACCGAAGTAGTGGCCGACCCCTCGAGACCTTTTACCCAACTGTAATTCCCCATAGAGAAGATCCTTTGGTATTCTGCTATTCTCCATCGTCCGAGTTTTGTCATAGCTATCTGAGCCTTTGAAGACTAATTGGACGTTACGCAAGAAAAAAAAAACATTGGATAGGCTTGACACTCCACCTGCTCCCCAGACATGGCTTCCTACGACTTACCTGCTCCTCAGACACGGCTTCCTACGACTTACCTGCTCCCCAGACATGGCTTCCTACGACTTACCGGCTCCCCAGACACGACTTCCTACGACTTACCTGCTCCCCAGACATGGCTTTCTACGACTTAACGGCTCCCCAGGCACAGCTTCCTACGACTTACCTGCTCCCCAGACATGGCTTCCTACGACTTCCAGCTCCCCAGACACGGCTTCCTACGACTTACCTGCTCCCCAGACATGGCTTCCTATGACTTACCTGCTTCCCAGACAAGGCTCCCTATGACTTCCGGCTCCCCAGATACAGCTTCCTACGACTTTCAGCTCTTTCCAAGTCTCAAGACACCACTCAAGGGGATGAGATTTGAAGACAGAAAAAATTTCGACAATTGTGACAGAGCACTGGATGGACACCCAAACAATTGCACTCAGAAACACTTACAGCGACAAGAATTCCGAGAAGGGGCTGGTACCGAAAGGTGATTACAGGAGACAGCATGGGCTAGTGGTTAAGTGACACGGCTCACAACCAGAAGGTGCTAAGTTCGCTCCCCATCACAGCACAGGCCGTTACCCCAGGGAAGTAAACCCTTAGAAAATGCAGGAAGAAGCAAACCCTTAGAAAATGCAGGAAGAAGCAAACCCTTAGAAAATGCAGAAAGAAGCAAACCCTTAGAAAATGCATGTAAAGTCGGATGCACTGGACCGACCGGCGCAAAATAAAAACACAGTGCAACGCAGTGCCTTGAGAATAGAGAAATAAGGCAAATGCGAAATTGAAAAAACATTTTTAAAAAGAAGGTGATTCAGATCAGATCAGATGTCGTAGTTGGTGAGAGAATACCATTAAGCAGTGGTCATTTCCTTTCTGACCTGATAACATACGAGCCAGGAAGTGATAGTCAGACTGTATAAAGCATTTGTTAGACCTAGATTGGAGTACTGTGTACAGGTGTGGAGTCCTTATCATAGATATATAGATGTCCATCAAGTCAAAAAGTGGAAGATGAGGAGCTGATTAGTAGCATAGTAAAGGCAAGTGAAGGGAAATTATTATTAATGGGAGATTTCAACTTTCCAGAAATAAAATGGAATATGGCAGAAGCACTTGTAGAGTCAAAATCTTTTGTTACGTGCATAACTGACAATTTTTTAATTCAACATGTAGAAGCAGCCACCAGAGGCAAAAACATACTCGACCTAGTTTTTACTACAGAGGAAAATATGATTGAAAACGTTACTGTAGGGGAACTGTTTGGCTTAAGTGACCATCAAATCATCCGATGGGATCTTATTGTAGGAAAAGAATTAAACACAAACACACGAACATATGACTACTCTAAGATAGATGTTAATAGGATGAAAGAGGCAGTGAACCACATAATCTGGGAAGATATTGTCGGAGGAAGAAATGTTGAACAGGAGTGGGAAAGTTTTAAAACAGTTCTTGAAACGCTAAAAGAGGAATGTGTTCCAAATAGGGAGGTAAACCCCAAGTGTAAAAAGTGGATCACTAAAATTGTAGTTAAATGTAGAAGAGCTAAAATTAAAGCATGGAAAAAATATATAGAGGCAGGTAAATCAAAAGAAACATATTTAAAATATTTGGACAAGCAATACATATCTCAGAAAGCAAATAAAACAGCAAAAATAGACTTCGAAAAGAAACTTGCTCAGAGGATCAAGACTGACAGTAAAAGCTTCTTCTCTTATGTTAGAAATAAACAAAGATCAAAGGACAAAGTAGGCCCTCATAGACAGCAAAGGGAAAAAAAATAAGTGAAAATAGGGAGGCAGCAAATCTACTCAATCAGTACTTTGGCACAGTCTACACAAAGGAGGACTGCTCCGAGATCCCAGAGCCTATGAATATTTTTCAAAGAGACATGGATACAGCGAGATTAAGATCAATCTGTATTACAGAGGAAATGGTTTTAACAAAATTGGAGGGGTTGAAAGTGAATAAATGTACAGGTCAAGATGGTATTCATCCAAAATGCTGAATGAAATTAGAGACCAACTAGCAAAACCATAGGCTATATTATGTTCTCAATCACTTGCACAAGGGATTGTTCCACGGGATTGGAAAGATGCAGGAGTGATCCCCTTATTCAAAAAAGGCAAAATATCAGATCCAGCAAATTATAGACTGGTGAGTTTAACGAGCATAGTCTGTAAATTGTTAGAGTCAATAATCAAAGAAAACATTGTAATGCATTTAGACAAATTTAATCTAATTAGAAATAGTCAGCATGGGTTTACCAGAGGGAGATCATGCTTAACAAATCTATTAGAATTCATGGAGGAGGTTACTAAAATGATAGATAAAGGGGAGCCAGTGGACGTTATTTATCTGGATTTTGCAAAGGCCTTTGATAGAGTTCCTCATCAATGATTATTTCGAAAGTTAAAATCACATGGAATAGGTGGGGAAGTTGCCAAATGGATTGAAAATTGGTTAACGGGAAGAAGGCAAAGGGTGGGTATAAATAAGGAGTACTCTGAGTGGAGTGAAGTGAAAAGTGGAGTGCCACAGGGCTCGGTTTTGGGACCAATTTTATTCTTGATATATATAAATGATTTGGACATAGGTATGGGATCCATGATTGCAAAATTTGCTGATGATTCAAAACTATGCAGTAGTGTCTCATCTAAAGCGGAAGTGGATATATTGAGGTCGGATTTAGATAAAATTCGAGAATGGTCTGTAAGCTGGCAAATGGAGTTTAATGTAGGCAGATGTACAGTCATCCACATGGGTAGATCCAATATGGAACATAATTACAGAATGGGAGAAAACAATATTAGAAAGATAGATAAGGAAAGGGACTTAGGGGTTATAATAGATCATACATGTAAGGTGAGGGAGCAAGTTCAGGTAGCAGTGAAAAAGGCAAATGCAATGTTAGGGATGATAAAAAGAAATATTAAACATAGGAGCAAGGAAGTGATCGTCAAACTGTATAAAGCTTTAGTTAGACCTAGATTGGAGTACTGTGTACAGGTGTGGAGTCCTTATCATAGAGGGGATATAGACATGCTGGAGAGAATACAAAAAAGAGCGACAAAGATGATAGTGGGATTCCAGAATTACAGTTATGAGGAACGACTCAGAAAAACCGGCCTACAGTGTCTAGAAGAGAGAAGAATTCGAGGTGACTTAATACAGGTTTATAAGATGATCAGAGGAATGGATAAATTAGACTATAACAAGTTTTTTAAAATACAGCCACCTACAATAACAAGAGGGCATAGCTACAAGCTGACTAAAGAGAGGTCAAGGTTAGATATTAGGAAATATTTTTTTAGTCAGAGAGTGGTGAATGCTTGGAATGCAATGCCACAGGAGGTAATGGAGGCAGGGACAGTTAATAAGTTCAAGAATAGGTTGGATGCGCATAGTTATTTTTAGATCAAGTGGAGTCGAAGAAACTGGTTGTATACAAACTCTGCAGAGTCTTCTAAACCAGCATAAAAAAGTGATAACGATTATTTCTATAACGACAAACTGTTGGGGATGCTTGACACTTGCAGGATTAAAACCATCTGCTGGTTCATGATTTTGTTCATTAATTCATTGAGTGTTCTTGGGTTCTCCGAGCCTCTCAACTATAGGGGTCCCTCTTGAGACGCCAGCATCCACCGAACCCCTCAGATATAAGTACCCCCCCACCCCACAAAATTGAAGCACATGCCCTTATATTTGGACCTGTTTCATTTATTGAGCTGACAATTCACATCTTTGCTTCTGTCAAACAAAATCACTCATTTAAAGAAAAAATGTATTGTTCAATAATAAAATGTATTTTTCCCCAGATAAAAATCTGACAAACACTAAATAAAATATCACTGATTCAGATTCAATCAAGCATATATCCAATACATAGCGGAAACAAATACAAGAATTCTTGATAAAATTGAATGAGGAAAGTAATGTAGGAATTCTACATCAAATATAATTAGAAAACAGAAACCAGAATTATTTATCAAATATAATGAGAAAACAAAAACCAGAATTCTACATCAAATATAATGAGAAAACAAAAACCAGAATTCTACATCAAATATAATTAGAAAATAAAAACCTGAATTCTTTATCAAATATAACGAGAAAACAAACACCAGAATTCTAATTATTGAAATATAATAATGAAATAAAATAAAATTGGTGCATTGATTTGGCATTGGTAATATGAACTGAAATCCTGACTGGCATGTCAATATTCAATAGGTCAAGGTATTACAGATGTTGACATTGGTGACTTGATTTTAGACCACCTGGAGGGCTCTGTGTGTGATAGAGTTAGAATAGGACCACTGCCACACTGAGGGCAATGAATCACTTAACTCATCATTAGACCCAACGTGTGGATGACCCACTTAACTCATCATTAGACCCAATGTGTGGAAGACCCACTTAACTCATCGTTAGACCCAACATGTGGATGACCCACTTAACTCATCATTAGACCCAACGTGTGGATGACCCACTTAACTCATCATTAGACCCAACATGTGGATGACCCACTTAACTCATCATTAGACCCAATGTGTGGATGACCCACTTAACTCATCGTTAGACCCAACATGTGGATGACCCACTTAACTCATCATTAGACCCAACGTGTGGATGACCCACTTAACTCATCATTAGACCCAACATGTGGATGACCCACTTAACTCATCATTAGACCCAATGTGTGGATGACCCACTTAACTCATCATTAGACCCAATGTGTGGATGACCCACTTAACTCATCATTAGACCCAATGTGTGGATGACCCACTTAACTCATCATTAGACCCAATGTAAACGAGTGACAGAAACACCCCAATGGCACATGTATGCCCTGACAACCCGCCCTCCTCCCTATATGGCACATGTATGCCCCGACAACCCACTCTCCTCCCTATATGGCACATGTATGCCCCGACAACCCACTCTCCTCCATATATGGCACATGTATGCCCCGACAACCCACTCTCCTCCCTATATGGCACATGTATGCCCCAACAACCCACTCCCCTCCTATATGGCACATGTATGCTCCAACAACCCACTCCCCTCCTATATGGCACATGTATGCCCCAACAACCCACTCCCCTCCTATATGGCACATGTATGCCCCGACAACCCACTCTCCTCCCTATATGGCACATGTATGCCCCGACAACCCACTCCCCTCCTATATGGCACATGTATGCCCTGACAACCCACTCTCTTCCCTATATGGCACATGTTTTATGACTACCTGATACAACTCGGTGAAGAAAAATTGAAGCCAAAATGGACATCATGAGCCACAGCTGGGGCACCATACAGAGAATAGTGGAGGGAGTTTGTTGCTGGCCTAAAAAGACACCATCCCTACCAGGGAGAACGAATGCTGACGACGAATGCAACAATGTATGTGACGGTGACAAGAAATAATATAAAGGGATTATGTAAAAAAAAACAGCACTGTATTCAATGTGACAAATACAGATAGTCAGCAATCTACGTAGATCATACGAGGGAAGTCAATAAATAGGTCACAAATGGATATTTCTAAAAAACTAAATGAGATACGAGTTTGAAAACCATTTATTGTTGCACGTACATCACCCCTCATTTCTCAACATAATTCCCACTAACATTGGTACACTTATCCAATCGGTTTATCAGTGCACTGACAGACCCATTCGGGTTTATCAGTGCAAGGACAGACCCATTCAGTTTATCAGTGCAAGGATAGATCCATTCAGGTTTATCAGTGCACGGACAGACCCATTCAGTTTATCAGTGCAAGGATAGATCCATTCAGTTTATCAGTGCACGGACAGACCCATTCAGTTTATCAGTGCAAGGACAGACCCATTCAGTTTATCAGTGCAAGAACAGACCCATTCAGTTTATCAGTGCAAGGATAGACCCATTCAGTTTATCAGTGCAAGGACAGACCCATTCAGTTTATCAGTGCAAGGACAGACCCATTCAGGTTTATCAGTGCAAGGATAGATCCATTCAGGTTTATCAGTGCACGGACAGACCCAGTCGGGTATATCAGTGCACGGACAGACCCATTCAGTTTATCAGTGCAAGGACAGACCCATTTGGGTTTATCAGTGCAAGGACAGACCCAGTCAGTCTATCAGTGCAAGGACAGACCCATTCTGTTCATTCTATGTTTGTCAGTTGTCTGGGAACCCACCGTGGAGCATGTTTCTCAGGAATTCAATCGATCATGCCTTATGATGCAGGTTAAACCATGCAAACAGACTACTGCAGTTGCCACACTGTCTATTGTTACTCGGCTGCCAGCTCAGATCATCTCCTCCACCCGCCGCACAGATGGTTCTGTTACAATCTGAACAGGACGACCAGGTCAGGCTTCATCAGCAAATTTTTTGTTTCCTTAAGAAAATATATAGTTGCAATTATAACACTGCTTTACGCGGCAATCACTCCTCACCGTAAGCAGGAAATATTTTCTAAAGAATGTTCACTGCAGGAGAATTTGTGTATCTGAGCTGTGCACGTGCATGTGCTACCTAGCATCTGCTACCTACAGTAACCAGAAGCTGGATGCTGCTGCCACCTAATGACCCCTACCTACAACAACCACAAAGATGGATGTTGTTGCCTCCTAATAACACCTTCAGAAACTACCAACTACATTTTTCAGCTGCTATCGCATATCAGTTTGTGACCTACTTACTGACTTCATATGTACCTCGTACATATGTAGACTTAGGTAATTACATTTGCTATTATTTTATATAGTACATAATTTTATTTTTGTAAACGTCACAGTGCTCCGCAGTAGACATACAGCAATTAGGTACTGCAGCACATGTTTGTTCTTGAATGGAACTAGCTGTGTTAATGAGTGTGTGCAGTACGTGTACAGTACGATCTGACACACGCAGCTTTTGACCTATGCAGCATTCTGTAGAATGATCTATTTATGTAAGTCGACTGTCTGTGGAACGATCTAGCTACGTAAGTCAGGGACTGTCTGTGGACTGATCCAGCTACGTAAGTCAGGGACTGTCTGTAGACTGATCCAGCTATGTAAGTCAGGGACTGTCTGCCAAACAATCTAGCTACGTAAGTCGGGGACTGTCTGTGGACTGATCCAGCTACGTAAGTCAGGGACTGTCTGTAGACTGATCCAGCTATGTAAGTCAGGGACTGTCTGCCAAACAATCTAGCTACGTAAGTCGGGGACTGTCTGTGGACTGATCCAGCTACCTAAGTCAGGGACTGTCTGTGGAACAATCTAGCTACGTAAGTCAGGGACTGTCTGTGGACTGATCCAGCTACGTAAGTCAGGGACTGTCTGTGGAACAATCTAGCTACGTAAGTCAGGGACTGTCTGTGGAACAATCTAGCTACGTCAGTCAGGGAGACTGTCTGTGGAAGAATCTAGCTACGTCAGTCAGGGAGACTGTCTGTGGAACAATCTAGCTACTTAAGTCGGGGACTGTCTGTGGAACAATCTAGCTACTTAAGTCGGGGACTGTCTGTGGAACAATCTAGCTACTTAAGTCGGGGACTGTCTGTCCCTATATGTCAGAATAAAAATGCATGAAAACAGTCGAAACAATATGAGAGGATGATGCTTAAAACAAGTTTAGATTCATGGTCACGAAATATATATCGATTTATTGTCTAAAACATGCACTGTGCCAACTGGCAACTGTCACAACAGATCACTCTGGCTTGTTCTTGGGGACCTCTGGCACTTGCTGGGAGACGGGAGTTGTGGACAGCAGTAAGAAATGACGTTGGAAGCTCACAGAGTTGCGGAACTGAGTGTCGGTGCCATGGAGTCTGTCGAGGACTCCGAGAACACCGTAGTTCTGGTTGAATCTGTCGACGAGGAAAGAGGAGATGAGTGATGAGAGAGAGATCAGGGTCACTAGAAGAGGCAGAGGTAGAGGTCAGGGTCACTAGAAGAGAGAGAGGTCAGGGTTACTATAAGAGGCAGAGGTCAAGGTCACTAGAAGAGACTAAGTGAGCTACAAAGAAGTGAGGTAGAAGATCCAGACAATGCCAGATGTATGCAAACAGCAGAGAATCCCTTCTTCGTCGTCCGAACCCTGGAAATGACACGAGATAGCAGGTCGTGCCGAGATCAGCTGCTCATAGCTGACTGCTTGCATCAGGGTCAGCGAACCACAGCTGACCAAGACCCACTTCCAAGTGGCGGCCCTGGAAGCAGGCTGCACTAGGGTAGTCTGGTCAAAGGATAGGGACCAGTGGGGAGGCATACTATATATTATTTTGGTCCGAGGGACCAGAATATCTTTCATAGGACAAGTACTACGCAACTCTAAACACCTTGGGATGCCCCAGCGTTCTTTTCAGGATGAATGCACAAAGAGAAGAATTATGTTTCTCACCATGTCATCTAATGGCATATGTGAAGAGGTGAGATGACAGGTGAAGATGGAGGACATTAGTAAAGAAGTGAGATGACAGGTGAAGAGGTGAGATGACAGGTGAAGAGGTGAGATGACAGGTGAAGAGGTGAGATGACAGGTGAAGAGGTGAGATGACAGGTGAAGAGGTGAGATGACAGGTGAAGAGGTGAGATGACAGGTGAAGAGGTGAGATGACAGGTGAAGATGGAGATGGCAGGTGAAGATGGAGATGACAGGTGAAGAGGTGAGATGACAGGTGAAGAGGTGAGATGACAGGTGAAGAGGTGAGATGACAGGTGAAGAGGTGAGATGACAGGTGAAGAGGTGAGATGACAGGTGAAGATGGAGATGGCAGGTGAAGATGGAGATGACAGGTAAAGAGGTGAGATGACAGGTGAAGAGGTGAGATGACAGGTGAAGAGGTGAGATGACAGGTGAAGAGGTGAGATGACAGAGAGGTGAGATGACAGGTGAAGAGGTGAGATGACAGGTGAAGATGGAGATGACAGGTGAAGAGCTGAGATGACAGGTGAAGAGGTGAGATGACAGGTGAAGATGGAGATGACAGGTGAAGAGGTGAGATGACAGAGAGGTGAGATGACATTAATAGAAAGGTGACATGACAGGTGAAAATGTGAGAGTTTGTGCAGAATTGGCAGCAGTGTAACTGACACGAGAACCCTGGTGAGACAGTCACGTCACGTACTCACTTTAGATGGTGGTAGTCATGGGCCTCGGGTGACGGAAGAAACGGCAAGTGGTATCCACAGTGGGCCACTGTTGTTGAGAAGAGGGCCAGGGCACAGAACATCCAGGCCGTGGCCAGGTGTGAGCCCAACAGAAGAGGCCCCAAGGCCGGTGGCAGCATGTTGCTAAGCATGTGCTCCAGCGGGTGCGCGTAAATGGAGACGATGCCGATGGGAGCAGTCCACTCATGGTGCATCTTGTGGAAGTGTTTGTAGATCCTCGGTAGGTGGAACAGCCTGCGGAGAAACAGAAAGCATCAGCAATAATCTTGTCTCCCCTGTCCAAATATGTCTGAGACTGGAGACATGCCACCTAGATAGATATGCCACGTCATACTAGAGTTGCCAGGTGGTACTAGAGTTGCCACGTCATACTAGAGTTGCCACGTCATACTAGAGTTGCCACGTCATACTAGAGTTGCCACGTCATACTAGAGTTGCCACGTCACACTAGAGTTGCCACGTCATACTAGAGTTGCCACGTCATACTAGAGTTGCCACGTCATACTAGAGTTGCCACGTCATACTAGAGTTGCCACGTCATACTAGAGTTGCCACGTCATACTAGAGTTGCCACGTCATACTAGAGTTGCCACGTCATACTAGAGTTGCCACGTCATACTAGAGTTGCCACGTCATACTAGAGTTGCCACGTCATACTAGAGTTGCCACGTCATACTAGAGTTGCCACGTCATACTAGAGTTGCCACGTCATACTAGAGTTGCCACGTCATACTAGAGTTGCCACGTCATACTAGAGTTGCCACGTCATACTAGAGTTGCCACGTCATACTAGAGTTGCCACGTCATACTAGAGTTGCCACGTCATACTAGAGTTGCCACGTCATACTAGAGTTGCCACGTCATACTAGAGTTGCCACGTCACACTAGAGTTGCCACGTCATACTAGAGTTGCCACGTCATACTAGAGTTGCCACGTCATACTAGAGTTGCCACGTCATACTAGAGTTGCCACGTCATACTAGAGTTGCCACGTCATACTAGAGTTGCCACGTCATACTAGAGTTGCCACGTCATACTAGAGTTGCCACGTCATACTAGAGTTGCCACGTCATACTAGAGTTGCCACGTCATACTAGAGTTGCCACGTCATACTAGAGTTGCCACGTCATACTAGAGTTGCCACGTCATACTAGAGTTGCCAGGTGGTACTAGAGTTGCCACATCATACTAGAGTTGCCAGGTGGTACTAGAGTTGCCACGTCATACTAGAGTTGCCAGGTGGTACTAGAGTTGCCACGTCATACTAGAGTTGCCAGGTGGTACTAGAGTTGCCAGGTGGTACTAGAGTTGCCAGGTGGTACTAGAGTTAGATACACCAGGTGGTACTAGAGTTGCCAGGTGGTACTAGAGTTAGACACACCAGGTGGTACTTGAGTTGCCAGGTGGTACTAGAGTTAGATACACCAGGTGGTACTAGAGTTGCCAGGCGGTACTTGAGTTGCTAGGTGGTACTACAGTTGGATATGCAAGGTGGTACTAGAATTAGATACTCCGGGAGGTACTAGAGTTGCCAGGTGGTACTAGAGTTAGATATGCCAGGTGGTACTAGAGTTGACAGGTGGTTCTAGAGTTGCCAGGTGGTACTAGAGTTGCCAGGTGGTTCTAGAGTTGCCAGGTGGTACTAGAGTTGCCAGGTGGTACTAGAGTTAGATATGCCAGGTGGTACTAGAGTTGACAGGTGGTTCTAGAGTTGCCAGGTGGTACTAGAGTTGCCAGGTGGTACTAGAGTTAGATATGCCAGGTGGTACTAGAGTTGACAGGTGGTTCTAGAGTTGCCAGGTGGTACTAGAGTTAGATATGCCAGGTGGTACTAGATTTACATATGCCAGGTGGTACTAGAGTTGACAGGTGGTACTAGAGTTGACAGGTGGTACTAGAGTTAGATATGCCAGGTGGTACTAGAGTTGACAGGTGGTTCTAGAGTTGCCAGGTGGTACTAGAGTTGCCAGGTGGTACTAGAGTTAGATATGCCAGGTGGTACTAGAGTTGACAGGTGGTTCTAGAGTTGCCAGGTGGTACTAGAGTTGCCAGGTGGTACTAGAGTTAGATATGCCAGGTGGTACTAGAGTTGACATGTGGTTCTAGAGTTGCCAGGTGGTACTAGAGTTAGATATGCCAGGTGGTACTAGATTTAGATATGCCTGGTGGTACTAGATTTACATATGCCAGGTGGTACTAGAGTTGACAGGTGGTACTAGAGTTGACAGGTGGTACTAGAGTTAGATATGCCAGGTGATACTAGAGTTAGATATGCCAGGTGGTACTAGAGTTGCCAGGTGATACTAGAGTTAGATATGCCAGGTGGTACTAGATTAGATATGCCAGGTGGTACTAGCATTTCCAGGTGGTACTAGAGTTGCCAGGTAATACTAGAGTTGCCAGGTGGTACTAGAGTTAGATATGCCAGGTTGTACCTGTGTGTGTAGTAGAATCCAATCTCCTCAATCAGTGTAAAGACAGTCATTTCCACGACAGCCCACTGGAAGGTTGGCAGGTCATTAGGTGAGCCCGAACATCCCCGCCAGCGCATCAGCACGAACAGCAGCGCAGTAAAGGGCAGCCCAACTACAGCTTGGTTAAACAGGGCCACCTTGACAGCTCTCTTCAGGTCTGGAAAGTTCAGCTGGAAGCAAGCAAGAGGACAAAAACATTTGATGAGAAAATTTGCGCAATAAAGAAAGGAGAAATAGGCAGATTGGGACTGGCTAGGCGCCAGACCTTCATTGTAACGTGATGGTTGTTGTAACACAATTGTGACATGTTGGAGAGGAAGACTAACATCTGGTCAGGTAAAATATACTGATCAGACATGTTAGTCAGGGTCAGGTAAAATATACTGATCAGACATGTTAGTCAGGGTCAGGTAAAATATACTGATCAGACATGTTAGTCAGGGTCAGGTAAATTATACTGATCAGACATGTTAATCAGGGTCAGGTAAAATATACTGATCAGACATGTTAGTCAGGGTCAGGTAAAATATACTGATCAGACATGTTAGTCAGGGTCAGGTAAAATATACTGATCAGACATGTTAGTCAGGGTCAGGTAAAATATACTGATCAGACATGTTAGTCAGGGTCAGGTAAAATATACTGATCAGACATGTTAGTCAGGGTCAGGTAAAATATACTGATCAGACATGTTAGTCAGGGTCAGGTAAAATATACTGATCAGACATGTTAGTCAGGGTCAGGTAAAATATACTGATCAGACATGTTAGTCAGGGTCAGGTAAAATATACTGATCAGACATGTTAGTCAGGGTCAGGTAAAATATACTGATCAGACATGTTAGTCAGGGTCAGGTAAAACATATTGATCAGACATGTTAGTCAGGGTCAGGTAAAACATATTGATCAGACATGTTAGTCTGGGTCAGGTAAAACATATTGATCAGACATGTTAGTCAGGGTCAGGTAAAACATATTGATCAGACATGTTAGTCAGGGTCAGGTAAAACATATTGATCAGACATGTTAGTCAGGGTCAGGTAAAACATATTGATCAGACATGTTAGTCTGGGTCAGGTAAAACATATTGATCAGACATGTTAGTCAGGGTCAGGTAAAATATACTGATCAGACATGTTAGTCAGGGTCAGGTAAAATATACTGATCAGACATGTTAGTCAGGGTCAGGTAAAATATACTGATCAGACATGTTAGTCAGGGTCAGGTAAAACATATTGATCAGACATGTTAGTCAGGGTCAGGTAAAACATACTGATCAGACATGTTAGTCAGGGTCAGGTAAAACATACTGGTCAGACATGTTAGTCAGGGTCAGGTAATATATACTGATCAGACATGTTAGTCAGGGTCAGGTAAAACATACTGATCAGACATGTTAGTCAGGGTCAGGTAAAACATACTGATCAGACATGTTAGTCAGGGTAAGGTAAAACATACTGGCCAAGACCGCACTCCCATGTAGCCCTTCCTGGAAACAGACTGTTCTTCTTGGCAGTCTGGCTAAAGAAGGTGGAGGATCAACGTGATCCTTGTAGTAGTGAGCCACGCAGATGAGGCTAAGCATAGCACAACCAACTGGATGACCGCCGGACCACCTTCATCAGCAGGCTCGAGATGTGAGAAAAACTACAATTAATTACATAAAGAGTTGAACATTAACATTGGCCCTGGTCAGTCACTGAGGGCAGGACTGCGGGATCCTATTCGGCTTTTTCCTTGAACTTTTAATAGTAGCATTACAGTATGTTACGTGATTTTTGTTTATCACACGGAAAGGATTCTTAAAAGCTAGCTATAAATGTGAAATATTAATATTGCTTGACAGGTGACACTGGACAGATGATTGACAGGTGACACTGGGCACATGATTGACAGGAGACACTGGACACATGATTGACAGGTGACACTGGACGCATGATTGACAGGCGACACTGGACACAGAGACATGATTGACAGGTGACACTGGACGCATGATTGACAGGCGACACTGGACACAGACACATGATTGACAGGTGACACTGGACACATGATTGACATGTGACACTGGACAGATGATTGACAGGTGACACTGGACACATGATTGACATGTGACACTGGACAGATGATTGACAGGTGGCACTGGACACATGATTGACATGTGACACTGGACAGATGATTGACAGGTGGCACTGGACACATGATTGACAGACAAAACATTTTGTTCGGGGACTTACTGGACAGTTTTTGTCCACCTGAATTTTATATTTCAGCAAACAAGATGGCCAGCCTGCCACATCCAACATGATAAAGAAGATATTGGCAGCCCAGAAGACAGATGTTGTGAAGATGAAAGATCCTGCAATACAAAAACAATATACATACAAGTGTATCAGCCTGCCAATGCTAGTACACACACCATGTACACCACGGAATCTCACCATTGTTAGTACACACACCATGTACACCAGGAACTCTCACCATTGCTAGTACACACACTATGTACACAAAAAAAACTCACCAACGATGAAGACCAGTAATTCACTCTGACCAAAGAAGTTGTACATGTTCTCCCACCGCCGCTGCCAGAAGTCCCCGGAGGCCCCCCAAAACTGCTGCATGTGCCTGCAAATATAATCAGGTTGGTGTTGTCTGCTGAGTTAACTCTAGCAGTTTGGTAGCAGATTACACCGGTCAATCTTACATCCTTAAGCATTGAATTCAGACAAAGGAGATACTGATTGCTGATAAGCTAAAGACTCAGAGTTTGAGAAGACACACCACACCATGCGATGCCGCAAATGGTCATGACTTTCCTTGCACACGCTGTGGAAGATGCTTCTCTGCTCGGATTGGTCTTGCAAGTCACATTCGTTACCGTCATGGACTGTAGTTACATCCCCTTTTTTTCAAAGCACAATTACCATCGTTGGACAAGACAGAAAGAGCTGATGAAGGCAGTGGAACAAAGTCCTCCTGGCTATGATGCAATGCATCTTAGTAAGCACTCCACTACTGGGATTACTGTGCCAAACCCCACCCCCCCCCCTTCCTTGTTGGTCAGGCTGCTGTGACACAGCCTGTTTCCAGGAGCACGAACAAGGGCACAATGTGGGGTCGTCTTGGCTAGTATGTTTCACCTGACCTTGATTGTTCTTTACCCCACCTGAGCCAGGTAAAATATTCACAAATTAGATGTGTCTATTCTGGGAAACGAAGAACAGCAGACTGTAACGTTCCAATCATGTAACAAAGCTGGAACCATCCACATCCAGACATTTATCCACTATTTGTCTACTAGGAGAACAGTGGTATCGGATATCGGTTTTGTTCTTAGTATAATGTTCATATTTTTTGTATTAGCTAATACAATGTTACATAAAGGCAATGCTTACGCAGGATTGGAATTTATTTTCCAAAAGTCACTTACCATATCAAAGAATTCCTCAAGCACAGGAAAACCACTAGTCCTGTGCCCACAATGAAAAGGGTCTGTTTGATTGAATCAAACAATTGAGTGAGTCGCAACACAAGCATTGTTTACACAGATGGACGTCTGCTCACTATGCTGCCTTCTGAGTAAAATTACCCTTTATCTGAAAGAGATAACGTTTACCCAAAAAATTGTATTTACACATAAAGATATTTTTTACAAAAAAGATAATATTTCCACAAAAAAAAAGGTAATATTTACAACAAAGAGAAACGTGTGGCCAAATGGTTTTGAGGCCTGCCTGCTGACAAGGAGGGCAGCAGTTCGAAACCTGGTATGGCATATGTTGTTTTTCTGTTGGAGGTGAAATAAACAACCACAGCCAGCACATGATGTGCGAGAGCAATCGCGAAGTGGCTTGTAGTTCTCAGCCTAAAAAGCCGCTTGACTACCCCAGTAATGCGAAAATGTTGTATTGACAGTTTTATTTAACAACAAAGATAATATTTACAAAAAAAGTTAATATTTACATTAAAAAATTATATTTACAAAAAAAGATCATATTTACAAACAAGATAATATTTACACAAAAATTGTATATTTACATAAAAAGATAATATTTACAAATGTCCAGGAATAAAACAAAGCAAATTCATACATAACAATTTATTGATTTATGTAACATAACGGCAAGGAGAGAAAGATGCACTTCCTCACAATGCTTCACTGTAAAAATAACACCAGCAATATATTTATTTGTGTATTTAGATACACATTGTCAAGCAGACTGGGGTGCAAGAAAGGGCGGAGCAGAAGTGTACAACCAACAAGCCACAGGAACCATCAATGTCCAGACCCATCAACCTTAACTGAGAGAGCCTAAGCACCTATGTGTATGCCCGGAGTGCAGTGAAGTAGATTCTTAGGAACAGAACAGAATATGTGTATGTAAGTGAAGAAGGAAATGAAAATCACAGAAGGGGTTTTGGATCTTTTATAAAGAATTAAGAGGTTCGCAGTATCAAGCTTATAATAAAGAGCTCAGCAGCAACCAACATAATGCAACCAAAACTATATTTAGTTGTGATTACATGAACAACGAGCAGATTTACATTACATTAGCCTCAGATCAATAATTAGCAATGAAAAGATATGTAACTGTTTTTGGAACAACCAATGTAGAGTTCCAGGTTATATAAGGATGGCTACAGCCAACAAAAGTCACGGAAAACTCAGTATCTTGGTAACAATGGCTGTCAGTAACTTGGTAACAATGGCTAAGTCAGTAACTTGGTAACAATGGCTTTCAGTTACTTGGTAACAATGGATGTCAGTAACTTGGTAACAATGGCTGTCAGTAACTTGCTAACAATGGCTGTCAGTAACTTGGTAACAATGGATGTCAGTAACTTGGTAACAATGGCTAAGTCAGTAACTTGGTAACAATGGCTTTCAGTAACTTGGTAACAATGGATGTCTGTAACTTGGTAACAATGGCTGTCAGTAACTTGCTAACAATGGCTAAGTCAGTAACTTGCTAACAATGGCTGTCAGTAACTTGGTAACAATGGATGTCAGTAACTTGGTAACAATGGCTGTCAGTAACTTGGTAACAATGGCTGTCAGTAACTTGGTAACAATGGATGTCAGTAACTTGGTAACAATGGCTGTCAGTAACTTGGTAACAATGGCTAAGTCAGACACTTGGTAACAATGGATGTCAGTAGCTTGGTAACAATGGATGTCAGTAACTTGGTAACAATGGCTGTCAGTAACTTGGTAACAATGGCTGTCAGTAACTTGAAAACAATGGCTGTCAGTAACTTGGTAACAATGGATGTCAGTAACTTGGTAACAATGGCTGTCAGTAACTTGGTAACAATGGCTGTCAGTAACTTGGTAACAATGGCTGTCAGTAACTTGGTAACAATGGCTGTCAGTAACTTGGTAACAATGGCTGTCAGTAACTTGATAACAATGGCTGTTAGTAACTTGGTAACAATGGCTGTCAGTAACTTGGTAACAATGGCTAAATCAGTAACTTGGTAACAATGGCTAAGTCAGTAACTTGGTAACAATGGCTGTCAGTAACTTGGTAACAATGGCTAAGTCAGTAACTTGGTAACAATGGCTAAGCAACTATTTGTTTTATTGCATTATTATATAACATATTGTTGTGAGATGTGCCCAAAGCAGTAGACTGTAAACTGAGTAGATCAGTCTTATTATGTGGATGACTACAAGATAAGCATTAACTCCAAGTCAATACTAAGCAAGCAGTTATAGATATAAACATTGTCCTCACCAGTCAATGTAGTTCCAAGTTAATGAATGAACAAGTCAACAACACGCCAGCAAGGTATGGACATGTCACAAATACACCAAACCAAGTCCAAGGTCCACATGCATTAATCTAGTCACAGAGTCATAATTATGTCAGTCAGTCATTTGGTTACAAAAATTTGCCTAAAGCTTGCACTTGGTAGGGCAGCTGATCGATATTAATAGATGCGCATTAGCCTCTGACCGACAAACATTATTTCATGGCTGTCCAACCCCGTAAACAGCTGTACCGACCTTTGGTCTGCTTTCTGAACTCGGTCAATGATCAGTTCCCCGTCTGCTGGGAAAACATCAACACACACATTTAATACAAACTACTAAATGCGTCTATTGCATAATCAAGCTACACACGATGTCTTGTATGAAGTTCTTCAAAGCTGGCAGTTAATGTTTAATACAGAAACATGTTAGAGATATTTGTTGTGTGGTTTGTCTCCACAGCTGTCGCCCAGAAGTAAACAACATGACGTCATGGCCACGGGAGCTAACCCCACATCCGGTTTATGGGCCGCTCTTCTTCGCAGAGAAACTCATTTTACTGAAGGAAAAGTATCAAACATGGATGCCACCATTAAAAGTTGAGGAAAACTTTCAAAGTTTGCTTTTAACGTTTCCACAGTTACATATTAATGGCCACCTCCACCACTAGACTGTCCCTTTTGTAACTATGATCCGTACAGTCTTGTGCTAGTTTACGTTGTAGTACAGAAAATGAATGCACACAGATTAGCGAATCCATTTTCCATCGCAACAGTTGTGGTTGCTGATGATTATGTGGACACATTTCCGCATCCACATGGTCTGATAACTTACCTGCACAGACTGTGTTTACAGCTGGATATCGATATTGTGTCCTTGGAAAGACCAGTGACGGTCAAAGGTTCCTGGAAAACGATAGTTAAGATTGATGCTTTTCTCAAAACGTTGATCTCTACCCTTCATAGCGCCATTTCTAAAGGTGCAGTACCAAATGAGGAAGATTTTAGCTCAGTATTCGCTCACTTTGAGGAAGAGAACAGTTATCAGACTGAGTCGTTAGAAGGTGGTCATGCAGCACAAACTGTTCACGTATCTGGTGATTTAAGTCCACTTAAGACTGATGATTTTTTAGAGGTGCTCAAGATTGATGAAGAAAGTACAGATTCAACTATTTTGGATAAATGGTACTTCAACGCAAATCCTAGAGGGAAAACTATTAATAAGAGAACACATCCAAGTGTAGAGAAACAACCACCAGAACCATATGTGATTGTTGAGGCAGACAGCACCACCAAAGCCAGCCAAGCAAATCTCGGTGAGATTGAGCATGCGTTGAGCATGGTGTATAAAAAGGAAACCATCGAGAAATATCAAAAGAAATCTTGTGAAAAACAACCACATCAGATGACTGTGTCCGCGGAATTTGATTCTGTCCAAGAAGCTGTTAACCTAGATTGTGATAATGGCAAGAGTGCACCGGTGTCCGAATCTCTGACCGCAAATGTGGGTGCTGACAGAAAGTTAAATGTTGTAACAGAAAACTGCGATTCAAAGACTGAAGTGATGTTAGAAAATGAATCAGAAAGACTTGTACCCAAATCAGATGATTGTAAGGAGAAAGTAGTAAACAATTTAAGTGAACTGTCTGCTTATGAAACCCAAAACACGCAATCATTACCACATAAACTGAGACAGAGAACCAGACATCAAAATTCACAGAGAAAGAAAGCCGCTGAATGCATTGGGGGTGATGTAACTGTTCATAAAAGAAAGAAGGAATATAGGAAAGGTAGAAAACAGAAAAAGAATGACAGAACAAACATTAAAGATGGACCTCGGGTGACGAATGACAAGCCCCCAAAACGTGACGGAAACATGAAAGAAAAGATGAAACGAGCAGATTGGAAGACTCTGAGATGTGACAACAAAAAAAGCGCTAAAGATGATCCTCATCAAGCGAACCAGAAAATAGTTCAAGGTGCTACAATCCAAGAGAAGGCGATGACAACAGAAATAGGACAAGACATTTCATTGGTAGAGTCCAAAATTAAAACCAGAGCAAGTTTAAAATTATGCAAGCCTATCGAGAAGAGGAATAAAGAGAAAAGAAATCAGCACAAAAAGGAGGCACTGTATGTTGAATATCGTTGTAATCAGTGTCCGTATGTGACTTCTAAACAATTACAGCTGTTGGAACATAAAAGAAGGGTTCATCTAACCAAAAGATTTCAATGTGAGAATTGCCTGAAAGAGTTTGGTTTTCGGAAAGATCTCAGACGACATATGAAATGTCACACAAAGGCGGAAAATTGCTGTGATATGTGCGGTAAGATGTACAAGGAGGTTAGGAAACTTATTGAACACAAGAGAATTCATGCAGAAGATTATGTCAAACCTGAGTTCCCATGCAAATTTTGCTCCAAGAAATTCAGCACAAAATATGTGTTAGCATATCATATAAAGTCTGACCATTTGGGAATGAAACGCTCCTATATATGTCCCACATGTGGCAAGAGCTTTTCTCAGAAGAACTCCTACCTCCAGCATGCAAACGTTCATCTCGGTATTAAACCATTTGCCTGTGACGTATGTGGGAAGAAGTTTTCTTACGACAAGTCTCTGAAGGAACACAAGTTTATGCATAATGAAGATAAAGTTTTCTCTTGTAGTCTGTGTGATAAATCATTCCGACAAGCGTCGGGGTTAGCCATTCATTTAAAAGTTCATAAAACAACAAAGGACTACGTCTGTTCTATGTGTGGCAAAGGCTTCAGTCAAAAACAAGCTTTGGTGAGACATGAACGGATTCATGGAGGGGAAAAACCTTATGAATGTGGTCTGTGTAAGAGAACATTTGCAGATTCTTCGGTCCTACGTCGACACATGATTTTGATTCACAAAAGAGATCCTAAACAATGGCGGCAGGACACTTTCTGCCACATTCCTAAAAGAACAGATTTTTTCATTAGTGTCCTGGATGGTGACAGTTCACACTCGAAGGATTGTGAGAAGTTTGATGAGGCTTTCACGAAGAAACAACATAACCAGCAGCTGAACCGTTGTTTCCAGCAGGGAACTCAGATCCCGTATGGTCCAGGCCATCCACTACCAGGTGATGATGAAGCTGTCAGATCTGTAACAGTAGCTGTCATGCCAGGTCATTATGATATGATGACCAAGGAGCAGTCGGCGTTCACTAATTTGAGAGAACCAGCTGCTATCGGTGAAGAAAATTATGTGTCGTGTCCTGATATAAAACCAAATATGGGTTACGGGCCAGAGAAAGATGTGTCTAACAGTTTCATTAGCTCCATCACCGCAGCCTCAAAACATCACACAGAATCATCACTTCTTTCATCCACAACATTCCATAATCATTCCACATCACCTCTGGAGGTGCATAGCTCCATAGCTGGGCCAGCACAGAGTCTGAGATCAGTACCACATCAGCATCCAACAGCAGCTCATTCCATGCAGTCGCAGCTGCTGCCCGCACCAAATTCGTCATCCTTCATGCCTGTCACGTACCATCAACAACCGGTTAGCTATGACACGAATGACCTTCAGTCTATAGAGATGCAGCCAGTTCAGTACTCAGCCATGATGGCACAACCATATTCCCAGACCATCGTAGTTCTTCAGGACAGCCTTGGCACAATCACATACCATCAGCCAGGAGTCAGTGTTGCATTTCCTGGTGAGAATACAGCTCAGAATGTTCACCTTCAACATATCGGCTCATCAGCTTCTGATATGTCTCAGCCAATGACGTCAGTGCCGTCCGAACAGATGTATGATCGTGTGCTGTCAGTCAACCATCCACATTAGCCTTGCTAATTGATGCTTGCTAATTTTGTGTCGGTATCTGATAGTTGACTAATAATGTTATTAGTTTACAGAATTTACATTTCTTTGGGTATATGACAGTTTGTTAATAGTGTCATGGGGGGACATATTTATCTGGGTATATGACAGTTTGTTAATAGTGTCATTGGGGGACAGATTTATCTGGGTATATGACAGTTTGTTAATAGTGTCATTGGTTGACAGATTTGTCTGGGTATATGACAGTTTGTTAATAGTGTCATTGGTTGTCAAATTTATCTGGGTATATGACAGTTTGTTAATAGTGTCAATGGGGGACAGATTTGTGGATATGTGACAATTTATTAATAATGACATTACCATAATTGACAGATTTGTGTGAATGCTTGGAATGCATTGTCACATGAAATAGTGGAGGCAGGGTCAATTAATCCATTCAATAATAAATTGGATGTGCATACTTTAGCGATACAGAAATTGAATAGCATGCAAAATGTCTGGCACAAAGCTAACAAAGATTTCAAATTGAAGATCACCAGAACAAGCGTATTCATAGTGGCAATGGATGGATGCCAGGCATGGACCATCACACATATATTAAGAAAGAAGAATCCGCAAAATACCTTGGGTAAAGAAAATAACAAATAAAGCCATTGCAAGTTCTGGGTGTCTAAGAGAACTGGCTTATAAAACCACGTTATGTCTCGGAAACTGAGGTTTGTCGGCCACATCAAGCGTCATGACGGACTGGGAAAAGCAGTTCTGGAAGGCATTGTTCCAGGAAGACGAGGCAGAGGCCGACCAAGACGTAGATGGACTCAAGACATCAAGGACACCCTAAACATGGACATGGAGCAGGCGGGGAGACTGACTGCTGATTGGGATTCCTATCGAAAGGCTGTGATGAGAGCGACCTTCTGCCATGTGTTTGCTTCATGATGATAATGTACATACCTATTTTTAGAATAAGTGAAGTCAAAGAAACTGGTTGTATACAGACTCTGCAGAGTCTTCTAAACCAGTATAAAGACATTAAGTTATGTGACAATTTATTAATAGTGTAATTAGTTGACAGATGGGACAGTTTATTAATAGTGGGACACCATATTAGAGACTTCACTGGGCGAGGTCTCGACTTCTTTAATGTGTGAGACAACTACCCTGACAGTTAGGTCTCCATTTACACCTGAGTAGACTGTAGCATGATGTCACAACGTTGTTTAACAATTTTGCAGAGAGAGACAACGATCTTTTCACATTCATGTCTTGAAGCCAGAGGTGTCCTGGTGACAAGCGGTCTGGTCAAGCTTGATCGATTCTTGGAGACAGACTGCCTCTCTCTTGGGTCTGCATAATTGGGGCAGTTCCACAGTATATGTTCCGGGAACAGACTGCCTCTCTTTGGTCTGCATAATTGGGGCAGTTCCGCATTATATGTTCCGGGAACAGACTGCCTCTCTTTGGTCTGCATAATTGGGACAGTCCCGCAGTATATGTTCCGGGGACAGACTGCCTCTCTTTGGTCTGCAGAATTGGGACAGTTCCGCAGTATATGTTCCGGGGACAGACTGCCTCTCTTTGGTCTGCATAATTGGGACAGTCCCGCAGTATATGTTCCGGGGACAGACTGCCTGTCTTTGGTCTGCATAATTGCCCGCAGTATATGTTCTGGTGTTTGCTTTGGTGCTCCCTAATTGGATATGGCGGATCTCAAAGACCCATTCTGAGTAAGTGGGTGTTGTCTACAATTTCTGATTCTGAAGATCTTTGTCTGCCCATCTCTGCCAAGTTTGTCTATGCTGTCATTTTTCTGGCTTGTATTTTCTGTGTTGCGCTCTGCATTCCGTCCTCGTGGATCGTTTGATAAGTGTCTTTGCTTCTTTATTGCTTTGTGGATGGCAAGTCTGTGCCAGAAGCAAATAAGGAATAACATTTGACTCGATGACGGTCTTTGTCAAGGAATATACACAATGAAAACAGCGCAACAGGAAGCAAAAACCGAGTTAAGTTAACCATGTATCTAAGTGACGGGACATGATGTTCGTCTCATTTCAGAGAAAACATGTCATTCGCGCCGTAGCGCACAGACAGAAGACCTGGAAGCCATTGAAACCAGCAAATTTGCTTGGGCTTGTGTGAATGGCAGGGTATGCAAAGTCATGAGTTGGAGAGTGTTCTACCTAGATTGGTTAGACATTGCTGTTAGGTGGTGTTGTGGTTTAATGCACATAATGAGTAGGTTACTCTTTAGTGCACCCTAAAAAGGAGGTTAAGTGGCAAATTATCGTAGCTTTCTGAGCATGCTGATGAAGGTGGACCAGGGTCCTCCACACAGTTGTGTTGTGCTTGCCCTCGTCTGTGTATCACTCACTACCACGGTGATCACGTCAATCCCTCACCTTGTCAGACAGGCTGCCATAAAAACAGTCCGTTTCCAGGTAGGACTGCAGGGAAGTCAAGTTGCGGGCCTTGGCCAGTATGTTTGGTGTCTCCTATAGCACACTTTCAGCATGGCAGTGATCTATTCCTATCTCTGTAACACAACAGAAATCATTCATGTATGCTGTATTCAGATCAGATGTGTTCTAGTGCTTTCCACTCTGTTGTGTGGCTGCAAAACATTGACAGTGTATAACAGACATGTCAGACAGACGAACCATTTCCGCATGAGATGTCTGCAGGGTGCCCAGGATCAGGTGTCAGGACTTAGGGCCTAACTCTGAAACTCTTAATGAGTCAACATTTAGAGCATCCATAAACTTCTTGAAAAGACCCAGATAAGATGGATGGAGCATGTTGTCCGCATGCCAGATTGGTGTATCCCCAAGCAGCTGTTAAATGGAGAGCTCAGAACAGACAAGGCGCTTATCAGTCGGACATCAGGCTAGGGTTTCTCGGCTAGAGTGAGAGGAGAGGTCGTTGCGGAGTGGGACGCATGAGAGGATGGCGCAGGAGAGCGTACAACCAACGGGCTACAGGGACCATCGGCATCCATACCTTACGCCATTTGATGAGAGAGACTGAGCACCTATGGGTATGCCCGGAGTGCAGTGACGTTGATTCTTAGAAACAGAAACAGAAGAAACACTACAAGGACTCCTTCAAAATGTTTCTGAAAAGCTTGAACATTGACGTAGCCTCCTGTGAGATGCTTGAACAATTCAACCTGGCGAGCTTGAATCACACATGGTGTTCAGATAGCAGAGCAAAACATTGCCATGGCTCAGAGAAAGCCAGCAACCAGAAATATCAAAACTCGTGACAAACCCACAGCCGAATCCTCATGGGTGTCCGAAGGGTCTGCCATGCTAGGATTGGACTTTACAGTACGCTTGATGCAGTTTTCAGGATTTAAAAAAAATTTTTTTGATTGTGTGAATTGTAAACAATGAGGGTGTTTTCCTCCTTGTTAGAGCCTTGGTGCCACAGTTAGTTCCATGTCTCTCAATGACCTGTCCCTTGTTTTGGTTCCATGTCTCTCAATGACCTGTCCCTTGTTTTGGTTCCATGTCTCTCAATGACCTGTCCCTTGTTTTGGTTCCATGTCTCTCAATGACCTGTCCCTTGTTTTGGTTCCATGTCTCTCAATGACCTGTCCCTTGTTTTGGTTCCATGTCTCTCAATGACCTGTCCCTTGTTTTGGTTCCATGTCTCTCAATGACCTGTCCCTTGTTTTGGTTCCATGTCTCTCAATGACCTGTCCCTTGTTTTGTTTATCTGTTGGTCATTTGGTTTTTGTTGTTTGAAATCATCTGTTATGTAATGTAGAAACTACATCACTGCACTCTTGGCAGATCCAAAGGTGTTCTGTCACAATCCTGCAGAGAGGATAGCATGTACTGGTGATGGTAACGGACACTTGTGGTTTATATGGCTTGGTAGTTTGCCAGCTAACATGAGGAGTTGGTCTTACAATATGGAGAGGGTAAAGAATAGTAGCACTGTAGCTCTCCAGATGTGTTGCAAGAGGTGGCTAAGGAGGGTTGAGAATGCAGATGGCTACCCCGTCCTGTAGAAATTTGATGCCCCCTCAGTGGTCCAGAGGTAAGGTGTCCGATTCGGGTGCCGGAGATCGCGTGTTTGAATCGCCGTGGAGATCAGGATTTTTGTCACATGGATCTCCTGGTACAAATTGCCCTGATATCTGGGTAGTGAGATCCGACTCCCGTGTTCAGTGTCGAGCACGTTAAAAATCTCTTGGAAATAACAAAGAGCATGCTTAACGGCCTCTGTCCGGACAAAATTCAAGTTAAAAATATACCCATTATTTGTACCTTTCCCTATGTGGTTTGTTAAGAGCAGCTATAGATGGCACCTAACTGGCTGCGGGTCTACTTAGCTCTAGTGTTTGAGTCTATTAAGATGGACTCACACATTAGTAAAAACCACCCTCCAAAAAACTGGTTGTATACAGACTCTGTGGGGCCTTCTAAACCAGTATAAGGACGTTAAGTTAAAATTTCAGTAGATATGGGAAGGTTAATAGTGCACGGCTTGGCAGGTGCTTGTGGAAGACCTATGCTCTACAAGGAGCTGGACATGTGTTCATTGATATGCATACATATATGGTACATGATTTGTTCAAATACAGCACGGTTATCACATGGTGATATTCTATTATCAAAGTGTGTTGTCAATGTTTCTGGTTTGTCCTGAAAATGTTTGGATGCAACTTGATTAATTTGGGAGGGGGGGGGGGGGGGGGGGGTGTAGGGGTGATGGAGGGCATCTCGTGGTGGTGGATAGCAACATCTCATGGTGATGGATGGTGACATCTCGTGGCGCCCTGTAAGTTTTGTCTAGCTGTCTCCTGTAGACCATGCTCGTGGCGCCCTGTAAGTTTTGTCTAGCTATCTCCTGTAGATCATGCGTGTGGCCTTCTGTAAGTTTTGTCTAGATGTCTCCTGTAGACCATGCGTGTGGCCTTCTGTAAGTTTTGTCTAGCTGTCTCCTGTAGACCATGCGTGTGGCCTTCTGTAAGTTTTGTCTAGCTGTCTCCTGTAGACCATGCGTGTGGCCTTCTGTAAGTTTTGTCTAGCTGTCTTCTGTAGACCATGCGAGTGGCGACCTGTAAGTTTTGTCTAGCTATCTCCTGTAGACCATGCTCGTGGCGCCCTGTAAGTTTTGTCTAGCTATCTCCTGTAGACCATGCTCGTGGCACCCTGTAAGTTTTGTCTAGCTGTCTCCTGTAGACCATGCGTGTGGCCTTCTGTAAGTTTTGTCTAGCTGTCTCCTGTAGACCATGCTCGTGGCACCCTGTAAGTTTTGTCCAGCTCTGTCTCCTGTAGACCATGCTTGTGGCCTGTAAGTTTTGTCTAGCTGTCTCCTGTAGACCATGCTCGTGGCGCCCTGTAAGTTTTGTCCAGCTCTGTGTCCTGTAGACCATGCGAGTGGCGACCTGTAAGTTTTGTCTAGCTGTCTCCTGTAGACCATGCGAGTGGCGACCTGTAAGTTTGTCCAGCTCTGTCTCCAGTATCTCGACACTGTCTGCTATGACTGTAAAGACCAGAGTGGCACTCCCTGCCAAAGATCGTACAACCATGCTAAAGAGACTGGCTTGCCTAGATCTCTGCAGCCAAAAGGCCTCTACAAACATCAGCAGCCACTTTACCCCCTCCGTCTCCAAACAGCTCGATCCTAAGCAATTGTTTCCCAGCCTTGGATGGTATGTCGTAGGATTTCACGGCCCTTCTGCATACGTCCTTGAATGGCAGTGTGGGGATGCTTCTATCCCCAATGGCAAACATCACATCTTCCGTGTTGGGAAATAAGGGGGATAATCCTTGTCCAGGTGATCAGTAGTGAAAGGAATTGACATTAAACTCGGTTGTGTCCCTTTCACCCATGTTCAGTGGCTCCAAGTGTAGTCTCCTCTACTATTTCGGGATTCACGAATTGTAGGCTGACCACTGTTGGTGGTCGCTTTTAGTAAGCCTGTGCCAAATCAGGTTGTGATCTTCGGTTTGTTCTTTATGTAGCGTTTTATTGTACATGCTGAGGTCTCTAGCCCCACGCACAACTCTCAGTAGTCGTGTTTGGTCATGTGCGTTGTGGTGGAGTGGGCCTATTCTTTCTTCCCTAGCAAGGAACCCTAGAACCAACGCGTGGCGTAATATATTGTTGTGTAATACAATACTAAACTTGACACAGACCTGTTGTGTGATACAATACTAAACTTGACACAGACCTGTTGTGTGATACAATACTAAACTTGACACAGACCTGTTGTGTGATACAATACTAAACTTGACACAGACCTGTTGTGTGATACAATACTAAACTTGACACAGACCTGTCATGTTGTGTGATACACTACTAAACTTGACAAACACCTGTTGTGTGATACACTACTGAACTTGACACAGACCTGTTGTGTTGAAGTATTGCCCCATCCACCCCACCCCCTCCTCCTCCCCCCCCCCCCCCGACCAATTCCCCTAGTGGGACGACCAATCGCTCGTGTCCTTTAGTGGTATAATGAGAAGACGCAGTCCACCCCTAATTCTGGAGTACCGCCTCTGATACCCCAGCTGCATTGACCTGCTCGCCTATTCATCCCCAGGTGTTATATTATCTAATAAATGTGTAAAAATGCAGACCTGTCTGACTTTGATTAAAATGGTGCGTGAGACGGCCTATGATTCGTGGATCATTCTGACGGATAAGGACAATCCACTAAACGTCGCTTGTGGATTCAGTAACCCACGTGGATTAAGTCCGGTCATTGTGAACCAAACACGCTCAATCTTTGACATGTCACGATGCGTTCATTCTCACTGAACCTGTCTGATCTCTGATTGTCAGCCACATCTCTGGGATTCCCCCTCGGCGGGGGACTACTTAAGAATGCAGGATCAATAGAGTGGCGGTCTGATTAACTTAATTATGTTTTTCTTTCTTCGTCGTTCGCTCTTAACATGTTTTACCGTTAACTTATCCATACAAGTACTTCGTAAATTCTAACATGACCTGACAGGGACAGTTGATCCATACAAGTCCCTCGATAACTCTAACATGACCTGACCGGGACAGTTGATCCATACAAGTACTTCGTTAATTCTAACATGACCTGACAGGGACAGTTGATCCATACAAGTCCCTCGATAACTCTAACATGACCTGACCGGGACAGTTGATCCATACAAGTACTTCGTTAATTCTAACATGACCTGACAGGGACAGTTGATCCATACAAGTCCCTCGATAACTCTAACATGACCTGACCGGGACAGTTGATCCATACAAGTACTTCGTTAATTCTAACATGACCTGACAGGGACAGTTGATCCATACAAGTCCCTCGATAACTCTAACATGACCTGGCCGGGACAGTTGATCCATACAAGTACTTCGTTAATTCTAACATGACCTGACAGGGACAGTTGATCCATACAAGTACTTCGTTAATTCTAACATGACCTGACAGGGACAGTTGATCCATACAAATCCCTCGATAACTCTAACATGACCTGACAGGGACAGTTGATCCATACAAGTCCCTCGTTAACTCTAACATGACCTGACCGGGACAGTTGACCCATACAAGTCCCTCGTTAGCCACCAGCACGACCCATACAAGTCCCTCGTTAGCCCCCAGCACGACCCATACAAGCCCATACCTCGTAGCTGTCTCCAACCCCATGCTCACACTGGAGCTTGTTATTCTACCCATAGTTAGTACTAGAAAGCCTGTCCTGCTCTAGGCCTCTTCTATGACGGCACATCGGTCCAGGTGTAGCGGTCCCATTAGGGATGAGCTAATATAAACTCATCTCTTGCCTTCTGCTTCTACTGCCCACCCTGGAGTAGACAATCACGTTGGTCAGTGCACAGCCTGTTCTGATTGATCAGTGACCTTGACCTCTCACTTTGTCAGTGACACGTTCACGCTAACCTGTTGATCAACCGTCCTCGTCTTGTACTTCCCCCTGGCGTACTACGATCACCTCGCTCTGACCTGCATAATAAGCCTTATTTTAATATGCGAGGCGTGTTCAAGTGAAACCGGACCAAACTGCAACAAGTGAACATACGCATGATGACGTCACTTCTGGTGTAAATAGAATATACCAACCGTCAAGTTTTCAAAATTTCATTATCCTCCGACTCATAGTTTCCTCAACTGTAAACATGGCGGGTGTGAACCGGAATCCGTCCAGAGTTGATCAGCGAGCGATGGTTCAGTTTCTTACAGCTGAAGGATGTCGACCAGTTGACATTCACCGCAGAATGCGACGGCATCTTCTGACACAACAAAATGCGCGTGACCTGGTCTCGGAAGATCTTTCGTTGTCCAGTTCTTCACTGTTGTCTTCGACACACTTTTGTCACCATACACTGCCTGCATTCTGCGATGAATGTCAACTGGTCGACATCCTTCAGCTGTTAGAAACCGAATCACCGATCATCTCTGGACGGAATCTACTGAGTGAACTATGAGTCGGAGGATAATGCAATTTTGCTAACTTGACGGTTAGTATGTGCTGTTTACATCAGAAGTGACGTCATCATGCGCATCGTACTTATGTTCACTTGGTGCTGTTCGGTTCGATTTCATTTGAACACGCCTCGCAGATATCAAACGTGAGATCAAAGAGAAAGCCGCGTCGTTAGGACACAAAGGAGAAACAACATAAAACAGGACTGGGGAACGGGCTCTTAGAACAGACTTCATTACATATAGATGCCCTAATATCTGCCCGGTGCTGTTCATTGCTGTAGTGGCGACTTTGACAAAACACGAGCTTCCTAGATTCAGTGGCGGCTCTGACAAAGCACGATCTTCCTACATCCAGTGGCGGCTCTGAATGTTTCCCTTTCCATTTAAGGCTGCGTCAACTGTGAGAAGCTGTAACACCAAGAAAATACCCTCACCATGGCAAGATTTGAACCTGGTTTACACTGGACTTGTAACTTGAGCTCACGGCACCGTGACCACACGTTCACTACCCCACCTTTCCACTCCCAATGAGGACAGAATCTAGATTTATATGAAGGCAACAAGAAATTAGTTTTCCAGTATCAGCAGGAGAAATATGGTTGCTGGTGGCGAAACTCATGGCATGGATATGTATCCAGTAACATGGTCCCTGGTGACAAAACTCATGGCATGGATATGTATCCAGTAACAACAAACGTTAAAACTATTTTAAAATGCATAACCTGGAAAGGGGGGGGGGGGGTGGAGCATCGCTCACATATGACGTCACGCTATTTTGTGCACACCTCACCTCTCGCCACCAACCCCCTCGCCACCATCCCCACCCCCCTCGCCACCATCCCCCATGTAAAGGTCTCTGTTGCCCACGGGGCTTAGGTCGCTCGTCTAAATGGCTACTATAGTTGACACAGGTCGCAAATAGTTTATCATAAGATCAGCGGTAGGTTAGCGACACTTGGATATTGGAAGTGGATAAGATGGACATTGGAATTGGATAAGATGGACATTAGACGTGGATAAGATTGACATTGGAAGTGGATAAGATGGACATTGGAAGTGGACAAGATGGACATTGGAAGTGGATAAGATGAACGTTATAAATGGATAAAGTGGACATTTGAAATGGTTAGTGATGGATGACATTTTGAAACCAGTCAATGGCCGTCTCTTGGGTGATGCCATTGTAATCCACAAACAAACAAACAATCCACAAACCAGCAATCCACAATCCAGTAATCCACAAACCAGCAATCCACATTTTGCGAAATGTCCAAACAGACGTAGCTCCGGCAGAGAGGGAGGCCTAAGAAGATGGGAGCACAATTGTGTACAGCCAGCGAGCTACAGGAACCATCAATATCAACATACTTCGCTATTTAGGGAGAGACAGAGTACCTTGGGTCTACCCAGAGTGCAGTGACGTTGATTCGAAAAATGAACAGGAGAGTAAGTTTAGAAATGGCTAAGTGGACTTTGTAAATGGATAAGATGAATTTAGAAGTGGATAAGGTGACTTTAGAAGTGGATAAGGTGGCTTTAGAAATGGATAAGGTGGCTTTAGAAATGGATGTGGCTTTAGAAATGGATAAGGTGACTTTAGAAGTGGATAAGGTGACTTTAGAAGTGGATAAGGTGGCTTTAGAAATGGATAAGGTGGCTTTAGAAATGGATAAGGTGGCTTTAGAAATGGATAAGATGACTTTAGAAGTGGATAAGGTGGCTTTAGAAATGGATAAGGTGGTTTTAGAAATGGATAAGGTGACTTTAGAAGTGGATAAGGTGGCTTTAGAAATTGATAAAGTGACTTTAGAAGTGGATAAGGTGGCTTTAGAAATGGATAAGGTGACTTTAGAAGTGGATAAGGTGGCTTTAGAAATGGATAAGGTGACTTTAGAAGTGGATAAGGTGGCTTTAGAAATGGATAAGGTGACTTTAGAAGTGGATAAGGTGGCTTTAGAAGTGGATAAGGTGGCTTTAGAAGTGGATAAGGTGGCTTTAGAAGTGGATAAGGTGGCTTTAGAAGTGGATAAGATGAATTTAGAAGTGGATAAGATGAATTTAGAAGTGGATAAGATGAATTTAGAAGTGGATAAGATGAATTTAGAAGTGGATAAGGTGAATTTAGAAGTGGATAAGGTGACTTTAGAAGTGGATAAGGTGGCTTTAGAAGTGGATAAGGTGGCTTTAGAAGTGGATAAGGTCACTATAGAAATGGATAAGGTGGCTTTAGAAATGGATAAGATGAATTTAGAAGTGGATAAGGTCACTATAGAAATGGATAAGATGAATTTAGAAGTGGATAAGGTCACTATAGAAATGGATAAGATGAATTTAGAAGTGGATAAGATGAATTTAGAAGTGGATAAGATGAATTTAGAAGTAGATAAGGTGAATTTAGAAGTGGATAAGGTGAATTTAGAAGTGGATAAGATGAATTTAGAAGTGGATAAGATGAATTTAGAAGTGGATAAGATGAATTTAGAAGTGGATAAGATGAATTTAGAAATGGATAAGATGAATTTAGAAGTGGATAAGACGAATCTTCAGACATGGATAAGGTGACTTTAGAGAGATATACCGAGCCCAATGTATGACCAGCTGCCGAGTGACGACACGGTAATCGGTAAGTCTGTGACCTACTTACTGCAGGCATGTCTAGCAACGTGTTGTGCATGTCTAGACGAAGGAGAAGTGTGTACATCCAGCGGGCTACATGAACTAATAGTTTCAGTACCATGTGTTGATGTTTCGCAATGGTATCTAGCCACATTGTATGTCGCCGTCGTCGATAATGGGCCGGCTAGCAAGGTCTTCATGGCATGGTCAGAAAGGCCTCACTGCGCCCCCCCCCCCTCCCAGTAAACCTGGCCTTCCCAATGTGGAGGCGCTTGGACTTCCCCCAGTAAAGCTGACCTTCCCGGTTGGACTTTCCCCAGGAACGCTGGCCTTCCCCATGTGGAGCCGCCTTGGACCCCCCCCCCCTCCCTCTCCCAGTAAAGCTGACATTTCCCACGTGGAGGCGCTTGGACTCCCCCCCCCCCCTAGTAGAGCTGGCCTTCTCCATGTGGATCCGCTTTGGACTTTCCCCCAATAAAGCTGGCCTTCTCCATGTGGATCCGCTTTGGACTTTCCCCCAATAAAGCTGGCCTTGCCCATGTGGAGCCGCCTCGGACTTCACCCCAATAAAGCTGGCCTTCCCCATGTGGAGCCACCTTAGACTCCCCCCCCCCCCCCCAATAAAGCTGGCCTTCCCCGTGTGGAGCCGCCTCGGACTTCCCCCCAATAAAGCTGGCGTTCCCCATGTGGAGCCACCTTGGACTCCCCCCCCCCCCCCCCAGAAAAGCTGGCCTTTCCCCGTGGAGCGGCCTTGGACTCCCCCCCCCCCCTCCAGGAAAGCTGTCCCTCCCCATTGTGGAATCGTTTTGGACTCCCCCCCCCCCCCAATGATGCTGGCCTCCCCCCCCCCGCCCCCGTGGAGCCGCCTTGGACTCCCCCCCCCCTCCCAGGAAAGCTGGCCTTCCTCCCGTGGAGCCGCCTTGGACTCCCCCTCCCCCCCCCCCCAATAAAGCTGGCCTTCCCCATTGTGGAGCCGCCTTGGACTCCCCCCCCCCCCAGGAAAGCTGACCTTCCCCATTGTGAAGCCGCCTTGGACTCTCCCCCCCCCCCCCCCCAGGAAAGCTGGCCTTCCCCCCGTGGAGCCGCCTTGGATGCACTCCATTTAATCAGTTCACTAGATGCCTATTCTTCTAGCCTGTTTGTCTGTCAGTGGCACTCTCTTGGCTGTGTTGGGGTTGTTCACAGAAGCCATAAAGTGTCGTCTAGTACAGTTGGCACTCTCTTGTGTGGATCTTAATGCCCTTTATAGCCCCCAGAGCAAAGAGCTTGTCCGCTCAGCTGTGAATCTGTAAAGATCCTAATGCCTTCCGTAGCCCGCGGGGCAATGAGGCGAGAAGTTGTGCTGTGAGTGTTATCCCAGGAAGCCTTTGATCCTGGGCGATGGGTGATTGATCAGTGAATGAACTTTACGATTAATTTCATATTTGATTGCACTAACTCCCTCCACCCCGCTAGGTCTACGATCACCATTCATACAAGTTCTGGTTTTATAGTTTTGTTCAACATTCGTCCACCCACAGAGATATTTGTGTCACGAACATCCTCTCTCTCTCTCTCTCTCTCTCTCGCTCTCTCCCTCTCTCTCTCTGTGTGTGTGTGTGTGTGTTTGATGTGTGTATTTCACCTACAAGGGTGTCGGTCATGTACTGAAACCCCGAACCTGGAAGACTTGTAGCGATTCTTTTACCTGACCATTACATGCAGTGACGTACTGCTCTTGTTAGAACCAGTCAGGAGTGTAGCTTTCACTGGCGTATCTCTTGGGGGTTGTCATGGCGCTCGTGCAAGAGCCCCACATGAAGGGGCACTAGTGATACAAGCGCCAAGAGACTGGCCACTTAGCTCCAGCTTTCCTCACGTCATTCTAATAGATCCCCATAGTAGTGAGCGTCACGCAGATGAACCAAACATTGCACAAGAGCATGCAGGACCTCGATCCACCTTCATCAGCACGCTCGGGATGTCAGGAACACTCTTGCAACCCGCCATTTAACGCTATATTCAGGGACACAACAGGATACACATACTCGCTGACGGCATTCAACAAGAGCAGAGGTTCCCAACCTGTCCCAAATTGTGGACCTTCTGAAACCAAGTGTACTTTGAGAAATGTTAACATTAATGTCACCAGAAGAGATAGACTGAGAAATGTTAACATTAATGTCACCAGCAGAGATAGACTGAGAAATATTAACATTAATGTCACCAGCAGAGATAGACTGAAAAATGTTAACATTAATGTCACCAGCAGAGATAGACTGAGAAATGTTAACATTAATGTGACCAGCAGAGATAGACTGAGAAATGTTAACATTAATGTCACCAGCAGAGATAGACTGAGAAATGTTAACATTAATGTCACCAGCAGAGATAGACAGAGAAATGTTAACATTAATGTCACCAGCAGAGATAGACTGAGAAATGTTAACATTAATGTCACCAGCAGAGATAGACTGGGAAATGTTAACATTAATGTCACCAGCAGAGATAGACTGAGAAATGTTAACATTAATGTCACAGCAGAGATAGACTGAGAAATGTAAACATTAATGTCACCAGCAGAGATAGACAGAAATGTTAACATTAATGTCACCAGCAGAGATAGACTGGGAAATGTTAACATTAATGTCTCCAGCAGAGATAGACTGGGAAATGTTAACATTAATGTCACCAGCAGAGATAGACTGAGAAATGTTAACATTAATGTCACCAGCAGAGATAGACAGAGAAATGTTAACATTAATGCCACCAGCAGAGATACTGAGAAATGTTAACATTAATGCCACCAGAAGAGATAGACTGAGAAATGTTACCATTAATGTCACCAGCAGAGATAGACTGAGAAATGTTAACATTAATGCCACCAGCAGAGATAGACTGGGAAAAGTTAACATTAATGTCACAGCAGAGATAGACTGAGAAATGTTAACATTAATGTCACAGCAGAGATAGACTGAGAAATGTTAACATTAATGTCACCAGCAGAGATAGACAGAAATGTTAACATTAATGTCACCAGCAGAGATAGACTGGGAAATGTTAACATTAATGCCACCAACAGAGATAGACTGAGAAATGTTAACATTAATGTCACCAGCAGAGATAGACTGAGAAATGTTAACATTAATGTGACCAGCAGAGATAGACTGAGAAATGTTAACATTAATGCCACCAGCAGAGATAGACTGAGAAATGTTAACATTAATGTCACCAGCAGAGATAGACTGGGAAATGTTAACATTAATGTCACCAGTTGTGACGCTCTCGTGCCAGGACATATATTTTCATGACTCGGCCATCTCATTTGAATGTGACCGGTTCAGCTACCCCTCTGCGACTATACAATAAGAAGATATGATTACAGGGCAAGAGGAAGACCCAGTGGTAGATGGGTGAATGACATAAACGTAAACATACAAAAACATGGGCTGATAACAACCGGCCAAGCAGACTTGGTTGTACAGGTGAGACAGCAGACGATCTGTAGAGGCGAGCAGAGGTGGGACGAGTACAGGTGAGACGAGTACAGGTGTGACGAGTCCATGTCGCCTCCAGGATTGACTGACACCGTCACCGCCAGAATTTACTGACCCCGTCACCGCCAGGATTGACTGTCCATGTCACCCCCAAGATTGACTGACCCTGTCACCGCCAGGATTGACTGACCGTGTCACCGCCAGGATTGACTGACCCTGTCACCGCCAGAATTGACTGACCCTGTCACCCCCAGGATTGACTGACCCTGTCACCGCCAGAATTGACTGACCCCGTCACCGCCAGGATTGACTGTCCATGTCACCCCCAAGATTGACTGACCCTGTCACCGCCAGGATTGACTGACCGTGTCACCGCCAGGATTGACTGACCCTGTCACCACCAGGATTGACTGACCCTGTCACCACCAGGATTGACTCACCCTGTCACCCCCAGGATTGACTGACCCTGTCACCCCCAGGATTGACTGACCCTGTCACCGCCAGGATTGACTGACCCTGTCACCCCCAGGATTGACTGACCCTGTCACCCCCAGGATTGACTGACCCTGTCACCGCCAGGATTGACTGACCCTGTCACCCCCAGGATTGACTGACCCTGTCATCGCCAGGATTGACTGACCCTGTCACCACCTAGATGACTGACCCTGTCACCCCCAGGATTGACTGACCCTGTCACCGCCAGGATTGACTGACCCTGTCACCCCCAGGATTGACTGACCCTGTCACCGCCAGGATTGACTGACCCTGTCACCGCCAGGATTGACTGACCCTGTCACCCCCAGGATTGACTGACCCTGTCACCCCCAGGATTGACTGACCCTGTCATCGCCAGGATTGACTGACCCTGTCACCACCAGGATTGACTGACCCTGTCACCACCTAGATGACTGACCCTGTCACCCCCAGGATTGACTGACCCTGTCACCGCCAGGATTGACTGACCCTGTCACCACCAGGATTGGCTGACCCTGTCACCCCCAGGATTGACTGACCCTGTCACCGCCAGGATTGACTGACCCTGTCACCGCCAGGATTGGCTGACCCTGTCACCCCCAGGATTGACTGACCCTGTCACCGCCAGGATTGACTGACCCTGTCACCGCCAGGATTGACTGACCCTGTCACCCCCAGGATTGGCTGACCCTGTCACCGCCAGGATTGACTGACCCTGTCACCGCCAGGATTGACTGACACCTACCTAAACACCCCCCTCCCCCACCCGTCCCGTCCCGTCTGAGAATGTATCCTATCCACCTGGATTTGATTTAGCATTAGTGTTTTTTTGTTGTCGCTGTTGTTGTTGTTGTTGGTACTGCTGCTGCTGCTGTTGTTGTTGTTGTTGTTGTTGTTGCTGTTGCTGCTGCTGTTGCTGTTGTTGATGTTGTTGTTGTTGTTGCTGTTGTAGTTGTTGTTGTTGTTGTTGTTGCTGCTGCTGCTGCCGTTGCTGCTGCTGCTGTTGTTGTTGCCGTTGTTGCTGCTGCTGCTGGGAGCTAGACGCGTTGAGTACTTCAATCTTCACGATGTTATCACGATTCCAAACATTCTTCTGTAGAACAAGACTTTCTGTGTTCTCGCCAGTGATCTCAATATTTGTGTTTCCATGTTTGTCATCTGTAAGACATGCTTGGCTCTATACAACCCTTATGAAGTCCTGCCTAACTTCTGTTGACAAAGACTTATTGCATATAATGCCTTTCATTTTCGTGAAAGCTATTTTTGTCTGGGCCGTTCCGTTCTTTATTTACGAGTCGCCACGGATCGATATCGAACATAAATCACTTGATCGTGTCTCCTAATCGTCCTGGGCAAAGCTCGGCGCAGACCGAATCACAATTTCAGAGACACATGTGGGCCGTTGTGGACCGAGACGCTTTTAGTTTAAGACGGTCGCTCTTAACCTAGGGTTGACTGTTCGAGTGGTTTTCTTGAGGGCTCTGTGTGTTATAGAGACGATATTAGGGTCACTGACACACTGAGAGTCTGTTTGAAACGACTAACGGTACGGTCCGGGTAATCGTCAGTTCATTTCAGCTCAGTTCAAGTGGCATATCAGTATCTAAGGTCGGCTGGTCAGTTCAAGTGGCATATCAGTATCTAAGGTCGGCTGGTCAGTTCAAGTGCCATCTCTGTATCGAAGGTCGGCTGGTCAGTTCAAGTGCCATCTCCGTATCGAAGATCGGCTGGTCAGTTCAAGTTCCATCTCCGTATCTAAGGTCGGCTGGTCAGTTCAAGTTCCATCTCCGTATCTAAGGTCGGCTGGTCAGTTCAAGTGCCATCTCCGTATCTAAGGTCGGCTTGTCAGTTCAAGTTCCATCTCCGTATCTAAGGTCGGCTTGTCAGTTCAAGTGCCATCTCCGTATCTAAGGTCGGCTGGTCAGTTCAAGTGCCATCTCCGTATCTAAGGTCGGCTGGTCAGTTCAAGTGCCATCTCCGTATCTAAGGTCGGCTGCAATGGATCTCCCTTGTACTCTATCTCTTGCTGTAATGGTGCAATCTGATAGTCTTTCTCCAGCCCATCTCCTGATGTTATCCACCTACTTAAAACGATGCCTGCCTCTTGAACGACTGCCTTCCACCCTACCGTCCAGTATGGTTTTCAACAAGGAGGTATGTCTTGTTATATGACCAAAATAACGGAACTGTATAACCCTGATTTCGGTCATTAATTCTCTTTCATCCAACTTTCTCTATTCCTCCAAATGTGTTTTCTTCTCTATTCGAGCAATGCGACCCAATCTTCTATACACCCACATTTCGAAGGCTTCAATACTCTTTTCCAACTTGTTATTCATTGTCCATGTTTCTGTGCCATAAAGTAGTGACGAGTATACATAACACCTGACAATTCTGGTTTTCAAATTCTGATTTATCTGTTTGGATGTCAGTATGTGTCGTATGTTGTCGAATACCATCTTGGGCATACCTATTCTCTTTCTGATTGCTTTTTCACATCTGCCTTCTTCCGTTATTATATGACCTAGATAGGAGAAACTATGTACCTGTTAAAGTAGTTGATCTTTTATCTTTATCTGCATACATGGTTTCTTGTCGCTTTTCCCAATTATCATAGTTTTTGTTTTATTTTTATTATGTCCAATCCAAACTCTTGACTTATTGTGTATATTGTTGTCACAAGCTCATGTAATTTGTCATCAAAACTGTATCATACGTATATCTTAGATTGTTCATTGCCCCTCCTCCAATGACAAGCCATGGCATCCCCTCTATCTGCTTGACCATCTGTTCTGTGTAGATATTAATTGTCTTGATACAATAATGAAAGAAAGCTCTTGAAACAATTCTCCGTGTCTGATCCAGGAATGATAGATGAAATAACTAGTTGTTCCTTTCATCAGAAGGCGTATCGCAAGTAGGCAGTGGTCAAAGGAACGATAGTACAAAGATAGTCACAAAGCAGTCACTGCCGTGGGCGATAGAGTGCTAGAGACTGCATTGTACGAGGTCGCATCTTTTGTGAGGTGGGGCTGAAGAGTTCCCTTCCTAGCTGTCTAGGCTTCCCACCAGGGGTCGCTTGTATACCAATTCGTTGCACATGATGAGGTTGCTAAGGTCAGACACCACCCTTCCTACGTGGCATAACAACATACATATCAGTATTACGTGGATCTATTCCTAAGTTGCCAAACATGAGAACCCAGCACCCACAATCAGCCAGTTCATACTCCAGGCACTGAACCAGTCTTGGCACCCAGGACCCACAATCAGCTCGCACATACTCCAGGCCATGACCCAGTTTGAGAACCCATTACTCAATCGAGGTACTGACCCAGTCTTGGCACCCAGGACCCACAATCAGCTCGCACATATTCCAGGCCCTGACCCACTTTGAGAACCCATGACCCACTCCAGTCACTGACCCAGTCTTGGCACCTATGACCCACAATCAGCTCGCACATACTCCAGGCACTGACCCAGTCTTGGCACCCAGGACCCACAATCAGCTCGAACATACTCCAGGCACTGACCCAGTCTTTACACCCAGGACCCACAATCAGCTCGCACATACTCCAGGCACTGACCCACTTTGAGAACCCATGACCCACTCGAGGCACTAACCCAGTCTTGCCATCCAGAACCCACAATCAGCTCGCACATACTCCAGGCACTGACCCAGTCTTGGCTCCCAGGACCCACTCGAGTCACTGACCCAGTTTGACGCCACAGTTTGAGAACCAGTTAACACATAACTCCTAACAAAATAGAATTTCCAAAGATTACCATCCGATGTTGCTAGGCTTCCATTCCCCCCCCCCCCCCTCCCTCGCTGGCTATGATGCTTGTGACTGGGAGACGACAATAAAACATATAACAGTCCACGCTGCGCTGCCTTCAGATCTCTAATCTACCGGAAGTAAAGTGCCCTAATATGGCTGGTTTATCGAACTTCAGACCTGATCAATGAAACGGTCTAAGACCGTCTGTGAATTGAAATCATAATAAAAACAATAAAAATATTCAGATTCAATCAATCAGATTAAATCAAAATCTTTCCGCTCCCTGCTGAGCATAGGTCTTCAACAAGAAATAATCACCACATCTTCCTATCCGAGTTATGTCCATGACGTCTCCGTGGAGGCCATGTATCTCTGAACCTTCCTTTTCCAAGAGTGTTTCAGTCGGCCTCTACTTCCAATGGCCTGTAGATTCCAAGATAATGACTGTCTTGTATTGATATCAGCTGTTTTCCGTAATCAGTGTCCTATCAAACGTCTAGTCCCATTGACGTATGTCCGTCTAGTCCCACTGACATATGTCCGTCTAATCCACTAACATCTGTCCGTCTAGTCCCACTGACATCTGTCCTTCTAGTCCCCCTGACATATGTCCGTCTAGTCCAACTGACATCTGTCCGTCTAGTCCCACTGGCATATGTCCGTCTAGTCCGTCTGACATCCGTGCCTAGTCCCAGTGACATCTGTCCGTCTAGTCCCAGTGACATCTGTCCGTCTAGTCCCACTGACATATGCCCGTCTAGTCCGCCTGACATCCGTGCCTAGTCCCAGTGACATCTGTCCGTCTAGTCCCAGTGGCATCTGTCCGTCTAGTCCCACTGACATATGCCCGTCTAGTCCGCCTGACATCCGTGCCTAGTCCCACTGACACCTGTCCGTCTAGTCCCAGTGACATCTGTCCGTCTAGTCCCAGTGACATCTGTCCGTCTAGTCCCACTGACATCTGTCCGTCTAGTCCGCCTGACATCCGTGCCTAGTCCCACTGACATCTGTCCGTCTAGTCCCAGTGACATATGTCCGTCTAGTCCGCCTGACATACGTGCCTAGTCCCACTGACATCTGTCCGTCTATTCCCAGTGACATCTGTCCGTCTAGTCCCACTGACATCTGTCCGTCTAGTCCGCCTGACATCCGTGCCTAATCCCACTGACATCTGTCCGTCTAGTCCGCCTGACATCCGTGCCTAGTCCCACTGACATTTGTCCGTCTAGTCCCAGTGACATCGGTCCGTCTAGTTCCAGTGACATCTGTCCGTCTAGTCCCACTGACATCTGTCCGTCTAGTCTCACTGACATCTGTCCGTCTAGTCCCACTGACATCTGCCCAGTTCTCTCCCACAGTTCCACATTAGCGACCTTATCCTGTCGTGTTTATTCCCTCAATTCGACGCAAGCATCCAATGATGAAAGTTTGAGCCTTTTTAGTTAGACCTTTCTTTGTTCCCGCACGATACAGAGCCACAAAAAGGACAGACTTGACATTAGAGTTGTTCCCGCACGACACAGAGCCACAAAATAGGACAGACTTGACATTAGAGTTGTTCCCGCACGACACAGAGCCACAAAATAGGACAGACTTGACATTAGAGTTGTTCCCGCACGACACAGAGCCACAAAATAGGACAGACTTGACATTAGAGTTGATGATCTGTATTTTTGTTATACGGTAACTTCGGATCAAACTACAGCTTTTGATTGGATATCTAATTTGTCGGAACTGTAGAAGAACTAATTGCTTATTTCATTAAATCCTCTCTCTTTTCTTAGTTTCCTTTCTGAAATCAATGGTCCGAACTTTCTCCGCTGATCTATTCCAACATTTTTATTTGACTCTACACATTAATCCCCGGCTTACATATGTCAGAAAGTCTACAACACAAGAGTACATTCTACTGTAACCCTATTCCTTAGTCTATTCGCTCGTATCCCGACTCGAGACCTGGCCTTACACACTCCATTCACAGTCAAACGCCCGCCCACTTCTGGAAGCGTACAGAGACTTGAAGTTCTGTCAACATTTCCGTAACCTAGGAGACTTCTACAACAAAAGTAATTTGTCAACTTCTGACTCAATGTGACTTTAATGAAGTCATGACTGTTTTTGTCAAAACAAATTTCAACATTACCGGTGTACATTATCAATTGACTCTCTGTAAGAAGTTTGGATTTTTAGGACGATCAGTTTTATTCGTCAGGAATTGTATCTGCTGTATTGAACAGTTCCGTAAGTACCACTAATATAGTACCATTAAGTGTCCTGTTGAGTATCCGTCTTGAACAAGTGTACGCCGCGCTCCGTTCGCGGTGCACATCTGGTCTTAAGTTTGGCCTAATTTTGTCGAAGGTACAATATTTCATCCAGTCTGTTTTGGGTATATGAGAGCGCATGTGATAAGTGGTTGAGTGTTGATCTCAAGAGTGAAAGAATGGTCCACTGTAGCTGTCAAGCTGACGTGTATTGTGCATGGTGCTAGCAATGTAGTCATGTACAGTATAACGATCTTCGCAGCGAGGCTACACAAAGTGTATTGGCGCAGGCTTCCTGTAAGGGACTACTACAGAGTTGTTGTTTGTTTTAAGAAGAAGTCTGTCATCCACCAACAGTCATCCCCCAACAGTCATCCCCCAAAAGTCACCCACCAACAGTCATCCATCAACAGTCATCCCCCAAAAGTTATCCACCAACAGTCATCCATCAACAGTCATCCCCCAAAAGTCACCCACCAACAGTCATCCATCAACAGTCATCCCCCAAAAGTCATCCACCAACAGTCATCCATCATCAATCATCCACCAACAGTCATCCATCATCAATCATCCACCAACAGTCATCCACCAACAGTCATCCACCAACAGTCATCCATCATCAATCATCCACCAACAGTCATCCACCAACAGTCATCCACCAACAGTCATCCATCATCAATCATCCCCCAACAGTCCCCCCCCAACAGTCATCCACTAACAGTCATCCATCATCAATCATCCACCAACAGTCATCCCCCAACAGTCATCCCCCAACAGTCATCCCCCAACAGTCATCCCCCAACAGTCATCCCCCAACAGTCATCCCCCAACAGTCATCCCCCAACAGTCATCCCCCAACAGTCATCCCCCAACAGTCATCCACCAACAGTCATCCCCCAACAGGCATGGTTGAACCCTAAACTTTTGAACAGCGAAACAAGCCCTATGACCAAGAGGGAATGCGCCAGAACAACGCCTGGTTCGAGGTCCTGTTAGATTAACCCCATTGACAAAGAACCTACTACTTTAACCACCTTGACGAAGGACCTACTAGATTAGCCCATTCACAGAGGGCATACACGATTATCCCCCTTGACAAAGGACCTACTAGATTAACCCCCTTGACAAAGGACCTACTAGATTAACCCCCTTGACGAAGGACCTACTAGATTAGCCCCGTTGTCGGTATGCAGGCGAGGTGAACTGTATCATGTGTAGGTCCAAGAAACCTGATCTCGTCATAATCCCCAGGCCTGCAACCTCCTTCCCCCCCCCCTCCCCCATCAGGAGCCTTAGCTACTTAGATAATGGATCGAAGAAGGAAGGCTTAACCGATACGAAATAACGCATTCTGAAGTCGGATGTGTTGGACCAAAAGGTACAAATATCGCAATCAAGCTGTAAACTATCAGCACAGCTCATTCCGCTCTCCGGACTACATCCTGCTACTTACAAAACCCTGTTCAGGGCTTGGTATTGAGCGATTCAGAACGAACGCAGAAGAAGTCACTACATGACACTGTCAGACATTGCCACTACGTGACAGACTGTCAGACATTGACACTACGTGACAGTCAGACATTGACACTACGTGACAGACTGTCAGACATTGACACTACGTGACAGACTGTCAGACATTGACACTACGTGACAGACTGTCAGACATTGACACTACGTGACAGATTGTCAGACATTGACACTACGTGACAGACTGTCAGACATTGACACTACGTGACAGACTGTCAGACATTGACACTACGTGACAGACTGTCAGACATTAACATTACAATCGATGAAAATGAAAAACTACCAGACGCCGGTACAAACATTGTCCTGTCTCCAGTTTGTACTCTGCCTATTTTAACCCCTACAAATATTGCCCTGTCTCCAGTTTGTACTCTGCCTATTTTAACCCCTACAAATATTGTCCTGTCTCCAGTTTGTACTCTGCCTGTTTTAACCCCTACAAATGTTGCCCTGTCTCCAATTTGTACTCTGCCTGTTTTAACCCCTACAAATATTGCCCGGTCTCCAGTTTGTACTCTGCCTGTTTTAACCCCTACAAATATTGCCCTGTCTCCAATTTGTACTCTGCCTGTCTTAACACCTACAATTATTGCCCTGTCTCCAGTTTGTACTCTGCCTGTCTTAACCCCTACACATATTGCCCTGTCTCCAGTTTGTACTCTGCCTGTCTTAACCCTATTTTTCTCAGTCTCCAGTATCGGTTCTCCTCCGCCCCCCGCCCCCCCCCCCCATTCCTGGTTACCATGACTCCTCCGTTCTATCTTATTGCCATCTAGGGTCCCTAGGGCTGGCAATGTTGCCAGCTATGGCCTACCAGGAAGACGGGTCACCTGCCCCCTGTAAGTAAACATTTTCTCAGCTTGTTATCCTTGAGGAAGGCCTAGTTAATGTGCGTCACTAACATATAATTTAGTGCCCGGATGTACCGCTCCTGTGTTTGTCCTCTCGCTGCCTGGTCGTATCAACGTACCCTGCGCGCGCTCTCGTGACACGATATGGTGCCATATTTATTTGAGTTTTTCTATCCTTATCAGCAGTGCCAGATTGGCAGAGCATTTAAAGAATGCGTCTCCCCCAGACAACGGACAGGGTTCAAACCTGAGTCCCGGCACGTTCAAGTCTACCCAGTAGTACATGTGTATCTGATTTACAGTTAGGAAAGGCGTTGTACCGAGGTATGGAAGTGGTTTGCCCCGCCCTCATCATGCTGTGACCTTGTAACTATGGTGTATCTCTGACTTCATCCGCTGCGGCAGACTAGACGACCATCTACGCCATGTTTGCGTCCTTGATCAACCAATTTGTTGTCTTCTGGGTTGAAAAACGATAATTTGTTGGTCCATGGACCGAATGGAGACAGTTTGGTGGTACATGGACCGAATAGAGATAATTATTGGCCCGCGGACCGAATAGAGATAATTTATTGGCCCGCGGACCGAATAGAGATAATTTATTGGCCCGCGGACCATATGAGAACAATTTGTTGGCCCGCGGACCGAATAGAGATAAATTATTGGCCCGCGGACCGAATAGAGATAATTTATTGGCCCGCGGACCATATGAGAACAATTTGTTGGCCCGCGGACCGAATAATGACAATGGCCAACTGGAAGAACAAAGACAATGGCCCACTGAACGAATAAAGACAATGGCCCACTGAGCGAATAAAGACAATGGCCCACATAAAACCAAGCAAATAGACGAAGGGCCGCACAAAGACAACTGATAGCTAAATGTAGGATGTGGCGGTGAGGAAGGTCAACAGAGAATAACAACACAAACTAGTATGGCTCAAATACCGGGTGGAACAGAAACAAACCGAAACCTACCTTACAACCACAAGGTCTTCGTCAGAGACAAAGAAAATCACACATGAAGTATGTCTGTATGTACGTGTGTGGTTGTATTTATGAATACATGTTTGGGTTTGTTTACACGTGTATGTGTGTCTGTGTATGTGTGTCTGTGTGTCTGTGTATGTGTGTCTGTGTATGTGTGTCTGTGTATGTCTGTAACTCCCGCTACCAAGCTCTAAAATGAACACTGCAAGTAGCAGGATATTGTCCGGAGAACGGAATACGTTGTGTTGAACAACATCCGGCTACTTGCAAAATCCTTTTCAGGGCTTGGTAGCGGGAGATTGAGAACGTTCAGGGCTTGGTGGCGGGAGATTGAGAACGTTCAGGTCTTGGTAGTGGGAGATTGAGAACGTTCAGGGCTTGGTAGTGGGAGATTGAGAACGTTCAGGGCTTGATAGTGGGAGATTGAGAACGTTCAGGGCTTGGTGGCGGGAGATTGAGAACGTTCAGGGCTTGGTAGTGGGAGATTGAGAACGTTCAGGGCTTGGTAGTGGGAGATTGAGAACGTTCAGGGCTTGGTAGCGGGAGATTGAGAACGTTAGGGCTTGGTAGTGGGAGATTGAGAACGTTCAGGGCTTGGTAGTGGGAGATTGAGAACGTTCAGGGCTTGGTAGCGGGAGATTGAGAACGAACGAACAAAGAAAAAGGAGAAGAAGAAAAAGTACAAATAAATGGATTCTGGCGTCCCTAGAAGGTGACTTTTTCGTCTTCTACTTCATCGTCTTCTTCTTATTATTATTATTCCTCTCATGTCCCGTCTTCTTCTACCGCGTTCATCCTGAACAGAACGTTTTCGGAATGTTGTGACATACTTTGCAACGAGGTTGTGATGTCTGCGCATGTTGGTCCACATACTCCAGTTTCAGCACGGCACATTTTTGTGACCGGGTTTGCCTTCCCTTTTCGATCAGTCAGACTAGACATGTCGGACTAGACGGGTGGGTTTAGACGAGTCGGACTAGATGGGTCGGTCTTAGTCATTTCTTGGTCGCTAACCCTGACGGAAGCAGCCAGCCATGAGTCGCTGACGCTGGCTCAAACAACCAGTTATGAGTCGCTGACTGCTGTCCACTTGTTGACTTAGTCCTTGACCCCGACGAGGAAGTGTTAAACTCAAGAAGAAGTGACGAGAGATGAGGTAGAGTCTGTCTCGGACCAGGCTGACGTTGAACCAGCCGCCTACGTCAGTATCTGCCCCCATGGAAATGTTTCAATAGTTTAATTATCGGTTCTTCCCTATACATATCACAGCAAGAGCTCTATACGTGCTTGATCCAGGCTTCCAGTTAGGAATCCAGATAGTGGGGCGGTGTGGCCTAGTGGTTAAGTGGCACGGCTCACAATGTGAAGGTGCTGGGTTCGATCCCTATCACAGCACCGGCCTACCCCGGGGAAGCAAACCCTTAGAAAATGTAGGAGGAAGCAGACCCTTGCATTAAATGCTTACTGAAGTCGGATGCACTAGGCCGACAGGCGCAAAATAAAAACCACAGTGCAACGCACATCGCCTTGTGGAATTGAGAAATAAGGCGAACGCAAAAAAAAAGGAAGCCAGATGCAGTAGAATCCTCATGCTCCATCGGTGAACGAAGAATACAGGACCCTGAAGTGAAAAGATTAAATGACAAAATACCCGGAATAACCAACACCAAGGGGGTACCCCTCCTCCCCCACACGTGTCACCCGGGGCGGGCCGCACCCCTTACCTCGTTACAACACTGTCAGTATCTCCCGCCATTATCCACGTCTGTCTGAGATACAAGCTGTCATGGAGACCGGGCGATTATAGGGAGGTCACTAGGAGTGACATGGGCTGTATCAGCTGATTAAGACCTCTTCCCCCCCCCCACCCCTTTTCTTAAACTCCCAATGGCAGAAGCCTTTCTACCTCTTGGTTTTGTACCCGTCTCCAGTGACAGAGATCCGAAAACTGCTGAGACTGAAGTGGTCTTCTTCTGGGTTTGCTAGCAAATTTCTAGAAACAATAGTCCATACAGGAATGAAAGAAAGCTCTAGCAACAATTGTGACAGTTCCAGCTGGAGCATGGGCGTTTAAGGCGGGGGAGATTGGGCTGGCGACTCTAGGAACAGAGGTTGCCAAGGTCAATCACTGTCTGGATACTAGGTCGCCAAAGGAAACGAGAAATTTAGGTGGAAGACTGACTGGTACAGAGCTGGGTGTACGCAGCTGAGGTGGGTGTTCGGAGCTGAGGTGAGTGTTCGGAGCTGAGGTGGGTGTTCAGAGCTGAGGTGGGTGTTCGGAGCTGAGGTGGGTGTTCGGAGCTGAGGTGGGTGTTCGGAGCTGAGGTGGGTGTTCGGAGCTGAGGTGGGTGTTCAGAGCTGAGGTGGGTGTTCAGAGCTGAGGTGGGTGTTCGGAGCTGACACTTAGACCATTGTACAGCCATGTTGTTGCTTGAGACTATAAAATACTCTGCAAGGATGAATTGAGCAGACTGGCTAAGAGGAAGGCTGAGAGTGAGTGAGAGTGAGTGAGTTTGTAGGGTGACTGGATCATCGTACACCTGGAGGTGACCAGTCGCGCTCAATAGGTGTTTATGTTGAACACCTTGTGAACAGGAAGAGATCTGAATGTGTGTTGTACGTGCAGGACACCTAGTGAACGATGTGTGATCTAATTACATATGAGTGTACAGATTGGTGTGAATACATGAAGTGATCGAAGTAATTATGAATTCAGGGATCGCCTGATTGTAAGTGATCTGATCGTATGTCAATGTACAGATTCGTCTGAGTCTGTGAAGTGATTTATGTAATCTGATCGTAAGGACGAGTTTGTGATTGTGTGTTGAGAGTGCAGAAGAAAGACGGTGAGCTAACTGGAGCCATTAAGTTATGGCTAGAATATTTCTTGAGGGTAGGAAGTTTCCTTGTTGCAGGTTTAGACGTAGAATTTGGGTTAACACGTAGTTTAGGGAAACATAAAAAACTAGTGCTTAAAACCTCCTATTTTAGTTCAATATATATTATGGATATTTAGTTCAGATGTACTTTGCTTTTTGTTGATATTGTGCAACGAATAAAAAATATTGTTTTGTTTTATGGTCAGGATAGTGTTTACTTCGTTGTATTACGTGAAGTCGTGTCGTGGGTTGATATATGTTGTAACTCTTTAGATAAGTAAACTACTCAACTTAACCTTGACTCTACCACCCGTTACCCCATATATGATACAGGTATACAAGAACGATCTAGCAACAATAGCCCATATATGATACAGGAATACAAGAAAGATCTAGCAACAATAGCCCATATATGATACGGGAATACAAGAAAGCTCTAGAAACACTAGCCCATATATGATACTAGAATACAAGAAAGATCTAGAAACACTAGCCCATATATGATACAGGAAAAGCTGAACATACCTAGTTGAAGCTGGTGTACACATCAAAGAGTTTAACACAAATACCAACAACAACAACAACAGCTCCAGTCTACTATCTAGTCTTGTCTGCTCGCATTTCATGGCCCATGGTCTGTAAGCTGGCAAATGGAGTTTAATGTAGATAAATGTGCAGTCATCCACATGGGTGGATCCAATATGGAACATAATTACAGAATGGGAGAAAACAATATTAGAAAGATAGATAAGGAAAGGGATCTAGGGGTTATAATAGATCATACAGGTAAGGTGAGTGAGCAAGTCCAGGTAGCAGTGAAAAAGGCAAATGTAATGTTAGGTATGATAAAAAGAAATATTAAACATAGGAGCAAGGAAGTGATCTGTATAAATCATTAGTTAGATCTAGATTGGAGAACTGTGTACAGGTCTGGAGTCCTTATCATAGAGGGGATATAAACATGCTGGAAAGGATACAAAGAAGAGCGACAAAGATGATAGTGGGATTCCAGAATTACAGTTGTGAGGAAAGACTCAGAAAAACCGGTCTACAGTGTCTCGAAGAGAGAATTCCAAAGAAGAGGTCCAGATTAGATATTATGAAATATTTTGTTAGTCAGAGAGTACTGAATGCTTGGAATGCATTGCCACATGAGGTAGTGGTGGCAGGGACAATGAATGCATTTAAGTATAAATTGGATGCGCATAGCTTTTAGAGCAAGGTAATGCAAATGAAATTGGTTGTATAATAACTCTGCAGAGTCTTCTAAACCAGTATAAAGACGTTAAGTTATGATATGCGATTACTGGTGTTTTTCTTGTCTTCTCCAGTTAATAAGATTTGTTTCTGGGCTCCTGATAGTGATGACTCCAACCATTCAGTCAACGGGTTATAATAGAGAAGACACACCCACTCGTCTGCCTTCGTCCGTCCGTCAGAACTGTCCAGCACACAACAGCCACGTGAGTAACAACTTTAACAACAGCGATTCCAGCCAGACCGACCCACACAAGTACCAGGCCATCCACGAGTCGCGGGACGATTCTGGCCCAGGTGCGCAGGTTCGCGTGCAATCACGAGCTCGCCTTAACGCGACAAGTTACACAAGCAAGGCCTCCAATGAAAGTACGCGAGAGAACGATCCCCAGCTGAAAGAGGCACTACTGTCCACACCTGCGCTTTCGGCAGCTCCCAGGCTAATGCCAAAATCGGACATTACAACGAAAAACCATATTCACCACAACGGCACCACGGACTATGGCGTCGGCGACATCCAACAAGTTAGTAACGGACAGACACATAAAGAGTTAACTATCAACCACCATAAAGATGAGCCTAGAGACATGGCAAAAACACCTTCATCAGCAGACTCATTCACCGGACAGGATGGTAAGAGCCGGACCAAAGTTGGCGAGAAGTTCTTTCTGACAGAGCCGTGCCTCTACACCCATATCATGTTTGTTCGAGCCGCAAAGATCTTCGAGTTTCTCATGCAGCATGATGATGATGATAGAAACGTTCCTGGCGGGAAACCAGGTTTGGAGGTAGTGGGGAGTGGCGACATGCCAGACATCAACTTTGAGCACCCGCGGGAGCAGATGACAACTTTTGAGTTGACCTTCGCCACGTTGAAATGTAAGTAGAGGGCTGAGAGTCGGACGTGAGTCAGAGAGGTTGGGCGTCAGACGTGAGTCAGAGAGGTTGGGCGTCAGACGTGAGTCAGAGATGTTATGTGTCGGACGTGAGTCAGAGAGGTTGAGCATCAGACGTGAGTCAGAGAGGTTGACAGTCAGACGTGAGTCAGAGAGGTTGGGCGTCAGACGTGAGTCAGAGAGGTTGGGCGTTAGACGTGAGTCAGAAATGTTATGTGTCAGACGTGAGTCAGAGAGGTTTATGTGTCAGACGTGAGTTAGAGAGGTTGTGTGTCAGACGTGAGTCAGAGAGGTTGGGCGTCAGCCGGGAGTCGGATATGTTATGTGTCAGACGTGATTCAGAAATGTTGTGTGTCAGACGTGAGTCAGAAAGGTTGGGCGTCAGATGTGAGTCAGACAGATATTACTGTTGGGCGTCAGATGTGAGTCAGAGCGGTTTTAGTGTTGGGCGTCAGATGTGAGTCAGGGAGATTTTGGTGTTAGTCGTCAGATGTGAGTCAGAGAGGTTTTAGTGTTGAGCGTCAGATGTGAGTCAGAGATGTTTAAGTGTTGGGTGTCAATTTGTGAGTCAGAGAGGTTTTGGTGTTGGGCGTCAGATGTGAGTCAGAGATGTTTTAGTGTTGGCGTCAGATTTGCGTAAGTTGTGTGCCAAATGCTGTAAGTCAGAAGTGTTTTAGAGATTGAGAGTCAGATGTGAGTCACATTCTGTGGTATAAAAGTGAGTAAAAGAGTCAGAAGAGAAACCTGACAGCCCAACCGTAGTGCCAGCGGCCCACGATGACGTACTCCTGTAGATGGGCCGCAGAGAATTCATATCTGATGGAGATAGCTGCCCTGGGCGACTAGAGAGTTCACATCAGGGGCGTCACAAACGATTGGCCCACTCAGACTTTAGGGCTCTGTGTGAAGTTACTACCTGTCCCATTCAAACGTTAGGGCCCGGTGTGAAGTTACTACCTCTCCCATTCAAACGTTAGGGCCTTGTGTGAAGTTACTACCTCTCCCATTCAAACGTTAGGGCCCTGTGGGAAGTTACTACCTCTCCCATTCAAACGTTAGGGCCCTGTGTGAAGTTACTACCTCTCCCATTCAAACGTTAGGGCCTTGTGTGAAGTTACTACCTCTCCCATTCAAACGTTAGGGCCCTGTGTGAAGTTACTACCTCTCCCATTCAAACGTTAGGGCCCTGTGTGAAGTTACTACCTCTCCCATTCAAACGTTAGGGCCCTGTGTGAAGTTACTACCTCTCGCATTCAAACGTTAGAGTCCTGTGTGAAGTTACTACCTCTCCCATTCAAACGTTAGAGCCCTGTGTGAAGTTACTACCTCTCCCATTCAAACGTTAGGGCCCTGTGTGAAGTTACTACCAGTCCCATTCAAACGTTAGGGCCCTGTGTGAAGTTACTACCTCTCCCATTCAAACGTTAGGGCCCTGTGTGAAGTTACTACCAGTCCCATTCAAACGTTAGGGCCCTGTGTGAAGTTACTACCAGTCCCATTCAAACGTTAGGGCCCTGTGTGAAGTTACTACCAGTCCCATTCAGACGTTGGGGCCCTGTCTGAAGTTACTACCTGTCCCATTCAAACGTTGGGGCCCTGTAGAAGCTGCTTGACCTATGGCTCAGTGGTGTTACTGTAGACCTTCCTCAAGTACCTGGTATCTGCTTCCTGGGCCCAACTGATTGGCGTAATGATGGAGTACACTTTTTTAATGTCAGGGGTGTAGAATGTAATTCCCGTAACCTGCACGCTCTAGTCGATCCAGTTGTAAACGTGTACTTGGCTAACTGTTTGGAGAAGACACGTATCGAGACAGGGAACTACCCACCCTACCTAGTACACAATCTGTGGCCTCGAACAACCAGCTTTCTAGCATGTCATCCTCGACGGCAGTGCCTCCTATCTGATTTCCTCTACCTATTGTTACCAGACAAACATGAACAATTATGGTCAGATGACTGATTGAACAACCGACCGAGCAGTCAACTCTGTGTATGTACCTTTGTTAATGTACTGGGTTACCTGAAACCTGACATTCCATGAAAACTGACATTCTATACGACTGACATGACATAAGACTGACATTCCATAAAACTTTATATTCAATTGAACCTGACATTCAATTAAACCTGACATTCTATAAGACTAACATTACAAAAGACTGACATTCCATAAGGCTGCGATTCCATGGAACATGACATTCCATGAAACTTTCCATTCTATAAGACTGACATTTTATAAGACTGGCATTTTATAAGACTGACATTCTATAAGACTGACATTTTAAAGGCCGACATTCTATAAGACTGACATTCCATAAGAACTGACATACTATGAGACCTGACATTTGACACTTAGCTCCAGTCACCAACGACACATACACTCTCTTGACATTTGACACTTAGCTCCAGTCACCAACGACACATACACTCTCTTGACATTTGACACTTAGCTCCAGTCACCAACGACACATACACTCTCTTGACATTTGACACTTAGCTCCAGTCACCAACGACACATACACTCTCTTGACATTTGACACTTAGCTCCAGTCCCCAATGACAAACACTCTCTTGACATTTGACACTTAGCTCCAGTTCCCAAAAACAAACACTCTCTTGAGATTTGACACTTAGCTCCAGTCCCCAAAAACAATCACTCTCTTGAGATTTGACACTTAGATCCAGTCCCCAATAACAAACACTCTCTTGACATTTGACACTTAGCTCCGGTCACCAACGACACAAACACTCTCTTGAGATTTGACACTTAGCTGCAGTCCCTAACACACACACACACTCCTGATACTTCACACACGAATCTGTTTATCCTATCCATCATCTGTTATGCCATCATGTTTGACAGGTCAACATCTCGCAACCCCCGAACCCGCCCCTGATCACTGACTTCCAATGCTGACCCTACATTGATTGAAACCTTCCGTTCTGTTAGCCACGTTTACCATTTTTATGGTGCGCTCAATGCGAGATGTGCCAGGACCAAGAAAGTCCAGATTTATGGTTGGGATTCTTTGTCTGCGAGGCATTCCATCGGCATGTAGTTGCTGGGGGAATGAAGGCCGACTGATATGGACGTGTGCAGCTCTGGATAATCTTGGGAAATATTAGCAAAATCAGATTTGGTACCAGGGAGGAAAGGCCGCGCAATCATGGAGGTCGGTTAAAGAGAGGTGTGTTTGGTGTTGGCAAGTTTAGGATATAACCGGAATCAGACTGAACAGGCGTTGAAGTGATTCGTGCACGTACACCCAGGGTAAAAACCCGCACCTGCTACACCTGATTTACGCCTACAAAATGTGGGTGGCTGGTTTGGGAATTATAGCAGGGCGGAGGCATGGTAGTCAGTGGATGGGGGCTGGGGGCAATAGCAGTGAGTGGATGGGGGCTGGGCGCATGGTAGTGAGTAGATGGGGGCCATGGTAGTGAGTGGATGGTGGCTGGGGGGCATGGTAGTGAGCGGATGAGGGCTGGGGGCCATGGCAGTGAGTGGATGGGTGCTAGTGGGCATTGTAGTGACTGGATGGGGGCTGGGGGCCATGGTAGTGAGTGGATGGGTGCTAGTGGGCATGGTAGTGAGTGAATGGGGGCTGGGGGCAGTGAGTGGATGGGGGCTTGGGGGCATGGTAGTGAGTGAATGGAGGCTGGGAGGGGCAGTGAGTGGATGGGGGCTGGGGGGCAGTGAGTGGATGGGGGCTGGGGGCATGGCAGTGAGTGGATGGGGGCCATGGCAGTGAGTGGATGGGGGCTGGAGCATGATAGTGATTAGATGAGAGCTGGGGGGCATGGTAGTGAGTGAATGCGAGCTGGGGCCATGGTAGTGAGTGGATGGGGGCTGGGGTGCATGGTAGTGAGTGGATGGGGGCTGGGGTGCATGGTAGTGAGTGGATGGGGGCTGGGGCGCATGGTAGTGAGTGGATGGGGGCTGTGGGTCATGGTAGTGAGTGGATGGTGGCTGGGGGGCATGGTAGTGAGCGGATGAGGGCTGGGGGCCATGGTAGTGAGTGGATGGGGGCTAGTGGGCATGGTAGTGAGTGAATGGGGGCTGGGGGCAGTGAGTGGATGGGGGCTGGGGGGCATGGTAGTGTGTGAATGGGGGCTGGGGGGCAGTGAGTGGATGGGGGCTGGGGGCAGTGAGTGGATGGGGGCTGGGGACATGGCAGTGAGTGGATGGGGGCCATGGCAGTGAGTGGATGGGGGCTGGGGCATGATAGTGATTAGATGGGAGGTGGGGGCCATGGTAGTGAGTGAATGTGGGCTGGGGCCAAGGTAGTGAGTGGATGGGGGCTGGGGTGCATGGTAGTGAGACGATGGGGGCTGGGGTGCATGGTAGTGAGTGGATGGGGGCTGGGGCGCATGGTAGTGAGTGGATGGGGGCTGGGGGCCATGGTAGTAAGTGGATGGGTGCTAGTGGGCATGGTAGTGAGTGAATGGGGGCTGGGGGCAGTGAGTGGATGGGGGCTGGGGGGCATGGTAGTGAGTGAATGGGGGCTGGGGGGCAGTGAGTGGATGGGGGCTGGGGGCAGTGAGCGGATGGGGGCTGGGGGCATGGCAGTGAGTGGATGGGGGCCATGGCAGTGAGTAGATGGGGGCTGGGGCATGATAGTGATTAGATGGGAGGTGGGGGCCATGGTAGTGAGTGAATGTGGGCTGGGGCCAAGGTAGTGAGTGGATGGGGGCTGGGGTGCATGGTAGTGAGTCAATGGGGGCTGGGGTGCATGGTAGTGAGTGGATGGGGGCTGGGGCGCATGGTAGTGAGTGGATGGGGGCTGGGGGCCATGGTAGTGAGTGGCTGGGGGGCATGGTAGTGAGCGGATGAGGGCTGGGGGCCATGGCAGTGAGTGGATGGGTACTAGTGGGCATGGTAGTGAGTGGATGGGGGCTGGGGCCATGGTAGTGAGTGGATTGGTGCTAGTGGGCATGGTAGTGAGTGAATGGGGGCTGGGGGCAGTGAGTGGATGGGGGCTGGAAGGCATGGTAGTGAATGAATCGGGGCTGGGGGGGCAGTGAGTGGATGGGGGCTGGGGGCAGTGAGTGGATGGGGGCTGGGGGCATGGCAGTGAGTGGATGGGGGCCATGGCAGTGAGTGGATGGGGGCTGGGGCGTGATAGTGATTAGATGGGAGCTGGGGGCCATGGTAGTGAGTGGATGGAGGCTGAAGCCATGGTAGTGAGTGGATGGGGGCTGGGGTGGATGGTAGTAAGTGGATGGGGGCTGGGACGCATGGTAGTGAGTGGATGGGGGCTGGGGCGCATGGTAGTGAGTGGATGGGGGCTGGGGCGCATGGTAGTGAGTGGATGGGAACTGGGGTGCATGGTAGTGAGTGGATATGGGCTGGGGCGCATGGTAGTGAGTGAATGGGGGCTGGGGGCAGTGAATGGATGGGGGCTGGGGGCATGGTAGGGAGTGAATGGTGGCTGGGGGCAGTGAGTGGATGCGGGCTGGGGCGCATGGTAGTTAGTGGATGGGGGCTGGGGCGCATGGTAGTGAGTGAATGGGGGCTGGGTAGCAGTGAGTGGATGGGGGCTGAGGGCCATGGTAGTGAGTGGATGGGAGCTGAGGGCTATGGCAATGAGTGGGTGGGGGCTGGGGGGTAAGGCAGTGAGTGGGTGGGAGCTGGGGGGCATGGCAGTGATTGGATGGTGGCTGGGGGGCATGGCAGTGAGTTGATGGAGGCTGGGGGGCCATGGCAGTGAGTGGATGGGGGCGGGGGGACATGGTAGTTAGTTGATGGGGGCTGGATGGGGGGGCATGGTAGTGAGTGGAAAGGGATATGTCAATGTAGGGTCATGACGGGACGTCTATTGCATGCACCCCCTGTTTCAGGTTTAATTCAGCTCTGGAATATTCTCAGATTTCATGGACATCCCTTCATGCAACTTGTGTTCAGGAAGACCGGGCCTGCCCTTCAATGTAGTTGGTAATAGCGAACACTCTATACAGGTTTTCAAAATACTGAGAGTGTGTAGATCAACCGGACTATTAGTGCACACGCACCCTCAGCAAAGGTGGTCATGTTGTTATGACGGGTTCAACAAATATGGGTCATGTTCCCAGAACTTGTGGAACATTACGATAAACGGAACATCCGGTTTATCTAGTTTATGTTCAGAACAACATGTCAACATTTGTTCAATTGTTGTGAGAGGCTGAGGATTTGAGGCGTATAGCTGGCCATTCTTGATGCCAACCTCGATTGTTGGGAGAGGCTGAGGATTTGAGGCGTATAGCTGGCCATTCTTGATGCCAACCTCGATTGTTGGGAGAGGCTCACGTGATCACGTACTCAGACGATCTGTGCCCTCACACAATCAGATCTAGTACTGTTCACATGGTGTCCATCATAAGCACCTATTGAGCACGACTGGTCAAACTCGAGGTGTATGATGGGACAACCACCCTGCAAAGTATCTCTCTTCCAGACTCTCTCCCAGTCTCTCTGCCAGTCTCTCGAATTTAATTTATGCAGTGTATTTTATAGTGTCAAGCAACAACATGGCTGTCCAATGGTCTTCTGTGGGTTGGCTGATTTAGCCATCACTCTAATTTGAAATGTTATTGGGTGTCTATTCACGTGTCACTGTCATTCTAAATGTGACAGTCTGTCGTGGAAATTTCATATTGTCAACCCCTATCCTCGTCCAGTCTGATGCCAGAGTGGTCAGTTCTGTCACCCACTCCTGTACCAGACAAAGTCTTCAATCTAAACCCCTTGTTTCCTTTGTCGACCTAGTGTCGAAACGGTGACTGACCCTGGTGTGACCTGCGTTCGTCGAACGCATTCAGGCAAGCTTTGTTTCTTAGAGTCGCCAGCCCAATCTCTCCTACCCTAAACGTCTATCCTCCAACTGGAACTGTCATAGCTCTCTCAGTTCAGACCGTCACTGTATCGCTCTGTCAGTCCAGACCATCACTGTATCGCTCTCTCAGTTCAGACCGTCACTGTATCGCTCTCTCAGCTCAGACCGTCGCTATGTGTCTCTCTCAGTTCAAGCCGTTAGTGTGTCGTTCAGCGTCCTGCAAAAACCAATATTCAGATTTCTAGTAGAGTGTGAACAACCAGGTAGCTACTGTAAGCATCAGTATACATTCTACATGACATCTATGATTGCCAGTCTGTGTTATATGTCAGGTTTTGACATTGCCAGTAATATTGGCATAAATGTCACCGGGGGGGGGGGGGGGCATGATAAGAAACGAGATCATGCTAAATAGTTTGGGGGCCACGCGAAATATTATGAGAATCACTGACAATAGGATAGCAGGGTCATTACATGGGAATTTCTCAAGATCAGCTACAACTGCGCGCCTATAGAAATATATAATGGTGTTACAATTCACGAGAAAGACTGCGAGACAGATTGATGGACGAAATAGTAGAAATCCTACATCCACTGCATCCACGGCATACTACAGTCAATGTAGCTAACTGGATGTACGACAGGAATCAAACATTCCTCCATGGGGGAGGGGGGGGCGCGTTTGTAGGGGGAAGTTGTTGCCCTCTCCTGTTTGTAGGGGGAAGTTGTTGCCCTCTCCTGTTTATGGGGGAAGTTGTTGCCCTCTCCTGTTTGTAGGGGGAAGTTGTTGCCCTCTCCTGTTTATGGGGGAAGTTGTTGCCCTCTCCTGCTTGTGGGGGGAGTTGTTGCCCTCTCCTGTTTGTGGGGGGAGTTGTTGCCCTCTCCTGTTTGTGGGGGAAGTTGTTGCCCTCTCCTGTTTGTGGGGGAAGTTGTAGCCCTCTCCTGTTTGTGGGGAAAGTTGTTGCCCTCTCCTGTTTGTAGGGGGGGGGTTGTTGCCCTCTCCTGTTTGTAGGGAGAAGTTGTTGCCCTATCCTGTTTGTGGGGGGAAGCTGTTGCCCTCTCCTGTTTGTAGGGGGAAGCTGTTGCGTTCTCCTGTTTGTAGGGGAAGTTGTTGCGTTCTTCTGTTTGTAGGGGGAGGGGTTGTTGCCCTCTCCTGTTTGTAGGGGGAAGTTGTTGCCCTCTCCTGTTTGTAGGGGGAAGCTGTTGCCCTCTCCTGTTTGTAGGGGGAAGTTGTTGCCCTCTCCTGTTTGTAGGGGGAAGTTGTTGCCCTATCCTGTTTGTAGGGGGAGTTGTTTCCTTTCCCTGTTTATGGGGGGAAGTTGTCGCCCTCTCCTGTTTGTAGGGGGAAGTTGTTGCCCTCTCCTGTTTGTAGGGAGACGTTGTTGCCCTCTCCTGTTTGTAGGGGGAGTTGATGCCCTCTCCTATTTGTAGGGGGAGTTGATGCCCTCTCCTATTTGTAGGGGGAAGTTGTTGTCCTCTCCTGTTTGTGGGGGGGGGGGGGGAGTTGTTGCCCTCTCCTGTTTTTTAAACCACTTATGAATCGCAGAACTCGAAAGTACACAATTCTAACCGAGATTTATTGACAAGGCCTGGTAGCCTTTACCACTCGGTGTTGGCCTATTTGTGTGCGTGCGTGCGTGTGTTTGTGTATGTGTGTGCGCGCGTGTGCGTGTGTTTGTGTGTGTGTATGTGCGCCTGTTGACGTCAAGGGACCGAGGAATAATCTCCCACAATAATGGCTACTGATATTTGATGAGGTACTGGTATGAACAGAGCTATTCATGGCCCCACTTCGTCAGTTGCGATTATGAATGAAGGAAATGTGTACCCTGGATTGTGTGTTTACAACTTGAGTTCTTTTCTGTGCTGGCAGGAGTCGGCATCACCGGACTCCGGGGAGATCATAGGGAGTGAGTATTATTGAACGAATGGCAACGTATCGGGATACTGATGGTTCTTGTTGGCTCTACATACTAGTGCTAGGTCCTTTCAGGCGGCATCACTGCTCGACCGATGACGGATTTCAAAATTACGAAATTTCCGGATTGACAATCATTAGATGGAGTGTCAACATGCAAGAGACAATCATTGGTTCTAGCGGCAGCATCCAGGTGACAATCATTGATTGAGACCAGAATGCTACCCTTGTCTCTTCCCGAAGTTCCCAACAAGGATTCTTTAAAGTGAGATGGTTCATCGTTGTGGACGCCAGGCGGACTAGGACTTTAGCTCCAGGCAAGCCCATAAAGAGATATGCCCCAGCTAGCAGTGGCATTGTCCTGGTGGGGTCTTTATGTTGAGGGGGGGGGGGAGCGGGTGGCATACATAGGAGCCACTGAATTCTGCTGGTTCCGTCGTTCATGATCCCACCTTGTTGTACTGGACGAGTGTGTATGTGCTTCGAAAGAAGAGGATATTAAAGGAGATGAGATGAGATGAGATGAGATGAGATGAGATGAGATGAGATGAGATGAGATGAGATGAGATGAGATGAAGTGAGATGAGATGATGAAAAAGATTAAATTGGAAAAGAGAAGATGAGATGAGGAAATGAAATGAAATGAAATGAGATGAGATGAGATGAGATGAGATGAGATGAGATGAGATGAGATGAGATGAGATGAGATGAGATGAGATGATGAAAAAGATTAAATTGGAAAAGAGAAGATGAGATGAGGAAATGAAATGAAATGAAATGAAATGAAATGAAATGAAATGAGATGAGATGAGATGAGATGAGATGAGATGAGATGAGATGAAATGAAATGAAATGAAATGAAATGAAATGAAATGAAATGAGATGAGATGAGATGAGATGAGATGAGATGAGATGAGATGAGATGAAATGAAATGAAATGAAATGAAATGAAATGAAATGAAATGAGATGAGATGAGATGAGATGATGAAAAAGATTAAATTGGAAAAGAGAAGATGAGATGAGGAAATGAAATGAAATGAAATGAGATGAGATGAGATGAGATGAGATGAGATGAGATGAGATGAGATGAGATGAGATGAGATGAGATGATGAAAAAGATTAAATTGGAAAAGAGAAGATGAGATGAGGAAATGAAATGAAATGAAATGAGATGAGATGAGATGAGATGAGATGAGATGAGATGAGATGAGATGAGATGAGATGAGATGAGATGAGATGAGATGAGATGAGATGAGATGAGATGAGATGAGATGAGATGAGATGAGATGAGATGAGATGAGATGAGATGAGATGAGATGAGATGAGATGAGATGAGATGAGATGAGATGAGATGAGATGAGATGAGATGAGATGAGATGAGATGAGATGAGATGAGATGAGATGAGATGAGATGAGATGAGATGAGATGAGATGAGATGAGATGAGATGAGATGAGATGAGATGAGATGAGATGAGATGAGATGAGATGAGATGAGATGAGATGAGATGAGATGAAATGAAATGAAATGAAATGAAATGAAATGAAATGAAATGAGATGAGATGAGATGAGATGAGATGAGATGAGATGAGATGAGATGAAATGAAATGAAATGAAATGAAATGAAATGAAATGAGATGAGATGAGATGAGATGAGATGAAATGAAATGAAATGAAATGAAATGAAATGAAATGAGATGAGATGAGATGAGATGAGATGAGATGAGATGAGATGAGATGAGATGAGATGAGATGAGATGAGATGAAATGAAATGAAATGAAATGAAATGAAATGAAATGAGATGAGATGAGATGAGATGAGATGAAATGAGATGAGATGAGATGAAATGAAATGAAATGAAATGAAATGAAATGAAATGAGATGAGATGAGATGAGATGAGATGAGATGAGATGAGATGAGATGAGATGAGATGAAATGAAATGAAATGAAATGAAATGAAATGAAATGAAATGAAATGAAATGAAATGAGATGAGATGAGATGAGATGAGATGAGATGAGATGAGATGAGATGAGATGAGATGAAATGAAATGAAATGAAATGAAATGAAATGAAATGAAATGAAATGAGATGAGATGAGATGAGATGAGATGAGATGAGATGAGATGAGATGAGATGAGATGAGATGAGATGAGATGAGATGAAATGAAATGAAATGAAATGAGATGAGATGAGATGAGATGAGATGAGATGAGATGAGATGAGATGAGATGAGATGAGATGAGATGAGATGAGATGAGATGAGATGAGATGAGATGAGATGAGATGAGATGAGATGAGATGAGATGAGATGAGATGAGATGAGATGAGATGAGATGAGATGAGATGAGATGAGATGAGATGAGATGAGATGAAATGAAATGAAATGAAATGAAATGAAATGAAATGAAATGAAATGAAATGAAATGAAATGAAATGAAATGAAATGAAATGAAATGAAATGAAATGAAATGAAATGAAATGAAATGAAATGAAATGAAATGAAATGAGATGAGATGAGATGAGATGATGAAAAAGATTAAATTGGAAAAGAGAAGATGAGATGAGGAAATGAAAGGAGAATATCTGAGAGATTTAGAGATGAAAAGGAAAATGAAGAGAAGACAAGAGAAAGGATTAGATGGATGAGATAAGATGAGGTTAGATGAGAAGAGAAGAGATGATTTCAGATGAGATTTTTTTTAAAATTTTTGTTGGCGTTCGCCATGTTTCTCTATTCCAAAGGCGGTGTGCGTTGCACTTTGTTTTTGTTTTGCGCTGTTGGCCCAGTGCATCCGACTTCGGCATGAATTTTATGTAATGGTCTTCTTCCTCTTGCATTTTCTAAGGGTTTGCTTCCCCCGGGGTAACGGTCGGTGCTGTGATGGGGATCGAACCCAGCACCTTCGGATTGTGAGCCTGGTCACTTAACCACTAGACCACGCCATCTCCTCATTTCAGATGAGATTTGATGATTTTAGAAGAGATATGATTTCAGATGAGATTACATGATTTTAGAAGAGATGGGATTATTTCAGATTAGGTGAGATGATTTCATGTGAAGAGATGATTTCATGTGCAGAGATGATTTCATGTGAAGAGATGATTTCATGTGAAGAGATGATTTCATGTGAAGAGATGATTTCATGTGAAGAGATGAGATTATTTCAGATTAGGTGAGATGATTTCATGTGAAGAGATGATTTCATGTGAAGAGATGATTTCATGTGCAGAGATGATTTCATGTGAAGAGATGATTTCATGTGAAGAGATGATTTCATGTGAAGAGATGATTTCATGTGAAGAGATGATTTCATGTGCAGAGATGATTTCATGTGAAGAGATGATTTCATGTGCAGAGATGATGTCATGTGAAGAGATGATTTCATGTGAAGAGATGATTTCATGTGAAGAGATGATTTCATGTGAAGAGATGATTTCATGTGAAGAGATGATTTCTGGTGCGGTGAGACTAATAACGATGATATTATAATCATCATCCCTATTGTCATCAATTTCCTGCTCCTGTCCTCAGATTTCACATCAACATCTTCTCTCCATCCCAGCATACGCCATTTTCTATCAGTTTTGATCAGTGTAGTAACTGTGCACTCCAACTCGTCTCTTCGCTACAAAAATACTTTGGGAGAAATAGTCCTATCTTGTTTCGCGCCGCTACGATCCATTCGAAGCATAGGGCATTCACTGCTGATGGTCCCTTCATGGAAGTCTGTATAAAAGCACACAGGTGTGTCGATGCTGTGGCTGGTCATTCCTATAGCAATTCAGCGTGCATGTTGCGGCTGCTAATCTCATGCACAACATTCTTTCGATGTCCTTTTCAAAAGACGTAGGGGAGTTACATTCGGCTCGTTATTTCTTTCTGGCGTACCTCTGCTACCCTGTTCTGTCAGCCAGGAGAACACCAGAAGCCCACCTGTTACCCTGTTCTGTCAGCCAGGAGAACACCAGAAGCCCACCTGTTACCCTGTTCTGTCAGCCAGGAGAACATCCGAAGCCCACCTGCTACCCTGTTCTGTCAGCCAGGAGAACACCAGAAGCCCACCTGCTACCCTGTTCTGTCAGCCAGAAGAACATCAGAAGCCCACCTGCTACCCTGTTCTGTCAGCCAGAAGAACATCAGAAGCCCACCTGCTACCCTGTTCTGTCAGCCAGGAGAACATCAGAAGCCCACCTGCTACCCTGTTCTGTCAGCCAGAAGAACATCAGAAGCCCACCTGCTACCCTGTTCTGTCAGGCAGGAGAACATCAGAAGCCCACCTGCTACCTGTTGTTTGCAAATCGAAGCTGGGCTATCAATACTTAATACATCGATCAGACGCCTCAAAGTCAAGAAATAGATCTGTACAGATCGATAGCTTCCATTCTAATTCTAGGTCAAATCACTTGGTGTGTGTCTGCTTCTCATTGTGGCAAGTTTGGATCGTCTCCTAAGTTGTAGTGTGTGTGTGTGGGGGGGAGGGGGGGGGGGGGGGGGGGGCTGTAGGTGTTTGTGTGTGATTGTGTGTGTCTGTATGCTTGTGTGTTTGTATGTGTGTTTGTGTGTCTTTGTTTGTCTGTGTGGGTTTCTGTGTGTGTATGTATGTTGCTTCTGTGTGTGTGTTTTTATGTATGTTGTTTCTGTGTGTGTGTTTGTATGAATGTTGTTTCTATGTGTGTGTTTGTATGTTTGTGTCTCTGTGTGAGTGTTTGTATGTGTGTATCCGTGTGTGTTTGTATGTAGGTGTATTCCTGTGTGTTAGGGTTTGTGTGTGTGCCTGTTATTATGTATATGTTTGTACGTTTGTTTGGATGAGTCTGTGCGTGTGTGTGTGTTTATGTATTTGTGTGTATATTTCTGTGTCTGTGTGTGTGTTGGTGTGTATGTGTGTTTGTATGTGTGTTTGTGTGTATGTTTATCTGTGTGTGTATATGTATGTATGCGTGTCTGTAACAAGACACATTATTCCCCGTGCTGTAACCAGTAACATCATCCAAGCTGTCATTGTCTGCTTCTCTCTGTCAGTCCAGGTTTTGTTCCGTGCCATCTTGGAGCAGACTGGGTTCTTCACAGACTTTCCGAGCGTGAGTATAGCATGCGTGATTGTGTTTGTTGGTTCGAATCCGTTCCATGGCTACTTACGCGACTTTATTCGAATGGAAAATAGAATAGAAGAAGACAAAAAAGAAGAAGAAGAAGAAGAAGAAGAAGAAGAAGAAAAAGAAGAAGAAAGGAAAATGAGAACGAGCAGGCTAGAAATAGAAAAGTTTGATACCACGATATTTCTATCTTTAGAAAACTGACGTCACGCGACAGAGGATTTGTAGAAACGGATTGGAACGAATGTGCCTGATCCAAAGTTGGCTATCCACTCCAAGCGCCTATGCCATGTTTGGCTATCCACTCCAAGCGCCTATGCCATGTTTGGCTATCCACTCCAAGCGCCTATGCCATGTTTGGCTATCCACTCCAAGCGCCTATGCCATGTTTGGCTATCCACTCCAAGCGCCTATGCCATGTTTGGCTATCCACTCCAAGGGCTTATTGCCCAGTGTGTTTCGCGTCTCCAATCACTTCCCGGTGTTTATAAATAACTTGTAATCCGACAGGCTCAAAGCGAGAACTTCCTGATGTGTTTGGCGAGGAAGATTTGGCATTAGAGACACAGGCCATTCTAGTTACACATCTACCAACACACTGTGCGCCTTCCCCTAGGCCTAGTAACCCACAGGAAGCTTAGAATACCCACCATGGATAACCTTCGGCTACCTGGCAACAGATATTAATATGAATGTTTGGCTTGGCTTGGCTTCGTTCGTTCTCAATCTTCCGCTACCAAACCCTGAAAGGGCTTAAGTAGCAGAATGTAGTCCAGAGAACGGAATGCGTTGCGTCGTAGTTTACAGGTTGACTGCGATATTTGCACCTTTCGGTCCAACACATCCGACTTCGGCAAGCATTTTGTGAGTACCTGGTTAGCATTTCCTTTTCGATCCTCTCTCCTTAGCCAGTCTGCCCTGCTGCAGCCTGTTATCCAGGATCACCGTGGGGAGGTTTAGAAGGGTCTTGGCAGCTCTGGTTCGATGGCCCTGACGCTAGCAGTCAGCTATGGGTCGCTGACCGCTGCAGCTTATGGGCTGCTCAGCATCTTGATCCCACATGAATGTTTGAAAACCAGAATTCTAAGTATTTCAAGTATACGATATCGGTCATTTATATGTTAGAAATACCGGCCATTTCCAGGTAACACGGGTCAGGTAAAATGGGTCAGGTAACATGGGTCAGGTAACATGGGTCAGGTAACACGGGTCAGGTAACATGGGTCAGGTAACGGGCAGGTATGCACACATCATGCACACCAACTACCGTTACATCAAAAAGATCTTAGTAAATAGACGGAGATCAACTACATGGGAGCTAAAAATAACTAACTAATCTGGACGGTAGAAGCCAGAATGGAATATCTTGATCAACACATTTAGAATCTGGACGGTAAAAGCCAGAATGGAATATCTTGATCAACACATTTCGAATCTGGACGGTAAAAGCCAGAATGGAATATCTTGATCAACACATTTAGAATCTGGACGGTAAAAGCCAGAATGGAATATCTTGATCAACACATTTTTAGAATCAGCAATTCCCATCACTTCATTTCCCATTCCGTTTTCCCCCTTCCAAGTTCAGATTAGTCCTCTTTTCCCATTTGTGTTGTGTTTTGCTGCTGTCAGATATCTTTTGGTCGTAACGTAAGTTATTGTTATTGTGACTACACCCACACCGAATTGTGACATACTTATTGAGAGCATGTGTTACATGTTCTGATCAGGCCTGGTCTGCCTGCGTGCCTTCTTGGCCAGGACGTCTAGGGGCCCAAGCGTGGAACACATATTCTGTCTTGTTTTGTCTATAGATGGTGATCAATTGCAGGTTTGGGTAGACCTGGTTGCAGGCTCAACTATTTGAGAACGCTAAAAACAAATGTGGACATCAGTTGTAAATAACTGAGTTGTAAATAACTGTGTTGTAAATAACTGTGGATGGCACTTGAAGCAGTAGTTGAGTGACGGTATGCCAGTCACGTGAACGCGATAGCTGGATGTCATTGGACGCATAAACTGAATGTCAAACTAAGGCTGTTTTCTGTTAGAGCTATAAACATTCACTTCTTCTTCAGACTTTCTAAAACTTCAGGCTGAGACAGAAACTCTAAAACGTATCTTTCTCTCTCTCTCTGTCTCTCTCTTTCTCTCTCTCTCTCTCTCTCTTGTTCTCTCTTTCTTGTTCTCTCTCTCTTTCTTTCTCTCTCTCTCTTTCTTTCTCTCAATGTGTCTCAGTCGCTCATTACAGACAAGATCCCCACATACACCCTATCTCCAGACAAGATCCCACAGACAAGATTCTCAAAGACAAGATCCCCACAGACAAGATCCCCACAGACAAGATCCCCACATACACCCTCACTCCAGACAAGATCCCACAGACAAGATCCCCACAGACAAGATCCCTAAAGACAAGATCCCCACACACAAGATACCCACACACAAGATCCCCACAGACAAGATCCCCACAGACAAGATCCCCACATACACCCTCACTCCAGACAAGATCCCCAAAGACAAGATCCCCAAAGACAAGATCCCCACAGACAAGATCCCCACAGACAAGATCCCCACAGACAAGATCATATAAAAAGACCTCAAATATATTGTCATCCCTACCAGATGAGCCGCCGTCCAAATCCCCAATGGAACAGCCACGACACAAGGACCATAGAAACGAATCCCTACCCCATGAGCCGCCGTCCAAATCCCCAACGGAACAGCCACGACACAAGGACCATAGAAACGAATCCCTACCCCATGAGCCGCCATCCAAATCCCCAACGGAACAGCCACGACACAAGGACCATAGAAACGAATCCCTACCCCATGAGCCGCTATCCAAATCCCCAACGGAACAGCCACAACACAAGGACCGTAGACGCGAATCCCATGATCTTCCATTTCAGGATGTCAATAAGATCAGTAGTGATTACCAGCGCCACAGATACAATCAATAAAATCGATGGAATCAATCCAATCAGGAGAACTGAATAAGCAGTTTAATTATCGAACAAGGGAAATCGATCATACTTGTTTTTAAACCGATTGTTTTGTCCAGCCCCGCCCACACCCTCGACAGATTTGTTCAGGGCCACTCTTTGCGGTCTCACATTTGTAAGGCCAGGGAGCCGCATTTAAATCGAAAGATAAACAAGCTTTGGGGTTTCAGGTCAATGTGAAAACTTTTTAGAGAAGATGGAAGCCATGATAGAGAAATGTGAACTTTTAGAGAAGATGGAAGCCATGATAGAGAAATGTGAACTTTTAGAGAAGATGGAAGCCATGATAGAGAAATGTGAACTTTTAGAGAAGATGGAAGCCATGATAGAGAAATGTGAACTTTTAGAAAAGATGGAAGCCATGATAGAGAAATGTGAACTTTTAGAGAAGATGGAAGCCATGATAGAGAAATGTGAACTGTTAGAGAAGATGGAAGCCATGATAGAGAAATGTGAACTTTTAGAGAACATGGAATCCATGATAGAGAAATGTGAACTTTTAGAGAAAAGGGAATCCATGATAGAGAAATTTGAACTTTTAGAGAAGATGGAAGCCATGATAGAGAAATGTGAACTTTTATAGAAGATGGAAGCCATGATAGAGAAATGTGAACTTTTAGAGAAGATGGAAGCCATGATAGAGAAATGTGAACTTTAAGAGAAGATGGAAGCCATGATAGAGAAATGTGAACTTTTAGAGAAGATGGAAGCCATGATAGAGAAATGTGAACTTTTAGAGAAAAGGGAATCCATGATAGAGAAATGTGAACTTTTAGAGAAGATGGAAGCCATGATAGAGAAATGTGAACTTTTAGAGAAGATGGAAGCCATGATAGAGAAATGTGAACTTTTAGAGAAAATGGAATTCATGATAGAGAAATGTGAAATAGATCTGCGCTCCTTGAACACGGGTAGTTCATCTTACAAGCGACATGATAACTGGTAGACATATCCTGACCAACACCCTAGCGACAGTGTCAGCCATTACTCGAACGCGCAGGACAGGGCAATACGAAATTGGATACCTGGTCAGGTGAGAGGAACTAGAATACCTGGTCAGGGGAGAGAGACTGGGATACCTGGTCAGGTGAGGGAGACTGGGATATCTGGTCAGGTGAGGGAGACTGGGATACCTGGTCAGGTGAGGGGGTCGTTCAATGATAGTGGAGTCTGATCAACTACTATAACAATATGAGATCCGGTGTCATGGCATGTAGGACACTTGGATATATATGTAGGTCAGCTGGATAGATATGTAGGTCAGCTGGATATATATAGGTCAGTTTTTTATATATTTATATATATATATGTAGGTCAGTTGGATAGATATGTAGGTCAGTTGGATATATATGTAGGTCAGATGGATAGATGGACTTACAGAGACCCTACAACAACACGTGCTGACAGTTACGAAGACAATGACCTTGACCCAGGGATAGATCAGACCGGAAAAGTGGAGAAGCAGATAGCCCACCATGACCTTTACATCCAGCTCCTTCAGACAGGTGGAACCATCCCAACTTCGGTGATGTGGCCTTTTCAGCAGAGTGATAGATTGCCGGCTACTAGGACTTTCATGGGAAGCCAAGAACAAGGGGATCAATACTGTCATGGGAAGCCAAGAACATGGGAATCCAGACTTTCATAGGAAGTCATGAATATGGGGATCCAGACTGTCATGGGAAGCCAAGAACATGGGGATCCAAAAGGTCGTGGGAAACCAAGAACATGGGGATCCAAAAGGTCGTGGGAAGCCAAGAACATGGGGATCCAGACTTTTAGGGAAGTGAAGAACATGGGGATCCAGACTTTTAGGGAAGTGAAGAACATGGGGATCCAGACTTTTAGGGAAGTCAAGAGCAAGGGGGATTCTTCTTCTTCTTTTTCTCCATCTTCTTCCTTTTCTTCTTCTTCTTCATCTTCCTTTTCTTTTTCTTCTTCTTCTTCTTCTTCTTCTTCTTCTGCGTTCGTTCTCAATCTCCCGCCACCAAGCCCTGAACAGCGCTTTGCAAGTAGTAGAATGTAGTCCAGAGAACGAAATGCGTTGTGTCGCAAGTTTACAGCTTGACTGCGATATTTTCAGCTTTCGGTGCAACACATCCATCTTCAGCAGTGACGGTTGTTCACATCCTAGAATGTCGGATCTGTGAGAAAATGGACCCCTGCCGACTTGGAATGTCATCAGACGGAATTGGGAAAGATCAATATAAGCAGAACTGAATGTCATGATCGAATAAAGTTGAAATAACAAAGCCGATCACATCGGTTATTGATTACTTGAAGTTTGTAATATAGCTTCCAGAACTGTCTACCTCTCGTAGGCCGTCACGGGCTCCACAATAAAAGCTTCAATATTTGCATAATAAGTGTACAAGAGTGTGGCCGACTTCCAGGAGAACAAAACACACGAAACAATATGGCGTCTGTTCACCCCGGATTAGCTCAGTCAATCAAAAGCATTCCTGGCTTCGTCTTCTCGACTTTTGTTTGAGGGCAGCACTGTAGTTGGGTCTCTTATGCGAAGGGCTACCGTTTTGTGGGCTCTTACACTGTGTGGGCTTCTGATATTTTTTCTTCTTGACCCGCGATAAAACAGTCTAAGACCTTGACACATGATGGGACATCATACTTCTGCCACTTTGTTCGGTAGAGGACCATAATTTGTACTTAAGACAAACATGTCACGACTTGAGACCTTCCACATCCACAACCAGTTGCGTGCCCTGGGTATCCGATGGGATAACTACATCCGCAAGATGGAGATCGCTGCTAAATCAGGCCTCTACCCAATCTCAGAAACACTTGACCGTCGCCGAGTTTCTCTGTTCGGCCATGTTGTACGGCTGGCCCAGGAAACACTTGACCGGCGCCGAGTTTCTCTGTTCGGCCATGTTGTACGGCTGGACCAGGAAATACTTGACCGTCGCCGAGTTTCTTTGTCCAGTCATGTTGTACTGCTGGACCAGGAAACACTTGACCGTCGCCGAGTTTCTCTGTTCGGCCATGTTGTACGGGTGGACCAGAAAACCCTGCTGTGGGTCATGGATGTAGCTGACCTCCACCCTGGACCAGGCCCCAGCTGTGGGTCATGGATGTAGCTGACCTCCACCCTGGGCTAGGCCCCAGCTGTGGGTCATGGATGCGGCTGATCGATTCAACGGGTCTCAGACGCCTAGGCAAACTTATTATTATGTGTACGGGGTGTCTCAGATATTGTTCATACAAAAAAGGAACCGGCCACACGCACAACCCTCCTAAGTTGTTGTTAACGTCATGCCTGGTAGGCGCTGTAGACTTGTGATGTGCTAGGGGTTGGGTGGGGCAGTGCTTCAGGCTAACTGTAAAACCCATTATCTTAAATTCATGTCTCGATTGGTTTTCTGTCCATCCTTAATTTGTTTTGACTATTAGCTGGTATGTCTTCTGGAGTTTCTGGTCCATAATAACATAAATATGTACGGGGACTACGGGGATCAGTTGTGAACGGGACAAGAATGGCGGAAGTAAACGTTAAGGGAGAATATCACGTGAATGATACACAAAGCAACGTGAGGAGAAGAAGAAGAAGATGAAGAAGAAGGAGAAGAAGAAGAAGAAAAAGAAGAAGAAGAAGAAGAAGAAGGAAGAAAGGAAGGAAGGGAGGGAGGGAGGGAGGAAGGGAGGTAGGAAGGAAGGAAGGAAGGAAGGAAGGAAGGAAGGAAGGAAGGAAGGAAAGAAGGAGGGAGGGAGAAGAAGAAGATCAAGATCCACAGCCCCAGTTATCCAATATTCTCCCCCAACAGCTCCGGCTATCCAATCTTCTATCATAAACTTTCTATGTATCCAATCTTCTATCATAACGTTTCTATGTATCCAATCTTCTATCTTGAACCTTCTGTGTATCCAATCTTCCACAGTTCATAGATGACTACGGTTTAGTTTGTATCATCCTCTTTGACCTCCAAAGTCGCAAGTTTCAGAAGCGAAAGCCGTTCCCTGCGGAGCAGATAGACGAGCTGTGCTTGGAAATAGAGGACGCACTCCTGTCCAAGAAAACCCGACTCCAGTCCTTCATCGCCAAGGAGCGGATCAAGTACAGCGCTCCGTCCATCGAGTTTCTGGTTCCTGAACAGATCCGGGACAAGGACGAGACGAAGACGAAAACCCCCGTGTACTTGTGGGTCAACCAGATGAAGACAACGTAAGTGTTTGTTATGGCAGTTCTGGCGGTAGGCCAACAGTCCAGGCTGTAGGCCAACAGTCCAGGCGGTAGGCCAGCAGACCTAGGGGTAGGCAAGCAGTCCTGGTAGTAGGCCAGTAGACCTAGGGGTAGACAGGCAGTCCTGGTGGTAGACCAGCAGACCTAGGGGTTCGCAAGCAGTCCTGGTGGTAGGCCAGCAGACCTGATAGTAGGCCAGTAGACCTAGGGGTAGGCAAGCAGTCCTGGTGGTAGGCCAGCAGACCTAGGGGTAGGCAAGCAGTCCTGGTAGTAGGCCAGTAGACCTAGGGGTAGACAGGCAGTCCTGGTGGTAGACCAGCAGACCTAGGGGTTCGCAAGCAGTCCTGGTGGTAGGCCAGCAGACCTAGGGGTAGGCAAGCAGTCCAGGTGGTAAGCCAGCAGACCTGGTAGTAGGCCAGTAGACCTAGGGGTAGGCAAGCAGTCCTGGTGGTAGGCCAGCAGACCTAGGGGTAGGCAAGCAGTCCTGGTAGTAGGCCAGTAGACCTAGGGGTAGGCAAGCAGTCCTGGTGGTAGACCAGCAGACCTAGGAGTAGGCAAGCAGACCTGGTAGTAAGCCAGCAGACCTAGCGGTAGTCCTGACGATAGGCCATCAGACTTAGTTTGATCGATAACACAGTCCTGGCAATAGACCAGCAGACTTGATCGATAACACTAATATAGGAAGAAGAAGATGAAGAAGAAGATGATGATGATAATGATGCTTACTTACTGTCCGTGACCAAGCACCCAATTCATCCAGTGTTCATTCAGTGTTCATTCAGTGGTCATCCAGTGTTCATCCAGTGTTCAGCCAGTGGTCATCCAGTGTTCATCCAGTGTTCATTCAGTGTTCAGCCAGTGTTCATTCAGTGTTCATCCAGTGTTCAGCCAGTGTTCAGCCAGTGTTCATCCAGTGTTCATCCACTCTCGTCACGTGTATCCAGAAGGTTAGGACAAATCCTCAGATGGCCTGGATCTTGTACCTTCCCGCAGTCCCATGTATCACCGCCTGAGAGACCCCATCTCTTCATGTTCCTCGTACATCGTGATACGCCAGTTGGAAGTCTATTTATTGTCTTCTTAAGTGAGCAGGTGAAGTGATGTCCAGGGGCAGGTTACTCCTGAAGCTCCATCCCTGGGTCCTGTAACATTTCGTGCCATAATTCAGTGCCATGACTTTCAGGGCTTGGCTGTGGAGGCTTGGCTGTGATGGCTTGGCTGGGGGTTTGGCTGTGGGAGATTTGTTGATTTCACACAAAAGTAACATGAATAATCATGAAGATAAAAAAGAAAACGAAGAAGAAGAGGAAGACGTTGATGAATAGATTAATAATCCATGCTTTCTGATGTTTGTAACGGACTAGATTAATAATCCATGCTTTCTGATGTTTGTAATAGAGTAGATTAATAATCCATGTGTTCTCATGTTTGTAACAGATTAGATGATACAATAGTTGAGCTGGAAGCCGAGGGCTTTGAGAGGCTGGTACCTGGTGAGGACATCTCCGAGCAGACAAGTCGAGTGTTTCAGGTGGACGAGCATTGCCACGACCTCTTGGTCTTCCCCCCACACCTGGATATGTACTTTAAGGATACGCCTTGGGTCAAGGCCGGGCATCTGGTCCAACAGGTGGGTCGGGTATGTCTGGGTGTTTTTTGTGTTTTTTTTTTGGGGGGGGGGGGGGGGTGTGGCGTGGTGTGTCACATTTGATATCTCCGACAAATGCATAAGGGCTCAGTATCTTCTGGTTCCTGTAATCCGTTGGATGTTGTCAGGCTTCCGTCCATGTGCCATCCACCTATACGACCGGTGGGTTACCAGCTCATAGATACCAGTTTATAGATACCAGTTTATAGATACCAGTTTATAGATACCAGTTCAAAGATACCAGTTCAAAGATACCAGTTTATAGATACCAGTTTATAGATACCAGTTTATAGATACCAGTTCAAAGATACCAGTTTATAGATACCAGTTTATAGATACCAGTTTATAGATACCAGTTCAAAGATACCAGTTCAAAGATACCAGTTTATAGATACCAGTTTATAGATACCAGTTTATAGATACCAGTTCAAAGATACCAGTTCAAAGATACCAGTTTATAGATACCAGTTTATAGATACCAGTTTATAGATACCAGTTCAAAGATACCAGTTCAAAGATACCAGTTTATAGATACCAGTTTATAGATACCAGTTCAAAGATACCAGTTCAAAGATACCAGTTTATAGATACCAGTTTATAGATACCAGTTCAAAGATAACAGTTCAAAGATACCAGTTTAAAGATAACAGTTCAAAAATAACAGTTCAAAGATAACAGTAACAAAGTCCTGCAAGCGATCGTCAGTAGACGTAAGTATAGCTCGCTGCTGTCTAAAAAATCCCAGAGGTGTCATTATATCGCTTGGAGCTTTATGGAGAGCGAGAGTCATCGGTTCCTGCACAAGATTGCTGATTGTCAGTTTGAATGTCCGACCTGTACGGCTCAACGTTCTGGCGCTAAAGGAAAATCTGGACAAACAAGCTGCAGACTTTGATAAATGGCGGCTCGTGTGGGATTGAGATAGTCTGACACGACAATGATGAAAACCTGTTGAGCAGAACTGAGCAGACGATCGCCACTGGAGCACGACAGACGGAGCAGACGATGTAGATGGGTAGAGCATACGCTAAGAAGGACTGCAGATAGCATTACACAACAGTCTTTGTTCTGGATACCACACGGCTAGAGGACAAGAGGCAGACTTCTGCATAAGTCATATAAAGTGCTCGACGGACATTCAGGACACACAGTAGCGAAGTCGAGGGCTGAGTTGGGAGGTGGGTAAACGATTGGACAAGTTCGAGAGTATTTGTTGAATCCCTGTGCGCCTATGTAGGTAATTGATTGATTGATTAGTTGATTGGTTGATTGATGTCCTGGCCACCAATCGGGGAGAGCGGTAACTAGTACTGCCTACACACACGATTGCAAGTTGTTTAGCATCTGTTTTATCTTAATTACTGATATTCGTTAAACTTACTTGGCTGTTTTCATTTATGATGTTTTATTTTGTCAAACTACTGATAAAGGTCTTTTGATGTAGAAACGGTCGGTACACATCTGCTAATGTGCTCATGTACACGTCCGTGCATATCTGTTAGAATTATCATGTACACATCAGCTACACCTCCCATGTACACATCAGTTATTCCTCCCGTGTACACATCAGCTACACCTCCCATGTACACATCAGCTACACCTCCCATGTACACATCAGCTATACCTCCCAGGTACACATCAGCTATACCTCCCGTGTACACATCAGCTACACCTCCCGTGTACACATCAGCTACACCTCACATGTACACATCAGCTACACCTCCCATGTACACATCAGCTATACCTCCCGTGTACCCATCAGCTACACCTCCCATGTACACATCAGCTATACCTCCCATGTACACATCTGCTACGCCTCCCATGTACACATCAGCTATACCTCCCGTGTACACATCAGCTACACCTCCCATGTACACATCAGCTATACCTCCCATGTACACATCGTAGCCTTGTCTCTATATCTTCCAACTGATTACCTCCCCGTAGCTCAGAACTATCTGTTTGTCTTCCCAGGACAAGTCCAGCTGCCTGGCACCACAGTCTGTCTACCACCTGCTGGGCATTGACCAGGATGTCATCCACGTGAACGTGGGCTCAGGTATTACCACAGCCCATCTGGCCAGCCTCCTGAGGCACAAGTCACCACACAGCCATGTTTGGGGTTTTGGCGTAGACTCACCTGAGAAAGCCAAGAAGGCTGTCCGGAACCTGGAGTTTCTTGGAACTAAGAGTATCTTTTCGATTTCTGGCTCAGAGGCGTAGACGGGTCGTAAGTTGATGGGTTTTAGATGGAGGGAATGAAGGGTCATTATTCCTTCATTCTTCTGTTCACTTATTTCTGATAAATGTGGAGGGGATCTGAAGGTCCGTGCGTTGGGAAAAGTGGGTTGTGTTGGCTGTTGTAAGCCCATGGGGATGGGAAAGTCCATCCCTTGGAAAAGTGGGTTGTGTTGGCTGTTGTAAGCGCATGGGGATGGGAAAGTCCATCCCTTGGAAAAGTGGGTTGTGTTGGCTGTTGTAAGCGCATGAAGACTTAAGAAAGAACTTGGCAGTAGATAGGCCACTTATGAAGAAATTAAAAACATAAGTTAGACGGGGCATGGACTGGAAACCACAATGGAAGAGGGGGACAAGGACACAAAAGAACAACTGGATATGAGCAGATGGTGTGAGAGCCAGAGAAACCAGTGTGCCATGGACAGAAAACATAAAAGTGAGGCCAGCCAACGATTTGAAACTACAATGGAAGAGAGTGAGGAACAGGATCCAGGACAATTCTCTCAAAAATGAATCTTCTTCTTTGCTGATTGTTCTGAAATATCCACCGCTAATCCTCTCCAACCAGGTGGCCTGCCTCGTGTGTTTATCTCACCATACAATTTATCCACCAAATATCCACCGCTAATCCTCTCCAACCAGGTGGCCTGCCTCGTGTGTTTATCTCACCATACAATTTATCCACCAAATATCCACCGCTAATCCTCTCCAACCAGGTGGCCTGCCTCGTGTGTTTATCTCACCATACAATTTATCCACCAAATATCCACCGCTAATCCTCTCCAACCAGGTGGCCTGCCTCGTGTGTTTATCTCACCATACAATTTATCCACCAAATATCCACCGCTAATCCTCTCCAACCAGGTGGCCTGCCTCGTGTGTTTATCTCACCATACAATTTATCCACCAAATATCCACCGCTAATCCTCTCCAACCAGGTGGCCTGCCTCGTGTGTTTATCTCACCATACAATTTATCCACCAAATATCCACCGCTAATCCTCTCTAACCAGGTGGCCTGCCTCGTGTGTTTATCTCACCATACAATTTATCCACCAAATATCCACAGCTAATCCTCTCCAACTTGGTGGCCTGCCTCATGTGTTTATCTCACCATACAATTTATCCACCAAATATCCACAGCTAATCCTCTCCAACTTGGTGGCCTGCCTCATGTGTTTATCTCACCATACAATTTATCCACCAACTATCCACCTCTAATCCTCTCCAACCAGGTGGTCTGCCTCATGTGTTTATCTCACCATACAATTTATCCACCAACTATCCACCTCTAATCCTCTCCAACCAGGTGGTCTGCCTCATGTGTTTATCTCACCATACAATTTATCCACCAAATATCCACCTCTAATCCTGCCCAAACTGGCGGAGCAACGGTCAAAGGGAGACTACAAAGTTTAATCAAGGCCAGACGGTTAGCTCCCGTTAATCGAGCAGGATCGTATTTTCCCTTTTTTCTTCACAAGCTATCCACTCTCTCATCCATTCGCTGTCTCATCCAACCACACCCTCATCCAACTACTCCCTCATCCAACTACTCCCTCATCCAACCACTCCCTCATCCAACTACTCTCTCATCCAACCACTCTTTAATCCATTCCCTCTCTCATCCACTCACTCTTTCACCCATTCACTCGTTCATCCATTCTCCATCCGAGTCAAGTACGATCAGCTGAGAGAAGACAAGTTTTGGTAGAGTCAAGCAGTCCTTCCGATCAGCTGATTGTACATCAACAAAGATCTCATCCATATGTACCAAATTGACCTATTCTAACTTCCTTGACCCATCCATGACCAAATGTTCCAACTTCCTTGACCCATCCATGACCAAATGTTCAAACTTCCTTGACCCATCCATGACCAAATGTTCCAACTTCCTTGACCCATCCATGACCAAATGTTCCAACTTCCTTGACCCATCCATGACGAAATGTTCAAACTTCCTTGACCCATCCATGACCAAATGTTCCAACTTCCTTGACCCATCCATGACCAAATGTTCAAACTTCCTTGACCCATCCATGACCAAATGTTCCAACTTCCTTGACCCATCCATGACCAAGTGTTCAAACTTCCTTGACTCACGAACACCAGACACCAAAATAATGATGGATAACTTCTTAACTGTTGACCCTGACGAGGCCAGGATGAAGTCTGTGCGCGTGATCCTGGTCTCCGCCAACTGCAGCAAGTCCGCCGTCGCCAGTCCTGTCCAGTTCATCGTCAGCGAAGGTGAAGGTCAGTATCGAAGGTCACTGTTCATGTCATGCTTCTGTTATTTCACATTACTTCTGACAAATCTGTTTTTGTTTGTTAAATGCAATAACACCTTAAATAGCATTGTCGTCAAGGTGGGACCTGGGTTGAGAGAAATTAGGCAACTATAACCTTTCCGCAAGTTGCGAAATGCTACTAACTAGTGTTGTGTATGGGGCTAGCAAGATCATTATGTAAAATCGTTGTTATTGACACTACCACTGCACGTGTTCGGGTTCAGGCTTCCTGTGAGAGGGGTCAGCTCAAGTAGGAGTCATGTTCTTTACCTGCATCCAAAAGTGGAGTCATCATTCAATCAATCATCGTCCATCATCATCATCTAATCATCATCCAATCATCATCCAATCATCATCATCCAATCATCATCGTCCATCATCATCCAATCATCATCATCATCATTCAATCAATCATCGTCCATTATCATCCAATCATCATCATCCAATCATCATCGTCCATTATCATCCAATCATCATCATCCAATCATCATCATCCAATCATCATCATCCAATCATCATCATCCAATCATCATCGTTCATCATCATCATCCAATAATCATCGCCCATCATCATCCAATCATCATCTTCCATACAATATGTTTTCTGTCAGACAGAACACAAACATCATATTTTAGACATAAGTGAAACATGACGGCATAGCTAGTTCTACTGTTGCTCTTGCCATCTGCACAGATATGAGGTTTCTGGGAGAGCTGTCCAAGGCTGACCAGGGCATGTCCAGTCTGACAAATCTCGTCTCGGAGCACGAAAAGATTCTCAGGCACGCGCTCAAATGTAAGTAAGGCTCGTCCAGTGTGAAAATAACTTCTCTCGTTTTGGCTGATACAGACACCCTGAGGCAAAATCTGCATCCTATGCTATCTCCAGTCGTCTCGATGAATGTCTTGCCACTGGCAAATGTAGCTTAGGCTCTGTGAGTGAGGTTGACAAAAGGTAGCTTAGGCTCTGTGAGTGAGGTTGACAAAAGGTAGCTTAGGCTCTGTGCGTGATGTTGACAAAAGGTAGCTTAGGCTCTGTGAGTGAGGTTGACAAAAGGTAGCTTAGGCTCTGTGAGTGAGGTTGACAAAAGGTAGCTTAGGCTCTGTGCGTGATGTTGACAAAAGGTAGCTTAGGCTCTGTGAGTGATGTTGACAAAAGGTAGCTTAGGCTCTATGAGTGATGTTGACAAAAGGTAGCTTAGGCTCTATGAGTGAGGTTGACAAAAGGTAGCTTAGGCTCTGTGAGTGATGTTGACAAAAGGTAGATTAGGCTCTGTGAGTGATGTTGACAAAAGGTAGCTTAGGCTCTGTGAGTGAGGTTGACAAAAGGTAGCTTAGGCTCTGTGAGTGAGGTTGACAAAAGGTAGCTTAGGCTCTGTGAGTGAGGTTGACAAAAGGTAGATTAGGCTCTGTGAGTGAGGTTGACAAAAGGTAGCTTAGGCTCTGTGAGTGAGGTTGACAAAAGGCGCAGTTTCTTCCTCCCTTTATTCCAAATCACCGCGCAAGTCACCCATTTCAGCGGACACAGCAAGAGATACGACTGTCCACACGGCTGAACAAAGAGAGTGGTCTTCATCACTTGTGATGGACAACTATCATATCGCAGCTGACGCTCCATATCTGGAGGTCGTTCCACTATCCGCCACCTGTGGACGTGCCTGGTTGGGGTCGGTCGCCCCATTATCCGCCACCTGTGGACGTGCCTGGTTGGAGTCGGTCGCCCCACTATCCGCCACCTGTGGACGTGCCTGGTTGGGGTCGGCCGCCCCACTATCCGCCACCTGTGGACGTGCCTGGTTGGGGTCGGTCCTCCCACTATCCGCCACCTGTGGACGTGCCTGGTTGGAGTCGGTCGCCCCACTATCCGCCACCTGTGGACGTGCCTGGTTGGGGTCGGTCGCCCCACTATCCGCCACCTGTGGACGTGCCTGGTTGGAGTCGGTCGCCCCACTATCCGCCACCTGTGGACGTGCCTGGTTGGGGTCGGTCGCTTCTGTCCTCCATAATAATGATGGTATTGGTGAATCCTGTACAATCCAACTACGCAACCATACGACTCGCTACCTTATTTAAGCACACGAGTTTCTGTCGTGGACAGGCGGATATACTATTATTGTAATGGATGACTTCTTCTCTCGCCAGTTCCACGAGTGCAGGCTGTTGTCTACGTCACCCGATCACGTCACGAGGCTGAGAACGAGTCTGTAGTGACACGAGTTCTAGAATACCTCAACGCCTCTAACAACAACAGAGGAGTCCCTTTCAGGGTAAGCGCTTCTGGATGTTCTCTATAGGAATACATTGTCTTGGATGTGGTTTGTATTTAGACGGAAGACTTGCTCTTCTCTTCCCATGTGGGATCTAATCCAGCGAATGTGTGGCTACATTGTTAGTTTACTATATGAGGGTTTTCTCTTTGTAATCAGCTTTGCTTACTGTAGTCTGTTCTTCTACAAGTCTGTGTTTGTGTTGCCTCTAGCGGATGAAATTATGCGGCAGAGACATATGCTGGGGAGGGTCTGTGGTAGGGGGGAGGGGGATGTTATTAGTTACTGCCTTACTCACGTGTCACATCCGTACTCTAGACCTTCACCAAAAGATGTCTCCGTCACATCCGTACTCTAGACCTTCACCAAAAGATGTCACCGTCACATCCAGACTGTAGACCTTCACCAGCAGATGTCTCCGTCACATCCAGACTGTAGACCTTGACCTCTCTATCACTCTGTCTACAGGTGACCACAAACAATAAAAACAGTCTGCAAAATTAAAAGATTAGCTAACAGGGGAGGAGGGGGGTGGGGCTGTAGATGTGTCATACAGTCAGGGCGTGTAGATGGATGTGACGTCACTAAGTGTAGATGGATGTGACGTCACTAAGTGTAGATGGATGTGACGTCACTAAGTGTAGAAGGATGTGACGTCACTAAGTGTAGATGGATGTGACGTCACTAAGTGTAGATGGATGTGACGTCACTAAGTGTAGATGGATGTGACGTCACTAAGTGTAGATGGATGTGACGTCACTAAGTGTAGAAGGATGTGATATAGGAAACAGACAAAATAAATCTTAAGACACACACACCCCCACACATCTACGCACACATGAACACAGTCTCGCACTTCCACACACACACACATTCACGAACATCCACACCCATCCACACACCAATCTACACCCACACCGCCCTCCCCAACCCACACACCCATCCAGCCACCATCCACATCCACACAAAGACAGCGATTCATTCAATAAATATCTACCATACCCCACCCTAGGTGACGCCCCCGGTTCTACCCTTCACGAGCGACCAGATAGACACTGGCTCAAGCGGCGTCAGTGGTCGCTACACCAAGTTTCTACCTTCAGACAAGTCGAACGGTTGCTTCGTGGCGATCATCTCCAGAGAGGTGAGAATTGTGGGTCCAGAGGTAAGAATTGTGGGCTACCTCTGTAGGTGGGACGTCGCACATCTATATACGTGTTGCAAATGGTGAATGAAGAGGGGAGTGCGTAGGACTGGTTAATTAATCAAATACAATATCTCATCATCAAAGTCGTCTCAGTCTCTGTAGACCATGCCCGTGGCCCCCTGTAAGTTTTGTCCAGCTCTTTCTCCTGTAGACCATGCCCGTGGCCCCCTGTGAGTTTTGTCCAACTCTGTTTCTATAGACCATGCGCGTGGCCCACTGTAAGTTTTGTCCAGCTGTCTCCTGTAGACCATGCATGTGGCCCCCCTGGGAGTTTTGTCCAACTCTGTCTCTATAGACCATGCCTGGGGCCCCCTGTCAGTTTTGTCCAACTCTGTCTCTATAGACCATGCCCGTGGCCCCCTGTGAGTTTTGTCCAACTCTGTCTCTATAGACCATGCGCGTGTCGCCCTGTACGTTTTGTCCAGCTGTCTCCTGTATTTCGACACTGTCTGCTATGGCTGTAAAGGCCGATCCGCGAGTGACAGTCCCTGCCACAGATCGTACAACCATACTGAGGAGGCTGGCTTGCCTGGCTCTTCCTTGATCTCTTCAGTCTTTCTCTTTTCTCTACAGCCAGAAGACCTCTACGAGCACGAGCAGCCACTACGCCCCCTCCAACTGACTGTCTCCAGATAGCTCGACCCTGAGCAATTTCTTCCCAGCCCTCGGATGGGACGTCCCATGACCATGTTCCTCTTACATACGTCCTTGAGTCCCAGTGTGGGACGGCCGATTCTAGCTGTCCATGGAGGATATCCTTTGGCAGCCTCTCGTCTTCCATGTCCCAACCACCGTAGACGTCGCTGGCTCAACATCGAGTACATGCTGTGAGTGTTTGTTCTCTGTAAGACCGTATTATGTCTACTCCGTAGACACCTCATGAGACAGGTGTTGAGCCGCCGTTAGTATTCAGTCTAAGAGAGTACAAAGTTCTAGAACCCGTCACAGCAATATGGGTTCGCTTCCTCAAATGTCGGCCCTTTCAATTATGTTTCAAGACTGGTAAGAGAGACCAAACATTAACTCATATTTTATGTCCGTCGAGTCTTTGTGTATGACAAGGACAAGAATAGCACCACTGCCACACAGAGAGCATGTCGTAAGAGGCGACTAACTGTGTGACATGGCATAACACAGGCCATGGTTAGGGGGTTTGTTAAGAGCAGCATAGATGGTGCTTAACAGTCTGCGGATCTACTTTGCTCTAGTGTTTAAGTCAATTAAGATGGACTCCCACATCGGTTAACCACACTCCGCGGCACTTGCCCCAATGCAGCGGAGTAATAAGCTGCTCGATCCTAGCACGCTAAGCAGGAAATCCTCCTGCCGGCTACATCCAGCTCACTCCAGAGCTGGGAACTGCACGGGGGGATCCGCCCCTGTAGAAGTAGAGGTCGACTAGGTGGGACCTGCACAGGGGGATCCGTCTTTGTAGGAGTACAGGTCGACTAGGTGGGACATACACGGGGGGATCCGCCCCTGTAGAAGTACAGGTCGACTAGGTGAGACCTGCACATCGGGGATTCGCCCCTGTAGAATTACGGGTCGACTAAGAACTATTAAATAACCACATCCACCTCCCTTATAAACTTGGTGAGTTGTGTCAAGTTTATCTCCTCACCTTCAAGTGTATCCATCACTAACAAGATCCACCTCCCTTATAAACTTGGTGATTTGTGTCAAGTTTATCTCCTCACCATCAAGTGTATCCATCACTAACAAGATCCACCTCCCTTATAAACTTGGTGATTTGTGTCAAGTTTATCTCCTCACCATCAAGTGTACCCATCACTAACAAGATCCACCTCCCTTATAAACTTGGTGATTTGTGTCAAGTTTATCTCCTCACCATCAAGTGTATCCATCACTAACAAGATCCACCTCCCTTATAAACTTGGTGATTTGTGTCAAGTTTATCTCCTCACCATCAAGTGTATCCATCACTAACAAGATCCACCTCCCTTATAAACTTGGTGATTTGTGTCAAGTTTATCTCCTCACCATCAAGTGTATCCATCACTAACAAGATCCACCTCCCTTATAAACTTGGTGATTTGTGTCAAGTTTATCTCCTCACCATCAAGTGTATCCATCACTAACAAGATCCACCTCCCTTATAAACTTGGTGATTTGTGTCAAGTTTATCTCCTCACCATCAAGTGTATCCATCACTAACAAGATCCACCTCCCTTATAAACTTGGTGATTTGTGTCAAGTTTATCTCCTCACCATCAAGTGTATCCATCACTAACAAGATCCACCTCCCTTATAAACTTGGTGATTTGTGTCAAGTTTATCTCCTCACCATTAACTGTATCCCTCACTGACCAGATTAACCTCCCTCATAAACTTGGTGAGTTGTGTCAAGTTTATCTCCTCACCCTCAAGTGTTCCCCTGCATGAATGACTTTGCTTTTCTTTTCTTCTTTCAGCCAGAGGACCCAGTAGACGTCGCTCGAAGTGCAATAGCAAGAGCTCGATCCAAGGGACTCCTGGGCAAAGCTAAATCTGCAACATACCAGGTCTCGGATGACCAGAAGTTGGACGGCCCAGTAACTTCCTCGGCTGGGCCCAGGCGCAACAAGGCCGGAGGAGGCCGGAGGTTGAGAGAAGCCCCATCCAAGCCCATTGGTCAGAAGTCTGTGTCAGCCATTGGGGCTCGCCTCTACCAGGCCGGACTGGCCCAGCGAGGGGACCAGCGGGTGGACCGGCGGGTCAACCAGGTGGACTTTAAACCAGAGCATCTCAAGATTATCAAACATCCAGCCCCTTTCAGGTGATCTCCATCACTTGATGTTTGGTGGCAGTCACTTGATGTGTGGTGGCAATCACTTGATGTTTGGTGGCAATCACTTGATGTTTGGTGACAATCACTTGATGTGTGGTGGCAATCACTTGATGTTTGGTGGCAATCACTTGATGTTTGATGGCAGTCACAAGATGTTTGGTGGCAATCACTTGATGTTTGATGGCAGTCACAAGATGTTTGGTGGCAATCACTTGATGTTTGATGGCAGTCACAAGATGTTTGGTGGCAATCACTTGATGTTTGATGGCAGTCACAAGATGTTTGATGGCAGTCACAAGATGTTTGGTGGCAATCACTTGATGTTTGGTGGCAATCACTTGATGTGTGGTAGAAGTCACTTGATGTCTGATTGTCACTTCCAAATGATTGACTGGATTTAGATTGTGATTGATTTTTTCACAAGCTTAATAAATTTTTTATTTTTCACTTGCTTATCGATTTATTATTTTCACCTGTTGATTGATTTATGTGTCTTAACCAATGATTGATTAATTTGATGTGTTGATGGATTAGTCTTGCGAAAATAGATTAATTGATCTCATTGTATGATTAACTGATTAGTCTAGTCTGATGATTTATTGATCTTATACAATGATTGAAGTATCTCGCTTGTTGATTGAAAGAGCGATGTATGATTGGTCCCACCTGATAATTTCCCTCACATGTAGTTTGATTAAGCTCATGCAATCATTCATTGATTGTCCTCACATGTAGTTTGATTGAGCTCATGCAATCATTCATTGATTGCTCTCACCTCTTGATTGATTGATACCTGATGGTGTGCTGGTTTCACCTGCTGTTTATTTAATTGATTGAACTTTTTGATTAATTGAATAGTTTCATCTGTTGGTTGATTGATTGATTAGTTCACTTTATATTTGACTGATTGGTTTCACATATTGTGTGATTAAATAGTTGGATCTGTTGACTAATTGATTATTTTCCTCAGTTATTGATTGATTAGTTCACTCAGTTATTGGTGGATTAGTTCACTCAGTTATTGGTGGATTAGTTCACTCAGTTATTGATTGATTAGTTCACTCAGTTATTGGTGGATTAGTTCACTCAGTTATTGATTGATTAGTTCACTCAGCTATTGGTGGATTAGTTCACTCAGTTATTGATTGATTAGTTCACTCAGTTATTGGTGGATTAGTTCACTCAGTTATTGATTGATTAGTTCACTCAGTTATTGGTGGATTAGTTCACTCAGTTATTGATTGATTAGTTCACTCAGTTATTGATTGATTAGTTCACTCAGTTATTTATTGATTAGTTCACTCAGTTATTGATTAACAAGTTCTGTTGTTTGATTGATTAGTTCACCTATTCTTTGATTGCTTTATTTCACTGGTGGATTTATTGATCAGTTTCACATATTAATTGATTGAAAGTTAACTTGGTAAGGTTTTCTATCAGTTTCAGAAGTTGAATATTTGATCTATTTGATCTAGTTGTTTTGTGTTCTGTTTATTGAGTATATGTTGTTGCTGTTGTTGTTGTTGTTGTTGAATGTTTTGTTCTCTGACATATTGTTGACTCCAATAGAACCAACTTTTGATTGTTTGGGGTGTAGTTGATTATCACGAGCTGTCTGTATACAAACCAGGCACAGGCGGCCACTGAGAGGGTCTGGATAGAGGATCCATAGAGAGCTAAAAGCTGTGAGGATCTATAACGGGCCACAACTTTGAATGTTCTAGAAGATGAGTGCCACGTTTGTGAAGCCAAGGTTATTGTAGTTGACACATTCTCTAAAGTCTAAAGTTAACTATGGGATTCGTGTAGCCTTTGGCGACAGAAGGGAACGGTTCGAACATGTTGGTTTCTATCGGAGAGACAGAAGAGAGTCAGATATGTGGGGAGAGTGTGTATATATGTGTGTGTGTTTGTGTGTGTGTGTTTGTGTGTGTGTATTTAAAATTAAATCTGCAATCGAAAACCAAAACTTCAGATTACGTGGCAAGGACATGAGCTTGACCACTGCACGGCTCCCAAATATCTGGTCGAGAGGTTAGACCGCACACTGTCCTACATGACGCACTGCCAGGAAACAAAGCGTGAGATACACGCAAGAAATAATATCCTCCGCAAACTGGCCGACACAACATGGGGGACACAGCCATCAGTCCTTAGGACATCTGCACTTGCCTTGTGTTTCTCCGTAGCTGAATACGCTGCGCCAGTCTGGAAAAACTCTGCTCATGCGAAACTAGTTGAGACAGCAAATAAATGAGGCGGGTCGGACAGTATCAGGTGCCGAAAACCCACCCCATTGATAAAATATTCCCCATAAATGGCATAGCATCACATGAGATTCGAAGAAGCGTCGCAGCGAAAATCGAACGAGAAAAACAGGAGCACGACCCAAGGCATCCAATGTTTGGACAACAGGTACAGAGTACAAGACACAAGGGACCCAATGTTTGGACATCAGGTACAGAGTACAAGACACAAGGGACCCAATGTTTGGACATCATGTACAGAGTACAAGACACAAGGGACCCAATGTTTGGACATCAGGTACAGAGTACAAGACACAAGGGACCCAATGTTTGGACATCAGGTACAGAGTACAAGACACAAGGGACCCAATGTTTGGACATCAGGTACAGAGTACAAGACACAAGGGACCCAATGTTTGGACATCAGGTACAGAGCACAAGACACAAGGGACCCAATGTTTGGACATTAGGTACAGAGTTCAAGACTCAAATCCAGACATAGCTTCCTCAAATCAACACAGACCACACAGACAAACCCTGAAAGTCGTCTTATCGAGAGATGGCACGAGTTGATGCAGGCCCCAGAGATGGCACGAATTGATGCAGGCCCCAGAGATGGCACGAATTGATGCAGGCCCCCAGAGATGGCAGGAATTGATGCAGGCCCAAGATATGGCACGAATTGATGCAGGCCCCAGAGATGGCACGAATTGATGCAGGCCCCGGATATGGCACGAATTGATGCAGGCCCCAGAGATGGCACGAATTGATGCAGGCCCCAGAGATGGCACGAATTGGTGCAGGTCCCAGAGATGGCACGAATTGATGCAGGTCCCAGAGATGGCACGAATTGATGCAGGCCCCAGAGATGGCAGGAATTGATGCAGGCCCCGGATATGGCACGAATTGATGCAGGCCCCAGAGATGGCACGAATTGATGCAGGCCCCAGAGATGGCACGAATTGGTGCAGGCCCCAGAGATGGCACGAATTGATGCAGGCCCCAGAGATGGCACGAATTGGTGCAGGTCCCAGAGATGGCACGAATTGATGCAGGCCCCAGAGATCAACACACTCACACACCCACACACCCGCACTCACACACCCACACTCACACACCCACACACGCATGCGCACACACACAGAACTGAAATGAGAAAATCATGTAACGAAGTTGGCCAGCAACCTTGCATCTAATTATACAGCATCACAAATATAAATATACATTCATACACGCGCACACATACTAAAGAAAGTCAATATGTAGGTCACAAGTTCATACAGGATAGCTAAAAGATGTTGTTGGTAGTTTCTAGTGGCCTCATTATGTGGCAGCAGCATCCAACTTTGTGATTTCTGTCGGTAGCAGATCCTATGTGTCACATGCACGTGCGCAGAACAAGTGCAAAATTGCGTCCGTGCATACAGAGCGTTGTTGTGAGGGGAGGGGGGTGGGAGGGGGGGGGGAGGGGTTAATCATTTCTGCAAAGGATATTCATAAAGAAAGGCTTCATGTTTCCTGTGAGAAGTGTTTGTCGGGTAAAACTGTGCATTTCTGGGTCGATAAATGTTGTCAATGACGCTCATATATTGCTAATGAAACCCGACCTGGTCGTCCGGTTCAGATTGCAACAGGTGAGTCTGTGGGACGTTGGAGAGCTGATAGACGACTAGCAATAGACAGTGTAGCAAAAGGATGTTCATTTGGTTTAGCCTACACCATAATACATGATCCCACCTTGTCGGAACACATCGTCGTTCGCCCTAGAACGGACGTTTGTGATGTTGCGTCGTAGTTTACAGCTAAGCTGCAGTATCTGCTCCTTTCGGCCCGAAATATCCGATTTTAGCTTAGCATTCTGTGGGCCGGGTTTTCCTTCCCTTTTCGATCCCTAATCTCTTAGTCAGGCTGCATGGTTGCAGTCTGTTTCCAGGGCCGGCACTTCGGGGCGAAATGGGGTCGTGGTCAGTTATACATCACTGACCCTGGTGGAAGCAGCCAGCTATGAGTCACTTACCCTGATGGAAGCAACCAGCTATGAGTCACTGACCCTGATGCAAGCAGCCAGTTATGAGTCACTGACCCTGATGCAAGCAGCCAGTTATGAGTCACTGACCCTGATGGAAGCAGCCAGCTATGAGTCACTGACCCTGATGCAAGCAGCCATCTATGGGTCGCTGGCTCCTGTGAACTAATCTACTGCTGCATCTTGGCCCCACGAAGGGATTGAATGTGACAAGCAAAGGCGGCTGAGACATCAGACCAGAATGTGCAGATCTTGGTGCACTGGTAAAGCGACGGAATAAGTGTTTCAACGTTGGTGGAAATTACTTTGAGAAATGAGAACAATATAAATACAATGATAAATGGTTTCTGGTGTCTGACAAACTCCACACAGCGTCCCCGGCAAACAAGCAGCTTGGAGCAGGACGTTCCTGGACAAGGCTAAGTTCGGTGGCATTACATCTCACCAGAAGTCTGTGGTAGTGACGAAGGTGGATTTTTGTTTCCCTGAACGGTTGGGGCCGTGCTGATAGAACCTTGTTACGCCTTCGATAGACAAATTACTTCTGGTTGAGAAATTATCAGCAGCGCCATAATATTTGATGAGAGAAGCGATACGGACAATGGAGGATGAGCAGAGTCCATTTGTGGGGCTCGAGTGTCAGTCCTTGTCGAAGTATTTGGCTACGGCCATACAACCAAACCCCAAGATGGTGACAAATATCTTGAGGAAACCTCCCTTCTCCAGCGAGATCTCGTCTCGTAGGATCTCGAAGATGGTGACGTAGAGGAAGGTACCAGTAGCCATGCCCTGTAGGATCCAGTTGATCAAACTTTCGGCGAGGCTGTTAATGTGTCCTGAGGAGAGTATCATTCCTATCCCTGTTGGGAGAACAGACGCACGTGTTAGAGGTCGTGAATCTGGGTGGGTGTTAGAGGTCGTGAATTTGGGTGGGTGTTAGAGGTCGTGAATTTGGGTTGGTGTTCGTGTTAGAGGTCGTGAATTTGGGTGGGTGTTCGTGTTAGAGGTCGTGAATTTGGGTGGGTGTTAGAGGTCGTGAATCTGGATGGGTGTTCGTGTTGAGGTCGTGAATCTGGGTGGGTGTTCGTGTTAGAGGTCGTGAATTTTGGTGGGTGTGCGTGTTGGGAGAACAGGCGCCCGTGTTAGAGATCGTGAATCTGGGTGGGTGTTCGTGTTAGAGGTCGTGAATTTGGGTGCGTGTGCGTGTTAGAGATCGTGAATTTGGGTGGGTGTGCGTGTTAGAGGTCGTGAATTTGGGTGCGTGTTCGTGTTAGAGGTCGTGAATCTGGGTGGGTGTTCGTGTTAGAGGTCGTGAATTTGGGTGGGTGTGCGTGTTAGGAGAACAGACGCGCGTGTTAGGTGATCTGGGTGGGTGTGCTTCAGTCTATGTTTGTATGTGTGTACGTGTGTATATGTATATGTGTGCAAGTGTGTGCATGGTGTGTGTATGTGTGTGTGAGAGAGTGAGATATATATATATATATATATAGAGAGAGAGAGAGGGATAGAGAGATAGAGAGAGAGATAGAGAGCGATATAGAGAGAGGGAGAGAGAGAGAGAGAGGGAGAGAGAGGGAGAGAGAGGGATAGAGAGATAGAGAGAGAGATAGAGAGAGATATAGAGAGAGGGAGAGAGAGAGAGAGAGAGAGAGAGAGAGAGAGAGAGAGAGAGAGAATGAATTGAACAAACTAATTGACGGACTAAAGATCTGGAAAACTGGGTTCAGTACAAGTCTCTGCGAGTCAGCGGATCAACAATTCAGCATTAATGATTTCTGTCCTGTCCTGTCCTGTCTTGTCCTGTCTTCTCCTGTCTTGTCCTGTCCTATCCTGTCCTGTTTTGTCCTGTCTTGTCCTGTGCTGTCCTGTTTTATCCTGTCCTGTCTTGTCTTGTTTTGTCCTGTCTTGTCCTATCCTGTCCTGTTTTATCCTGTCCTGTCTTGTCTTGTTTTGTCCTGTCTTGTCCTGTCCTCTCTTGTCTTGACATGTCCTCGTCTTTGTCTTTGTCTTTGTTTTTGTTTTTGTCTTTGTCTTTTTATTCCCCTTCTTCTTCGTTCCTTCTCAAACTCCCGCTACCAAACCATGAAAAAAGCTTCGCGAATAGTACAATTTAGTCCACACAACGAAATGCGTTGTGTCGTAGCTTACAGCTTAACTGTAATATTTGCACCTTTCGGTTCGATACATCCGAATTCAGCAAGACATTTTTTGGTACCGGCTTAGCCTTCCCTCTTCGATCCCTTCTCTTTAGCCTTCCCTCTTCAATCCTTTCTCCTTAGCCTTCCCTCTTCAATCCCTTCTCCTTAGCCTTCCCTCTTCAATCCCTTCTCCTTAGCCTTCCCTCTTCAATCCCTTCCCCTTAGCGTCTCCTCTGGAGGCAGCCTGTTATTAAGGATCACCACGTGGAATGATCTTAGCAGCTTTGGGTCGCTGGACCTGTTGGTCGCAGTCAGCTTTGGGTCGCTGGACCTGTTGGTCACAGTCAGCTTTAGGTCGCTGGACCTGTCAGTCACAGTCAGCTTTGGGTCGCTGGACCTGTCAGTCGCAGTCAGCTTTGGCTCGCTGACCGCTACAACTCATATACGGCTCATCATCTTGATCCCGGAAGTATTGGTCAGATCAAACATAGAAAGGTCCCAACAGCAGTGATCACAGCAACTAATTCATCCACTATCGAAACGTACAGTCGAGAAGACAGTCGAGTAACTGGCACTATGCAATTGTGAATGGTCCGCCCAGGCGACTAATGGGCCTCGCTTAACTCTTTACAGTCCAGCCTGATTGATTAGATTTATCTCTTAAGACACAGATCTGATAAACTGGATTACAGAGAGTTAATACAAATCCAATCAATTAGGCTGGGCTATAAAGGGTTAATACAAATCCAATCAATTAGGTTGGGCTATAAAGGGTTAATCCAAATCCAATCAATTAGGTTGGGCTATAAAGGGTAAATACAATAATCAATTAGGTTGGGCTATAAAGGGTTAATACAAATCCAATCAATTAGGTTGGGCTATAAAGGGTTAATTGTTTCGGTGAGTTGATGCGTTTCAAAAATTACAATTATACTACTGCTACTATTAGCTTGGACAACAATAGAATCATAACTCAATATTACAACGCCCATTCAATACTTGGCAAAACACGAACAATTATTTGTTCGCGGCACATAATCATTCGTGAGGGCGATACAATGATTTGTTTGTGGATGCACTGGAGTGGTAAGGGTTAACAGCGGATGTCAACTAGTGGGAGTTAGGATAGAGATATTGCTCACGATGGCTTGGCTTGGCTTGGCTTCGTTCGTTCTCAATCTCCCGCTACCAAACCCTGAAAGGGCTTAAGTAGCAGAATGTAGTCCAGAGAACGGAATGCGTTGTGTCGTAGTTTACAGCTTGACTGCGATATTTGCACCTTTCGGTCCAAAACACCCGACTTCAGCAAGCATTTTGTGAGTACCGGTTTAGCATTCCCTCTTCGATCCCTTCTCCTTAGCCAGTCTGCCCTGCTGCAGCCTGTTATCCAGGATCGCCAGGTGGAGGTGTAGAAGGGTCTTGGCAGCTCTGGATCGCTGGCCACTGCAGCTCATGCGCTGCTCAGCATCTTCATCCCCTTACTCATGGTGATAGTTATTACCACGACAATGATGATATTACTAACGATGGTAGTGATGAAGAAAGTGATGATGTGACATTACCGACTCCTATTGGTGAGATAATCGAAAAGACGAAGACCCAGACGAAACCCATGATTGGTCGCGACTTGAACGCTAAGAATAGCTGCAGTCCCAAGCAGACGGCCACCAACGACTTGTGAATACATATTGCTGTAAACATCTGCAAGAAATGAGACAACGTGATCAATCAATCAATCAGTCAGTCAATCAATCACACGATCAGTTAGTCGCTGCTCGTTAATGCTAAAGTAAGTTTACTCTTTTGTGCGCCCTGAAAAGGACGTTAAGTGGCTGGTTGTAGTGGCTTTCCTCACATCCCGAGCGTGCCGATGAAGGTGGGCAGGGGTCCTCCATGCGGTTATGATATGCTTGGCTTCATCTGCGTAGCGTTCACTACTTCAGGGATCACATCGATTCACATCTCGTCAGCCGGCTTGCATTGAAAACAGCTTGTTTCCAGGGGACGCTACTTGGAAGAGAGATAGTGGTCTTGGTCAGTATGTGTTACCTGTCCCTGACGCGACGTCCTAGTCAGTATGTTGTACCTGACCCTGACGCGACATCCTGGTCAATATGTGTTACCTGACCCTGACGCGACATCCTGGTCAGTATGTTGTGCCTGACTCTGACGCGACGTCCTGGTCAGTATGTTGTGCCTGACCCTGACGCGACGTCCTGGTCAGTATGTTGTGCCTGACCCTGGTGCGACATCCTGGTCAGTATGTGGTGCCTGACCCTGACGCGACGTCCTGGTCAGTATGTTGTGCCTGACCCTGACGCGACGTCCTGGTCAGTATGTTGTGCCTGACTCTGACGCGACGTCCTGGTCAGTATGTTGTGCCCGACTCTGACGCGACGTCCTGGTCAGTATGTTGTGCCTGACTCTGACGCAACGTCCTGGTCAGTATGATGTGCCTGACCCTGACGCGACGTCCTGATCAGTATGTTGTGCCTGTCTGGACTACCGTCTCAGTTCCCCATCAGACAGTCAATAATCTATTTAATAATTAATGTCAGTAGATCTTCTTTGTTATCTTCTTCTTCTTCTTCTTCTTCTTCTTCTTCTTCTTCTTCTTCTTCTTCTTCTTCTGTCCTACTAATCTTGCCATGAAGCGTCGCAGAAAGGCAGGATGCGTAGATTGTTATCGCGAGATGGGAGGCTTGGTCTGTCGTTCTGTACATGCTTGAAGGACGGAATATTCTAACAGCTGTATCAGGTCAAGCACACCTCTACCACTACCAGCAACATCTTTATCAGACAGATCTACAATAACTACATAACATAATTCAGTCTGAGTAAACTGGGCGTACACACATTGCAAAGTGGCTAGAGCATTTCTTTCTGACAGTAAAGGTACAGGGTTTGCCCTCTTGTATTGACACGCTTCAGTCTACCCAGATGTAAATGGATGTCTGACTTGCAGTCAGGGAGGACAAGGCTGAGATAAAGGAAACCCTTTGCCATAAAACAAAAGCTGACAGCTAGTACAAGTCTAACACTTCATCCCCGAAGCAGTGTATACTAAACTTGTCTCTTTATCATACGTGTCGTCCAAAAGGTCTTTGTGGAGAACGCAGAACGAAGCAAAGAAGTATAGCTATTTAATCAAATATATATTCTTTGTTGTTTTTCAGTTCCCCTGAGGCAAGCCCTGAATGATTGGACCACCTGTTGGAGCACCTGTTGGAGCACCTGTGGACCACCTATTGGACCACCTGTTGGACCACCTGTTGGGACACGCACTCACCTCCCAGATATCCGTGTCTCCCTCCTGCAGGCCCACTGCCAGGCCGTCAAAGATGGTGTGGAAGGACAAGGCGCCCAGGAGAAGGAAGGCTCTGAGAGGGTTGACCTCCATGGCTTGAATCATCTCAACAACATCATCATCATGGTCGTGTGCTGTTGCAACAGTTCGTGTAACGTTATGTAGTGTCATGTGGTGTCATGGGGTGTCATGTGGTGTCATGTGTGTCATGTTGTGTCATGTGGTGTCATGTGGTGTCATTTAGTGTCATGTGGTGTCATGGGGTGTTATGTGGTGTCATGGGGTGTCATGTGGTGTCATGTGATGTCATGTGGTGTCATGTGGTGTTATGTGGTGTCAAGTGGTGTCATGTGGTGTCATGGGGTGTTATGTGGTGTCATGGGGTGTCATGTGGTGTCATGTGATGTCATGTGGTGTCATGTGGTGTTATGTGGTGTCAAGTGGTGTCATGTGGTGTCATGTGGTGTTATGTGGTGTTATGTGGTGTTATGTGGTGTCATGTGGTGTCATGTGGTGTCATGTGGTGTTATGTGGTGTCATGTGGTGTCATGTGGTGTCATGGGGTGTCATGGGGTGTCATGGGGTGTCATGTGGTGTCATGTGGTGTTATGTGGTGTCATGTGGTGTCATGTGGTGTTATGTGGTGTTGCTTTGTATTATGTTTTTTGTGTTATATTATTCTTTCTTATGTCTTGTATCTACATTGGGGCTTATTAAATAAAGAAGAAGAAAAAGGAAAAAGGAAGAAGAAGAAGAAGAAGAAGAAGAAGGAGAAGAAGAAGAAGAAAAAGGAAAAAAGAAGAAGAAGAAGAAGAAGAATAAGAAGAAGAAAAAGGAAAAAAAGAAGAAGAAGAAGAAGAAGAAGAAGAAGAAAAAGAAGAAGAAGAAGAAGAAGAAAAGGAAGAAGGAAGAAGAAGAAGAAGAAGAAGAAGAGGAGGAGGAGGAGGAGGAGGAGGAGGAGGAGGGTGAACAGGCAAAAGAAGAAAAAATTAAGAAGAAGCAGAAAAAGAGAAATAATGAACATGATTTTTGTCAAATAAACAACAATAACGCCAAGATGAATTATTATCAACATACAACAACCTCACCATCACAACAACCTCACCATCACAACAACCTCACCATCACAACAACACACAAATCTCACCCTAACAACAACCTCACCATCATAACAATCTATACCAACAACCAAACCAGTCCCAACAACCCCACCAACCCCCACAACCCCCCAACCACCACAACTCCCACAACCCCACAAACCCCCACAACAACCCCACCAACCCCCACAACCCCACCAACCCCCACAACCCCCCCAACCATCACAACTCCCACAACCCCACCAACCCCCACAACAACCCCCCCAACCCCCCAACCACAACAACCCCCACAACCCCCCAACCACCACAACTCCCACAACCCCACCAACCCCCACAACCCCACCAACCCCCACAACCCGACCAACCCCCACAACAACCCCACAACCCCAACAACCCCCACAACCCTCAACCACCACAACTCCCACAACCCCACAACCCCAACAACCCCCACAACCCCCCAACCACCACAACTCCCACAACCCCACCAACCACCACAACAACCCCCACAACCACCACAACAACCCCCACAACCCCACCATCCCCCACAACAACCCCACCAACCCCCACACAACCCCCACAACAACCCCCACAACCCCACCAACCTCCACAACCCCACAACTACCACAACTCTCACAACACCACAACCCCAACAACCCTCACAACCCCCTCCACATCAACATACCACTGCCGTGTGTGTGAGAATGCTGGCCTGTGCTGTGGAACTCAGATTTGGAACTTGCTAAACTGCTTCCATAGACAATAACCGTCTCCTGGACTGCCTGCGTACTGCCACTAGAGTGTGTCTTGTGTACCACCTCCGCCCCATTGATATGTGGGGATGCATTCCCGCTATGGTAAGGTGTCATGCCACCCGCCACCATCTGTCCTTGAGGATGACCCGTTATCTCTTTAGAATAGCCATGGTTATCATAGCCAGCTTCCACTTGGGCCTCTGATCGACTGAAAGAGAAGTCAATTAGGCTCTACCTGATGTCGGGTCAGCCTAACATAACTTAACATGAGACAATCTAACATAACTTAACATAACACAATCTAACATAACTTTACATAACACAATCTAACATAACTTAAAATAACACAATCTAACATAACTTTACATAACACAATCTAACATAACTTTACATAACACAATCTAACATAACTTAACATAACACAATCTAACATAACTTAACATAACACAATCTAACATAACTTAACATGGGACAATCTAACCTAACTTTACATAGCACAATCTAACATAACTTAACATAACATAACTTAACATAACACAATCTAACATAACTTAACATAACACAACATAACATAACTTAACATAACACAATATAACATAACTTAACATAACTTAACATAACTTAACATAACTTAACATAACACAATATAACATAACTTTACATGAGACAACAAAACGTAACAGGACACAGTATAACAAAACATAACAGAACATAAACTAATCTAACTTAACAAAACTTAACTTAACTTCTTTATACTGGTTTAGAAAACTCTGCAGAGTCTGTAAACAACCAGTTTCTTTTATAGTTCCTTGCTCTGAAAACTATGCGCATCAAATCTATTCGTAAATGCATTAATTGTCCCTGCCTCCATCACTTCCTGTGGCAATGCATTCCAAGTTTTTACCACTCTCTGACTAAAACAATATTTTCTAATATCTAATATGGACCTTTCTTTAGTTAATTTGTAGCTATTCCCTCTTGTTTATGTGGGTGGTTGAATTTTTTAAAAACTTGTTATAGTCTAATTTATCGATTCCTCTGATCATCTTATAAACCTGTATTAAGTCACCTCGAATTCTTCTCTCTTCTAGACACTGTAGGCCGGTTTTTCTGATTCTTTCCTCCTAACTGTAATTCTGGAATCCCACTATCATCTTTGTCGCTCTTTTTGTGTATTCTCTCCAGCATGTTTATATCCCCTCTACGATAAGGACTCCACACCTGTACACAGTACTCCAATCTAGGTCTAACTAATACTTTATACAGTTTGACTATCAGCTCCTATCGCTTGACGCGGTACGGTAAAGCATTATATAAATTAAGATAAACTAATGGCATTTAACCTTTAATCTAAACTTTAATTACTGAACATAACTTACCTTATCTTAACGTAACACTGCTTAAGGTAACAACTAGCAACTAGATTAGAGAGGAATTCGATGTGATTTAATACAGGTGTATAAGATCTTTGTTCGTTCTTTGTCGATCTGTACTTCTACAGGGACAGATGCCCACGTGCAGGTCCCACTCAGTCGACCTGTACTTCTACAGGGACAGATGCCCACGTGCAGGTCCCAGCTCTAGAATGAGCTGGATGTAGATGGGACGAGGTATTCCTGCTTAGCGGGCTAAGCTCGAGCAGCTTATTACTCCGCTGCGTTGGGACAAGTGTCGTGGAGGGGAGTTAGCCGATGTGCGAGTTCACCTTAATAGATTCAAAAACTAGAGCAAAGTAGATCCGGAGCCTGTTAAGCGCCATCTATACTGCTTTAAAAAAACCACCTAACCATGGCCTGTGTTATGCCATGTCACACAGTTAGTCGCCTCTTACGACATGCTCTCTGTGTGGCAGTGGTGATATCCTTGTCCTACAGTTAGTCGCCTCTTACGACATGCTCTCTGTGTGGCAGTGGTGCTATTCTTGTCCTTGTCCTACAGTTAGTCGCCTCTTACGACATGCTCTCTGTGTGGCAGTGGTGCTATCCTTGTCCTACAGTTAGTCGCCTCTTACGACATGCTCTCTGATTGGCAGTGGTGCTACATGGACAAGTGGGGCAGCCGCCTACAGGGACAAGTGGGACAGCCGCCTACAGGGACAAGTGGGACAGCCGCCTACAGGGACAAGTGGGACAGCCACCTACAGGGACAAGTGGGACAGCCGCCTACAGGGACAAGTGGGACAGCCACCTACAGGGACAAGTGGGACAGCCGCCTACAGGGACAAGTGGGACAGCCGCCTACAGGGACAAGTGGGACAGCCTCCTACAGGGACAAGTGGGACAGCCTCCTACAGGAACAAGAGGGAATGGTTTTAGTCAGAGAGTGGTGAATGCTTGGAATGCATTGGCGTAGGAAATAGTGCAGGCACGGTCAATTAATACATTACCAAATTGAATTAGATTGGCTAAGGAGAAGGGATCAAAGAGGGAAGGCTAACCGGGTACTAAAAATGCGTGCTGAAGTCTGATGTGTCGGACCGAAATGTGCAAATATCGCAGGCAAGCTGTAAACTACGACACAACGCGTTCCGTTTTTCAGGACTACGTCCTGCTACTTGCAAAGCTCTTTTCAGGGCTTGGTAGCGGTATATTTAGAACGAACGAACGAACGAAGAAGAAGAAGAAGAAGAAGAAGAAGAAGAAGAAGAAGAAGAAGAAGAAGAAGAAGAAGAAGAAGAAGAAGAAGAAGAAGAAGAAGGAAGAAGGAAGAAGGAAGAAGGAGAAGAAAAGGTCGAAGAAAAGTAGACATATACCAATGATGCTGTTACCAACCTTGTCATAGTGAAACTGCCCCCCTGGTACCCAGTGACTGCTGCTGCTGGTGAGGGCACCCCAGGCTGCCCAACCGAGGGCTGATGTCGCCAATTGTGCAGCATGTTGTGCGCTATCTGCTCGACCAGGGCGATGGCGAAGAAGCCTCCAGCCACAACCGATTCGTAGACCGGGAAGACGATCGTCTTGTTCGCCTATAGTCGCCACATGGGAGGACATTAGGAGCAAGCAACCGATGGTAGAAGGAATGAATGAATGAAGGAAAGAAGGAATGATTAAAGTAAGGAAGGAAGGAATGAATGAATGAAGGAAAGAAGGAAGGAAGGAATGATTAAAGTAAGGAAGGAAGGAATGATTGAATGAATGAAAGAAAGAATGAAGGAAGGAATGATTGAAAAAAGGAAGGAAGGAATAAGTTAATGATTGAATGAATGAAGGAAAGAATGATTGAATGAATGAAGGAAGGAATGAGTTAATGATTGAATGAATGACTGAATTAAAGAAGGAAGGAATGATTGAAGGAAGGAATGATTGAAGGAAGGAATGATTGAAGGAAGGAATGATTGAAGGAAGGAATGATTGAAGGAAGGAATGATTGAAGGAAGGAATGATTGAAGGAAGGAATGATTGAAGGAAGGAAGGAATGATTGAAGGAAGGAAAGAATGATTGAAGGAATGAATGATTGAAGGAATGAATGATTGAAGGAAGGAAGGAATGATTGAAGGAATGAATGATTGAAGTAAGGAAGGAAGGAATGATTGAAGTAAGGAAGGAAGGAATGATTGAAGGAAGGAAGGAAAGAAGGAAGGAACTTAGGAAGGAATGATTGAAGGAAGGAATGATTGAAGGAATGAATGATTAAAGGAGGGAAAGAATGAGTGTATGTATGAATGAATGAAATAATTAATTAATTAATTAAGTAATTTAAAAAGTAAATGAGTGAATTGATAATTACATTAGAGAGATAAGAGATACAATAACAAGCAGAATGTAAATTGATAGAAAGAAAAGCAATTCGAAAAATGAAAGAAAGTATAAAATGATGAATGAATAAATAAACGAGAGAGAAAGAAAAAGATAAATAACAAAGAAAGAAAGATAGATAGAAAGAAGGAATGAACGAGTGAATTGAAAGAAAATAAGAAAGAAAGAAAATAACAGTAAATGAATGAATGAGAAATAAATAACAAACAAAGCAGAAATTACAGAAATACCGAATAAAAGAAAGAAAATACATAGTGATAGAAAAAAATAAAGAACGAAAGTAGATGAAAAAACGGAAGAGCCCTTTATTCTCAATACAAAGACACCGGTTTCAGTCACCGGTTTCAGTCACCGTTTTCGATAAACGCCTGTCTACCCAGCTGTAATTAAACACCCGACTTACTGTTATGCCAGGAAAGGCAGAGCGGATGACAACCTTCCCCAGAAAGATATGAGGCCAAACTTAATCAAGCCTCCACTTCATCCCAGACCGCAGGGTCTGATGTATGACGGACGACCTTGACACCTAACACGGATGGCTGATCGACTGTCAGTCACATGGCTTGCCTGGATCCTGTTTGTGTTGCTAGGTCATCCTCACATTAGGTAGACGAAGTCAGTCGAGTGAAATGTATCCTTTCATCATGTCTGACCTGGTGACATTAGTCCCTTTCATCAGATATTTCAATTCACGGCTCTAATATGACTCTCCTGTACTTGGATCGGGACCAAGCCTGGTCTTGGTATCAAAGAGTTGGAAATGTAAGCTGTTGACATGGTATTTAAGTGGCTGATGTTGGCAGAAAACACATGCCTGACGCACCCTGCCACCCAGGCGTCATTCGAAGAGTCGGCCTGGTTATGAACATCTTACTTAAGTGTCAAACCAGCAGAGGTATCAAGATGCTGAGCAGCGCATGAGCTGCAGCTGTCAGCGACCCATAGCTGACTGCTAGCGTCAGGGCCAGCGAACCAAAGCTGCCAAGACCCTGCTACAGGCTGCATCCGGGCAGACTGGCTAAGGAGAAGGGATCGAAGAGGGAATGCTAACCCGGTACTCAAAAAATGTTTGCTGAAGTCGGATGTGTTAGACCGAAAGGTGCAAATATCGCAGTAAAGATGTAAACTATGATACGACGCATTCCGTTCTCTGGACTAGATTCTGCTCGTGTCAGGGTTTGATAGCGGGAGATTGAGAACGAACGAAGCCAAGCCAAACCAAGCCAAGCCAAGCCAAGCCAAGCCAAACGAAGCCAAGCCAAGCCAAACGAAGCCAAGCCAAGCCAAGCCAAACCAAGCCAAGCCAAGCCAAACGAAGCCAAGCCAAGCCAAGCCAAACCAGCAGAGATTTTCACTATAAACCTAGCAACGGGTTTACAATACCTGTGTGGCACCTATGCTTCTGGGCGCTTCTGGAGCCCGGTATTCTGTAGAGCCATGAGAATTATATTGAAGTCTTTCACGTGTGTAACCGAGATGTATTCTCGCCATTCACTGGTATGACCTGCTTACAAACGACAAAGTCACCTGCCGGACTGGTCTCGAAAGCAAATTTACCATAATAAACCGTCGCCGTTTGGCACTATTTGGACACATGTGCGTCTTGTCAAGGACATCGCAACCCACCAACTCTTGAAACAGATCAGAAAATCAAGGATGGGAAATGATCCTCTCAATCATGGTGCCGCCCCGTCGCCTTCCAAGCATCACCTAGTTAGGTCAAGTTAAAAAACATCATCTTCATTGCGTGCAGCCTGGAGCTTAGCCACTCGTTGTGCTCGTGGACGCTGGCGTGACGAACCATGGTCGCCTAAGCGGCCTAACTACCAACCTACCTACCGACCTGCCTGTCTGATGTCTCAGGAGATCCAGACAACAATTGGAGGGCCCCGTGTGTCCAACATCTCGATCCGTGGTCCCTGCTGTACCGCGTCTAGATCCGTGGGTCCCTGCTGTAATGTTTCGAGATCCGTGGGTCCCTGTTGAACTCCGTTTAGACAAACATATGTAACAGATTCCGACGCATTTACTGAGACCCACACAGAACCCAACAGTTCCAGAACCGCGAACAAGCTGGTGGATGCTATAATACTAAGGGGGCGCTCAGATCAAACCGGGACTTTTTTTTTGAAAGGTCAGGTTAGGTCAGGTCATCCCGTAACCGGTGAGGTCGTTGGGGCACACATGAAGACATCCTCACAACTCCACGCCGTCCCTATCTGTCAGATGCCGCTGCCTGTGACTCTTCTGGTCGGAGACTGGTCCATTCTTTTATGTTGTCCTCCCATCTCTTTTTGGGCCGGCCTCTTCGTCGTCTGCCATGCCCCTTCCCGTGGAGGACTGTGTTTGCAAGACCACTTGATCTCGATATGTGACCGTATCAAGTGAGTTTCCTTCTTTTGACAGTTGCCAAGAGATCTTCGAAAGGCCCTATTGCTGTTGTAATTCAATCTCGTATTTCCTCGCTTGTAACTCGATCTTTGTACGTGACGTTTAAAAGTTTTCGGAAACATCTCATCTCCAAGGCCTGTATCCTTCGTTGAAGGTCAGCTGTAACTGTCCATGTCTCACACGCGTAGAGAAATATTGACAGGACCAGTGTACGCATTAATCTGATTTTCGTGCATAGTGCCAACCGTTTATCTTGCCAGATTTTGTTAAGCCGTGCAAGCGCCGCTATTGTCTGTGCTATTCTGGCCAACACCTCACATTTTGATCCGTCATCACTGGCAATCGACCCAAGATATTTAAAACGGTCAACTACTTCGAGTTCCTGACCGTTAGCTTTTATCTTGCTGTTGAAGCCCGTGGCGTTGTTGGTCATTGATTTTGTCTTCCCAGCGTTTATCTCCATACCATAGTCAAGAGCTGTTTTATCGAGCCTTCTGACCCATTCCTGGAGTTCTGCTTCTGAACCCGCCAAACCGTCGAAATCATCTGCAAAACGAAGGTTGGAAATCGTTCGGCCCCCTATCTTGACAGTACTAACGTGACCTCCAAGTGCCTCACTCATAATTCCTTCAAGGAATTTATTGAAAAGAGTTGGAGAGAGTGTACACCCCAGCCTCACACCAACTAATGTGCGAAACCAGTCTCCTCGCCTCCCATTCACAAGAACTGCACTAGATGCCTTGTTATACAGGTGTTCAAGGACCGTTATAATATTCCGTTGATTGTATACATCCTCATGGTTGTCCAAAGCGCTTTATGCCATACCCTATCAAACGCCTTCTTAAAATCCACAAACACATGATACAGTGTTTGCTGCTGTTCTAGATATTTCTCGCTTAGCAGCCTTAAATTAAATATCTGTTCTGTAGTGCTTCTTCCCTGTCTGAACCCTGCTTGCTCCTCGGCAATAATGTTCTCTGCTTGGGGTTTCAATCGGTCGAGGATTAATCTAAGCATGACCTTGCTAGGGTGGCTAATGAGGCTTATTGTTCTGTAATTTTGGCACAGCTTTAGGTTTCCAGACTTATGTAACGGTATAACTATTGATTTCGTCCATAAGTCCGGCCAGTTTCCTGTCGCCCATATTTTGTTACAGATGTGTGTCAGGCCTTCCACCACTACCTCCCCACCTGCTTGTAAGAGCTCTGCTGGTATATTGTCCACGCCGGCCGCCTTCCCTCTTCTCAATGTCTTTACCGCTGCAATTACCTCTTCCTTCGTTATCAGTTGGTTATCCTCTATATTTGTTGGAGTTGGGGGGAATGTTTTCTCAGGTTTGTTTCGCCCTTCATAGTTATATAGCTCGGAACAGTACTCTGTCCATCTTGCCAGTACATCATTTCCCTCAATGAGACACTTGCCGTTTTTATCAGGGATCATAAGGTTCCTGCTTTGTCTTAGTGTTACCAGTTCTTTGACCACCTTGTATGCTCCTTTAGCATCATTTCTGTTTAGTCTCTCTTCGATGTTTGCGCATTGCTCACATATCCACGCCTCTTTCGCCTCTCTCATCTTTTGTTGTATGGCTTTCTTGACCTCTTTATAACTGCCGACCTTCTCCGGTGGGTGATTGTCTTTTTTCAGTGACCTTCTTTTATCACAAAGGTCTAGAATGAATTTGGTCACACATGGCTTCTTTTTTGTTTGGTGGCATCCCAGGATCTCTGTTTTTTTGTAAGGAAACAAAAAATGTAAATAGTCCAAATTGAATTTATTTTGTCCAAATAATCTCCTACAACGTTTGTGCACTGATCCCAGCGCTTAAGTAAAGCTTGAAAAACTTCAGCGTAGAAAGGTTTGTCAGTATGTCTGAACCAATCCAGGACAGCCTTTTTCACTTCGTCATCAGTGCTGAAATACTGACCTGCTATGACTTCTTTTAGGATCCAAACAGGTCAAAATTACTTGGAGCGAGGTTGGGCTGTAAGGTGAATGTGGCAATACCTCCCAGCCGAATTGCTGCAGATGGTACATAGTGTGGTGAGCCGTATGAGGTCGACCGTTATCCTGCACGAGCAGGACGCCCTTGTGATCAAACCAGGCCGGTGTTTTCGCAGACGGTTATGCATATCACTCAACATGCGCAGGTACTGTTGACTGTTGGTAGTGGCACTACGGAGTAGAAGATCAAGATGGATGATGCCAAGTCTGTCCCAGAAAACACTCGCCATCACTTTACCGGCAGACGCAGTTGTCTGACATTTTGTGGGTGGTGACGGATGTACGGCCTTCTCTAAAACGTTTACACCATTCAAATCTCTTACTAATGATGCGTGTCTCATCACCTTATTGTGATTGACGGCTGCGTGTCTCATCACCTTATTGTGATTGACGGCTGCGTGTCTCATCACCTTATTGTGATTGACGGCTGCGTGTCTCATCACCTTATTGTGATTGACGGCTGCGTGTCTCATCACCTTATTGTGATTGACGGTTGCGTGTCTCATCACCTTATTGTGATTGACGGTTGCGTGTCTCATCACCTTATTGTGATTGACGGCTGCGTGTCTCATCACCTTATTGTGATTGACGGCTGCGTGTCTCATCACCTTATTGTGATTGACGGCTGCGTGTCTCATCACCTTATTGTGATTGACGGCTGCGTGTCTCATCACCTTATTGTGATTGACGGCTGCGTGTCTCTTCACCTTATTGGGATTGACGGCTGCGTGTCTCATCACCTTATTGTGATTGCAGTTGTCTGTAAATTCTCGCAGGTTTCACCCCTTCTTTCACAAGAAACTTCACTACAACACGCTGTACCATACAAGCACTAACGCTGTTGTCCGCCATTTTTATTTATCTGTCATATGACTGACCCATGACTAGTGGGCCACCAAGCAGTAATAGGACACAAGTGCCCCTAGTTAATGATAGTAGTTCCAGCACGCTCACCTTAGATAACGAACGACCACGAACAAAACTAGGTCAGTTCAATCAGTTAGATGGCATGACTGAGAGCTTTGTCTTAGCAGGCGAGTATTGTTCAGGAATGAAAAAAGTCTAGGCGATATTAACGGGCGTACTGGTCAAGACAGCATCATTTCCAGGTGCACTGGTCAAGACAGAATGCTTAACGGGTGCACTGGTCAAGACAAAATCATTAACGGGTGCACTGGTCAAGACAGAATGCTTAACGGGTGCACTGGTCAAGACAAAATCATTAACGGGCGTACTGGTCAAGACAGAATCATTAACGGGTGCACTGGTCAAGACAGAATCATTAACGGGCGTACTGGTCAAGACAGAATCATTAACGGGTGCACTGGTCAAGACAGAATCATTAACGGGCGTACTGGTCAAGACAGAATCATTAACGGGCGTACTGGTCAAGACAGAATCATTAACGGGTGCACTGGTCAAGACAGAATCATTAACGGGCGTACTGGTCAAGACAAAATCATTAACGGGCGTACTGGTCAAGACAGAATCATTAACGGGTGTACTGGTCAAGACAGAATCATTTCCAGGTGCACTGGTCAAGACAGAATCATTAACGGGTGTACGACCAGACAGGGCTGACGAGACAGGCAGATGACACAAACGCTGGCTCGGGTAAATATTTCGAGCTCTTCGTTGCAATCGCGGATCAAGTGTCCAGAAATAGCGTGAATCAGCAGACCAGGTTGATGCATCTCTGAACAAAGTTCAGTTAATTCATTTCAGCGCAAAATGTAAAAAGGTCCAAATGGGGACAATTTTGTTAAAACAATGGCAGTACACGAAAATACCGAGCATTCTATTAGACACATGATAGTAGTATGGGGGAAACCATTAGAACGCTGCACTGAGTTAGATGTGAATGAATTAGATGTGAATGAGTTAGATGTGAATAAGTTAGATGTGAATGAGATGTAAATGAGTTAGATGTGAATGAGTTAGATGTGAATGAGTTAGATGTGAATGAGATGTGAAGGAGTTAGATGTGAATGAGTTATATGTGAATGAGATGTGAATGAGTTAGATGTGCACGAGTTAGATGTGAATGAGTTAGATGTGAATGAGATGTGTATGAGTTAGATGTGAATAAGTTAGATGTGAATGAGATGTGAATGAGTTAGATGTCAATGAGTTCGATGTGAATGAGTTAGATGTGAATGAGTTAGATGTGAATGAGATGTAAATGAGTTAGATGTGAATGAGATGTGAATGAGTTAGATGTGAATGAGTTAGATGTGAATGAGATGTGAATGAGTTAGATGTGAATGAGTTAGATGTGAATGAGATGTGATTGAGTTAGATGTGAATGAGTTAGATGTGAATGAGTTAGATGTGAATGAGTTAGATGTGAATGAGATGTGAATGAGTTAGATATAAATGAGTTAGATGTGAATGAGATGTGAATGAGTTAGATGTGAATGAGATGTAAATGAGTTAGATGTGAATGAGATGTGAATGAGTTAGATGTGAATGAGTTAGATGTGAATGAGATGTGAATGAGTTAGATGTGAATGAGTTAGATGTGAATGAGATGTGGTTGAGTTAGATGTGAATGAGTTAGATGTGAATGAGTTCGATGTGAATGAGTTAGATGTGAATGAGTTAGATGTGAATGAGATGTGAATGAGTTAGATATAAATGAGTTAGATGTGAATGAGTTAGATGTGAATGAGATGTGAATGAGTTAGATGTGAATGAGTTAGATGTGAATGAGTTAGATGTGAATGAGATGTGCATGAGTTAGATGTGCATGAGTTAGATGTGAATGAGATGTGAATGAGTTAGATGGGAATGAGTTAGATGTGAATGAGTTAGATGTGAATGAGTTCGATGTGAATGAGTTAGATGTGAATGAGTTAGATGTGAATGAGATGTGAATGAGTTAGATATAAATGAGTTAGATGTGAATGAGTTAGATGTGAATGAGATGTGAATGAGTTAGATGTGAATGAGTTAGATGTGAATGAGTTCGATACTAATGAGTTAGATGTGAATGAGTTAGATGTGAATGAGATGTGAATGAGTTAGATATAAATGAGTTAGATGTGAATGAGTTAGATGTGAATGAGATGTGAATGAGTTAGATGTGAATGAGTTAGATGTGAATGAGTTAGATGTGAATGAGATGTGCATGAGTTAGATGTGCATGAGTTAGATGTGAATGAGATGTGAATGAGTTAGATGGGAATGAGTTAGATGTGAATGAGTTAGATGTGAATGAGTTCGATGTGAATGAGTTAGATGTGAATGAGTTAGATGTGAATGAGATGTGAATGAGTTAGATATAAATGAGTTAGATGTGAATGAGTTAGATGTGAATGAGATGTGAATGAGTTAGATGTGAATGAGTTAGATGTGAATGAGTTCGATGTGAATGAGTTAGATGTGAATGAGTTAGATGTGAATGAGATGTGAATGAGTTAGATATAAATGAGTTAGATGTGAATGAGTTAGATGTGAATGAGATGTGAATGAGTTAGATGTGAATGAGTTAGATGTGAATGAGTTAGATGTGAATGAGATGTGCATGAGTTAGATGTGCATGAGTTAGATGTGAATGAGATGTGAATGAGTTAGATGGGAATGAGTTAGATGTGAATGAGTTAGATGTACATGAACGGAGAGCTCCAAATGAAGAATAAAATCATGTTCTAAGGGCTTCTAGAAGGGGAAGTTTGTTTTAACAACGAGGTGTGTCATTGACATGACGTAGAGTGTCTTAGCAGCGAGGCGTAGACCTGTCCTGTAGACCTCTCCTATCAGAAATAGCAATGGTCCCAAGTGATCAGAGTAGAATCGTCAAGGATTGTCAGAGAATAGGTTATTTAAAAGAATTATTGAGGTGTGTTGTGTGTTAGGTGGGGAACAAAATCGTGCCTTGACCTTGAATGGAGAAAGGGAGAAAATGGTAGCAGTTAGAATCCGTCACAGGATACTATCATGAAGAATGGGTATAGTCTGTTTCATATATATATATATATGTGGATGTGTGTATGTTTGTGGATATGTGTGTATGTGTGTGGATATGTGTGGATGTGTGTATGTGTGTGTATGTGTGTGGATGTGTGTATGTGTGTGGATATGTGTAGATGTGTGTATGTGTGTGTATGTGTGTGGATGTGTGTAGATGTGTGGATATGTGTAGATGGGTGAATGTGTGTGGATATGTGTAGATGTGTGTAGATGTGTGGATATGTGTAGATGTGTGTATGTGTGTGGATATTTGTAGATGTGTCTAGATGTGTGGATATGTGTAGATGTGTGAATGTGTGTGGATGTGTGTAGATGTGTGTATGTGTCTAGTTGTATAGATGTGTGTATGTGTATAGGTGTGTATGTATCAACTTACATTTTCAAAGTACTCCTCCATGACTTCTCTGCCTTCTGCTAGGAGATGCAGCAAGCACGCTCCCAAGAAGACGCCGCCGCCGAAGCACGAGAGGTAGGAAATGATTGTAGTCCTAATGTGGATAGATCTGCTACTCTGGTTGCCGCCACGTACCAAAAGATAAGGTGGCCACCCGAACAGGAGCGTGTCCACGAACAGGAGAGCTAAGCACAACCCCTTCAGCTCGTTTCCTTCCATGTTGTTTGTTGAGACGTCTCCTGCACCTACAACATGCAACATACAACATACAAAATACAACATGCAAATACTCATGGGGAAGTTGATATGGGCATACAATGGCAGTCTGCGTTACGGCCTACCAGACCTTGTCCTGGACAGAGCGTTACACGTGCAGAGCTGTACCTAGGACAGACCAGAACTCTACCTGGAACAGACCAGAGCTCTACCTGGGACAGACCAGAGCTCTACCTGGGACAGACCAGAACTCTACCTGGGACAGATCAGAGCTCTACCTGGGACAGACCAGAGCTCTACCTGGGACAGACCAGAACTCTAGCTAGGATAGACCAGAACTCTACCTAGGACAGACCAGAACTCTACCTGGGACAGACCAGAACTCAACCTGAGACCAGAAATCTACCTGAGACAGACCAGAACTCTACCTGGGACAGACCAGAGCTCTACCTGGGACAGACCAGAGCTCTACCTGGAACAGACCAGAACTCTAGCTAGGACAGACCAGAACTCTACCAGGGACAGACCAGAACTCAACCTGAGACCATAAATCTACCTGGGACAGACCAGGACTCTACCTGGGACAGACCAGAGCTCTACCTGGAACAGACCAGAACTCTAGCTAGGACAGACCAGAACTCTACCTGGGACAGACCAGAGCTCTACCTGGGACAGACCAGAGCTCTACCTGGGACAGACCAGAACTCTACCTGGGACAGAAAAGAGCTCTACCTGGGACAGACCAGAGCTCTACTTGGGACAGACCAGAACTCTACCTGGGACAGACTAGAGCTCTACCTAGGACAGACCAGAACTCTAGCTAGAACAGACCAGAACTCTACCTAGGACAGACCAGAACTCTACCTAGGACAGACCAGAACTCTACCTAGGACAGACCAGAACTCTACCTGGGACAGACCAGAACTCAACCTGAGACCAGAACTCTACCTGGGACAGACCAGAACTCAACCTGATACCAGAACTCTACCTGAGACAGACCAGAACTCAACCTGAGACCAAAACTCTACCTGGGACAGACCAGAACTCAACCTGAGACCAGAACTCTACCTGGGACAGACCAGAACTCTACCTGGGACAGACCAGAGCTGTACCTGGGACAGGGGACAACAACCTACCAGGCATGTTGTTAAAGGTGACTAAGGAAGGGTGGGCATGGGGCCGACTACCACATCCTGCAAACACTATTGGCCAGACCGGAATGAAACAACCCATGTTGGTAATAAAGGGCTACCCACACCCCATTGTAGGAGAGGGCCACCCACACCCCATAGTAGGACAGGGCTACCCATATCCCGTGGTAGAAGAGGGGCACCGGTATCCCATGGTAGAAGAGGGCCATCCATATCCCATGGTAGAAGAGGGGCACATTATCCCATGGTAACAGAGGGCCTCCCATATCCTATGGTATAAGACGGGCACCCATATCCCATGGTAGAATAGGGGCACCCGTATCCCATGGTAGGAGAGGGCCTCCCATATTCCGTGGTAGAAAAGCCCCCCCCCCCCCATATCCCATGGTAAAAGAGGGGGACCCATACCCCATGGTAGAAGAGGGGCACCCATACTCCATGGTAGAAGAGGGGCACCCACACCCCATGGTAAAAGAGGGGAACCCATATCCCATGGTAGGAGAGGCGAGACACCAGGTCAGTCGTTTGTCACAGTAGCTTCTTTGTACATCAAATTATGTCCCTTCTCCGTTATCTTCTCTCGTGGTTATTGCTGTTGTTGTTGTTGTTGTTGTTGTTGTTGTTGTTGTTGTTGTTATCCCATAGCCTGCTCTTGGCAGCCCAATGCCATTCTTATATAGATACAGGTCTTCTTCGGTTGTGTCACTGCTCCGTACAGTGTGTTGGTAATTGTCGGCAGTGCTTGTAAGAATCTTTTCCTCGTGTCCGCAAGCGCCTTGCACTCAATGAGTAGATGTCGAACTGTTTCATCAGGATGAGAGCAATGTCTGCACAAGGGCAGGTGTTGGGGATTGATGCGGTTCAAGTGGCTATTGAGTCTGGTACGTCCTGGTCGGAACTGAAAGATGAGACTTTGATCTCTTCTGTGTAGTTTATTTATGTCATTAGTTTAGTTGAGTTAAGTCGAAGAATCAACCTCACTTAACACGAGTTAACCCAGACGTTCTCTGCCCTTCTCAATATTTTTGGGAGAATCTCAGCACAATGGACGGACTAACACATTTAACATATGAGGTGTGTTCAAATTAAACCAGACCTAATTTCACCAAGTGAATATACGTACGATGCGCATGATGGCGTCACTTCTGGTGTAAACAGCACATACCAACCGTCAAGTTTTGCAAAATGTCATTATTCTCCAGCTCATAGTTTCCTCAGCAGACCGCTGAAAACATGGCGGGTGTGATACGGAATCCGTTGAGAGTTGATCAGCGAGCGGGGATTCCATTTCTACCTGCTCTTTTTTATTTTCAACTGCCGGTGGATTTTTAATGTGCGCTACACTGAACACTAGTATCCGATCTCTACGACCCAGAGAACCGGGGAAATACTAGACAGTCCACGGGAGAACATCCGGGTGTCCACCGTGATTTGAACCCACGACCTCAAGCATCCGAGGCCGCGTCTTACCTCGATACCACTGGGTCAACCCACGACCATCAGCATCCGAGGAGGTGTCTTACCTCGAGACCACTGAGTCAACCCACGACCATCAGCATCCGAGGCCGCGTCTTACCTCGATACCACTGGGTCAACCCACGACCATCAGCATCCGAGGAGGTGTCTTACCTCGAGACCACTGAGTCAACCCACGACTATCAGCATCCGAGGAGGGGTCTTACCTCGAGACCACTGTCCCCTTATGTATCACTACTTGTTGGCTGTGACATTTCGTTAAATACACTTCAACCGGATTTCCCCATCCGTCCATCCAGATTTCTCTGGTATTATTCTTAACAATGTATTTCTTTGAGGTAGCTGCAGGGTCTAGGCATGTGTGGAGGCTGATGTTCGTTGTCAGTCTGTCGGCCATCTGGATTTCTGGTAGCCCGCCATATCCAGGGATCCATTGCAGGGTAGTCGTTATCGCGTGGAATGCGATTCTGCTCTATATGTCCCATTTTCAAATTCCTCTATCTCCCTCGCTCTATCTTTCTCTCCCTCTCTCTCTCTTTCTCTCTCTCTCCCTTCCCATCTTTTAAAGATTAAATGCCCTCGGAAAAGATTGCCGAATTTCCCATGATTGTAAAACGCTTCGCACAGACTTCCTCGGTACATCCAACATACTCTGCAGATTCTTATGGGACTCTCACCATTATTCTGTAAAGCCACATCTATGTAGTACTCAGATGAATACTTCACAAGCTTTTCAACAAACACACAACAAAGCCCACACTAAACTACGCACTTAATTTCGTCAACTACCAAATCAAAGTCCACACTAAAGACATATTTTCTTCAACTACCGAAACAATATTTATTTGAGGAGTAACTTCGCTTACAAACTAACCTGTCAAATGGTCGATCCAGTGAAGTTGTTGTCTTCGTTAAGTTTGGATTTTGTAAGCAGAAGTTTCACTAACTATATTACACAATAGCACACTATAAATTATGTTTTCTTTTGTTAACTCTATAATTATAATGTAATAAACTAGACTAGCATAGTTGACGTTAAAACAAACTGTGGCCACAGATGGCTCGCGTGGGTTGCGATTCTCCTCTGCAATCATACGTTTCTGAAGTACAGCCTTGAACTATTTGTTTCTGCTGTAATCTGTCGCTTGATATCTTATCACAAAGAGGTTTGGCACGTCTCTACGGCCAGCAATCAATGAAGTATGTATCCACATAAAGTACCAATCATTTCTAACACCCTGACCAAAAAAATATTGAAAGCAATCAACGGGAAAAACGGAATTGTTGGATTGGTGAACCAGAACCTGTGATCACAGAAGTGCAAGAAGTTGATCAGACATGTATCCGGTTACTTTCGTTAAATAGAACGCTGGTCATGTTTACTTCTCAGCAGGCGGGTATCCGGCTGTAAACACATTATAAGTTGGTTTAGGTAAACTGTCTGCCTCGCGTACACACCATGTCCCGAGGCGAGGGTCGTGTTCTCTGCCTCGCGTACACACCATGTCCCGAGGCGAGGGTCGTGTTCTCTAGGTGATGACGTGTGTGTGTCTCACCTATGTTAACCTGCACTTTTCACCGTCCGTTACATCTCATTAGCACATTCACTGCCGAGACTAATCATTTGATCGTTCTTATCTTCGTCCTGCAGAGGGGGCACGGGAGAGCTTCTGCCATATCAGGCAGCCTGTACTGTTGCATTTATTTGGTTTCCAAGACAGCCCTGTGGGGGACAGAGACTAGAACAGGTCCTGTCACACTGAGAAAATGTAAAAAAAAGGCAACTAACTATAAGATATAATAACCCTCGGGTAGAAGACTCTTCAACACTTGACATTACACACTTCCCTTCCTTCATATTTACACATAGCTCATAAATGACCCGACCCGGAAGTACAAACAGCAATAACTTGTTCCAGGGATCATAAGAGGATAAAGAAGAAGAAGGCGAAGAAGAAGAATCAAGTATGTCCTCTTTCATTACTGACATCTAGAGTACTTCATTGGTCATAATGATGTAGCCATTCCCACGCACAACCCTCTCCAGTCTGGAACCTCAGTCACAATCCTTTCCTCCTCTACCTCATTAATGGGCGAGAGGAACTGGCTCAATTGATACCTGCAAACTCTAACTGTTCGAGTATGTCACAACTGTACACTCAAGAGGGGTATGCATGGGGCTTGCAACCTCACTTTGTAAAACTATTGCTATTGAAACAACCATTGCATGTATTCTTCTTCTTCTTCTGCGTTCGTTCTCTCACTCCCGCTACCAAGCCCTGAACGTTCTCAATCTCCCGCTACCAAGCCCTGAACGTTCTCAATCTCCCGCTACCAAGCCCTGAACGTTCTCAATCTCCCGCTACCAAGCCCTGAACGTTCTCAATCTCCCACTACCAAGCCCTGAACGTTCTCAATCTCCCGCTACCAAGCCCTGAACGTTCTCAATCTCCCACTACCAAGCCCTGAACGTTCTCAATCTCTCACAACCAAGCCCTGAACGTTCTCAATCTCCCACTACCAAGCCCTGAACGTTCTCAATCTCTCACAACCAAGCCCTGAACGTTCTCAATCTCCCGCTACCAAGCCCTGAACAGAACTTTGCAAGTAGCAGGAAGTAGTGCAAAGAACGGAATGCGTTGTGTCGCTAGTTTACAGTTTGACTGCGATATTTGCACCGTTCGGTCCGACACATTCGTATTCGGCAGGACTAGATGATTCCTGTAAAGATGTCGGCTGTAGTAATGCTTCTTTGATTGTTCTGGGACGAGAAGACGATCCATTATCATCAAAACAAACAGAGTGTCGCTATTTAATGTCTGTCCTATGCTCCGCGGGGGACAGCAAGGTGACAGTATGGGACGTGCTGGCTAAGGCCAGAGACGGGTTGCGCCTGATGACCGGGGTTATTCTAACTATTGGTATCAACGTGACCGTCAGTAGTTGGGTGTGATAAGCTGGCCACAACTGGGTCTGGGTCGAGATTATCGGCTCGCAGAACATACTCGCCACTTTCTACAGGGAGGGAGTGAGGGGAGAGGAGAAGGGAGGAAGAGGGAAGGAGAGAGAGGGAGACAGAGAGAGAGACAGCGAGAGAGACAGAGAGAGAGGGAGAGACAGAGAGAGAGACAGAGAGAGAGACACACACAGGTGAGACACTAGTCAGTAAATATGTCACAAATGGCTATTTAACCAAAATGTAAATGAGATAGGAACTTGAAAACCATTGACTATTGCACCAACACTGTCCCTTATCTCCCAACATAATTCCCACCAAAATTGGCCCTTATATCCCAACATAATTCCCACCAACATTGTCCCTTATCTCCCACCAAAATTGGCCCTTATATCCCAACATAATTCCCACCAACATTGTCCCTTATCTCCCAACATAATTCCCACCAAAATTGGCCCTTATCTCCCAACATAATTCCCACCAAAATTGGCCCTTATCTCCCAACATAATTCAAACCAATATTGGCCCTTATCTCCCAACATATTTCTCACCAAAATTGGCCCTTATCTCCCAACATAATTCCCACCAAAATTGGCCCTTATCTCCCAACATAATTCCCACCAAAATTGGCCCTTATCTCCCAACATAATTCCCACCAAAATGGGCCCTTATCTCCCAACATAATTCCCACCAAAATTGGCCCTTATCTCCCAACATAATTCCCACCAAAATTGGCCCTTATCTCCCAACATAATTCCCACCAAAATTGGACCGTATCTCCCAACATAATTCCCATCAAGATTGGAACACTTATCTCCCAACATAATTCCCACCAAAATTGGCCCTTATCTCCCAACATAATTCCCACCAAAATTGGACCGTATCTCCCAACATAATTCCCATCAAGATTGGAACACTTATCTCCCAACATAATTCCCACCAAAATTGGCCCTTATCTCCCAACATAATTCCCACCAAAATTGGCCCTTATCTCCCAACATAATTCCCACCAAAATTGGCCCTTATCTCCCAACATAATTCCCACCAAAATTGGTCCTTATCTCCCAACATAATTCCCACCAAAATTGGCCCTTATCTCCCACCAACATTGTCCCTTATCTCCCACCAACATTGTCCCTTATCTCCCACCAAGATTGGAACACTTGTCTCCCAACATAATTCCCACCAAAATTGGCCCTTATCTCCAAACAAAATTCCCACCAAAATTGGCCCTTATCTCCCAACATAATTCCCACCAAAATTGGTCCTTATCTCCCAACATAATTCCCACCAAAATTGGCCCTTATCTCCCAACAACATTGTCCCTTATCTCCCACCAACATTGTCCCTTATCTCCCACCAACATTGTCCCTTATCTCCCACCAACATTGTCCCTTATCTCCCACCAACATTGTCCCTTATCTCCCACCAACATTGTCCCTTATCTCCCACCAACATTGTCCCTTATCTCCCACCAACATTGTCCCTTATCTCCCACCAACATTGTCCCTTATCTCCCACCAACATTGTCCCATATCTCCCAACATAATTCCCACCAAAATTGTCCCATATCTCCCAACATAATTCCCACCAAAATTGGCCCTTATATCCCAACATAATTCCCACCAAAATGGTCCCTTATCTCCCAACATAATTCCCACCAAAATTGGCCCTTATCTCCCAACATAATTCCCACCAAAATTGGGCCTTATATCCCAACATAATTCCCACCAAAATTGTCCCTTATCTCCCAACATAATTCCCACCAAAATTGTCCCATATCTCCCAACATAATTCCCACCAAAATTGTCCCATATCTCCCAACATAATTCCCACCAAAATTGGCCCTTATATCCCAACATAATTCCCACCAAAATTGTCCCTTATCTCCCAACATAATTCCCACCAAAATTGGCCCTTATCTCCCAACATAATTCCCACCAAAATTGGCCCTTATATCCCAACATAATTCCCACCAAAATTGTCCCTTATCTCCCAACATAATTCCCACCAACATTGTCCCTTATCTCCCACCAACATTGTCCCTTATCTCCCACCAACATTGTCCCTTATCTCCCAACATAATTCCCACCAACATTGTCCCTTATCTCCCACCAACATTGTCCCTTATCTCCCACCAAAATTGTCCCATATCTCCCAACATAATTCCCACCAAAATTGTCCCATATCTCCCAACATAATTCCCACCAAAATTGGCCCTTATATCCCAACATAATTCCCACCAAAATTGTCCCTTATCTCCCAACATAATTCCCACCAAAATTGTCCCTTATCTCCCAACAAGATTGGAACCCTTATCTCCCAACAAGATTGGAACCCTTATCTCCCAACAAGATTGGAACCCTTATCTCCCAACAAGATTGGAACCCTTATCTCCCAACAAGATTGGAACCCTTATCTCCCAACAAGATTGGAACCCTTATCTCCCACCAAGATTCGAACCCTTATCCTATTCATTGATAAGTGCAAGGACATTCCGGGCCATGTCTGTGCTGGTCTGACAGTGTCTGGGAACGAACTGTGAGTAGACTTTCGTGATAATCTATCATTCAAACATTGTACTGTAGGCTAAACCATGCGAACATCTTACTGCAGTTACTACATGATCGTTACTCGTCTGTCAGCTCGAAGCACCGTCCCCGCCTGCCGCACAGATACTTCTGTTGCATTCTAAACAGGACGACCTGGGCAGGCTTCATCGGCAACTTTTATAGCGTGCTGGAGAATATGTATAGGTCCAGTTCTGCGCCGCTTTACCTGACAAACACTTTTCACCGTAAACATGAAGCATTTCCTTAGGAATATTCTTAACAGAAAGTCATTTCGTCAATGCAAGACAAAACAACATCAGGACGCTGTTCTTTGATTGTCCGCTCTGTAAGCGTGGGCGTCATTATGTATTTAGCTGGGCACGTGCATGCGACACTTAGCATCGGCTACCTACAGCAACAGTTCCAGGCAACGAGCGAGCTGATTTTTTGGCGTCACGCGCACCCATAACAGGCACAGTGGACATGGATAAAGGTGACAAAGTGAAGGTCATCAAAGACCACCTGCTGGAAAACGACACTGCTTTGGATGAGTCTGCAAGGCACAGGCTGTGGCACTTTGGAATCAAATTAGGATTCAGTGGATCAGGGAACCTGAGAGGACGAAACAGAAAGGTGTACAACGAACAGGCCACGTCTACCATCAGCATCCACACTTTGCGCTATCTGCTGAGAGAGACTGGGCACCTATGGATATGCCCGTAGTGCAGTGAAGTCGACTGCTAGAACAGAACAGAACAGTACCTACAGAAGCCACAAAGCTGGAGAGATGCAAGAATTCTGTTTAAACAAACGAGCAGACGAGATGGAGATGGAGCGCCACTTTTCTAAAAGGTTGAACGTGTCGCTGAAAACACGTTATGGCCCACAGCCTTCTGGTGGTCTCCAGTTCACAGCGCCGATAGATTGATGGCCCACAACATGGGAATTGAATATTTCTGCAACATGCTTAACAATCCATTATCTACAAACAAATAGGTCTTTCAAGGTATGCCCAGGTAAAAATGGACACGGACATGGATGAACTCATCACTGAAGATTATGGAGACAAGGTCCACCAAGAAAACATAATATTCCTGACTGATGCCGCGTCAGTATTAGCAGTGCTAAAACAACACAAAGATGAAGATCTCGAACAATGTATGTTCTCCCTGACAGAGCTCTCAGCAGAACACCCAAGGTTGGTCATACCGTGGATCCCATCCCACTGCAATATTGAAGGCAATGAAGCTGCAGACAAACTAGCAAAGTGTGGAGGAGCATCCCCAAAAACAGACCTGAGTATCACATATAATGAGGCCACGACCATAACTAAAGCCAACTTCAGGGTAAAATGGGCTGATCAACACCCCGACTTCCGAAAAGAGGACAGCTACTTTAACTTAACTAGAGAAGAGCAAGTCATCATCTTCAGACTGAGAACTGGGCATAACAGACTCAAGGGTCATCTTTACAACAAAATGAGGATTGGGACAGATGACAGGTGCCCATGTGGGGAGCATATCATGACCGTGGAACACATCCTGCAAAGCTGCACGCTCACGCATGAAGAGAGAGAACAATACTGGCCTCGTGAGACAGAAGCTGGATGAAGATAAAACAGCCTTACAAACAACTGTGTCCTTTGTAAGAGAAACTGGGACCTTGATCTGAGGATGTAAGAGAAACCTGGACCTTGATCTGAGGATAAACGAAGAAGAAGAAGAAGAAGAAGAAGAAGAAGAAGAAAAAGAAAAAGATGAAGATGAAGAATAAGAAGAAGAAGGAAGAAGGAAGAAGAGGGAGGAAGAAGAGGGAGGAAGGAAGAAGAGGGAGGAAGAAGAGGGAGGAAGGAAGAAGAGGGAGGAAGAAGAGAGAGGAAGGAAGAAGAGGGAGGAAGAAGAGGGAGGAAGGAAGAAGAGGGAGGAAAAAGAGGGAGGAAGGAAGAAGAGGGAGGAAGAAGAGGGAGGAAGGAAGAAGAGGGAGGAAGGAAGAAGAGGGAGGAAGGAAGAAGAAGGAAGAAGAAGGAGGAGGAGGAGGAGAAGAAGAAGGAAGAAGGAAGAAGAAGGAGGAAGAAGAGGGAGGAAGGAAGAAGAGGGAGGAAGAAGAGGGAGGAAGGAAGAAGAGGGAGGAAGAAGAGGGAGGAAGGAAGAAGAGGGAGGAAGAAAGAAGAGGGAGGAAAAAGAGGGAGGAATGAAGAAGAGGGAGGAAGAATAGGGAGGAAGGAAGAAGAAGGAAGAAGAAGGAAGAAGAAGGAAGAAGAGGGAGGAAGGAAGAAGAAGGAGGAAGGAAGAAGAGGGAGGAAGGCAGAAGAGGGAGGAAGGAAGAAGAAGGAAGAAGAGGGAGGAAGGAAGAAGAGGGAGGAAGGAAGAAGAGGGAGGAAGGAAGAAGAGGGAGGAAGAAGAGGGAGGAAGGAAGAAGAGGGAGGAAGGAAGAAGAGGGAGGAAGAAGAGGGAGGAAGGAAGAAGAGGGAGGAAGGAAGAAGAGGGAGGAAGGAAGAAGAGGGAGGAAGGAAGAAGAGGGAGGAAGGAAGAAGAGGGAGGAAGAAGGAGGAAGGAAGGAAGAAGAGGGAGGAAGGAAGAAGAGGGAGGAAGAAGAGGGAGAAAGGAAGAAGAGGGAGGAAGGAAGAAGAGGGAGGAAAGAAGAAGAGGGAGGAAGGAAGAAGAGGGAGGAAGGAAGAAGAGGGAGGAAGGAAGAAGAGAGAGGAAGGAAGAAGAGGGAGGAAGGAAGAAGAGGGAGGAAGGAAGAAGAGGGAAGAAAGAAGAAGAGGGACGAAGGAAGAAGAGGGAGGAAGGAAGAGAAGGAAGGAAGAAGAGGGAGGAAGGAAGAAGAGGGAGGAAGGAAGAAGAGGGAGGAAGGAAGAAGAAGGAAGAAGAAGGAAGAAGAGGGAGGAAGGAAGAAGAGGGAGGACGGAAGAAGAAGGAAGAAGGAAGAAGAGGGAGGAAGGAAGAAGAGGGAGGAAGGAAGAAGAGGGAGAAGGAAGAAGAGGGAGGAAGGAAGAAGAGGGAGGAAGGAAGAAGAGGGAGGACGGAAGAAGAAGGAAGAAGGAAGAAGAGGGAGGAAGGAAGAAGAGGGAGGAAGGAAGAAGAGGGAGAAGGAAGAAGAGGGAGGAAGGAAGAAGAGGGAGGAAGGAAGGAAGAAGAGGGAGGAAGGAAGAAGAGGGAGGAAGGAAGAAGAGGGAGGAAGGAAGAAGAAGGAAGAAGAAGGAAGAAGAGGGAGGAAGGAAGAAGAGGGAGGAAGGAAGAAGAAGGAAGAAGGAAGAAGAAGAAGAAGAAGAAGAAGAAGAAGAAGAAGAAGAAGAAGAAGAAGAAGAAGTAGACAAGGTCATCACAACTTTTTCTCCTGGAAGCAGAGGTGTACACAGCAGTAGTAGGAACATGCCTCACCAGGAGGCTCACTGAAGTCTGCTGCTCCATGTGGGCTGAAGGAAATGTCCCACAAGAAATGAAGGATGGGTCAACCGTACATATCTACAAGGTAATCATCAGGAGCGTGACACCTACCGTGGAATTTCGCTGTCGTATACTGCCGACAAGATCATCACGTGTGAACTGATCAATCCCCTAACAAATAGCTAGAGCTAGGCCATCCCCTCCCGGGAAGTCTGTGTGGATTCAGGGCTGGTCCAGGAACTGTAGACAGGTTCAGTACGTCAGCTTCAGGAGAATGTCGAGAACAAAACGGTGATCTGTATACAACGTCCTTGGGCATCAAGACGCTGAGCAGCGCATGAGCTGCAGCGGTCAGCGACCCATAGCTGACTGCTAGCGTCAGGGCCAGCGAACCAGAGCTGAGCAGCGCATGAGCTGCAGCAGTCAGCGACCCATAGCTGACTGCTAGCGTCAGGGCCAGCGAACAAGAGCTGAGCAGCGCATGAGCTGCAGCAGTCAGCGACCCATAGCTGACTGCTAGCGTCAGGGCCAGCGAACCAGAGCTGCCAAGACCCTTCTACACCTCCACGCGGTGATCCTGGATAACAGGCTGCAGCGTGGCAGACTGGCTAAGGAGAAGGAATCGAAGAGGGAATGCTAACCCGGTACTAAAAAAAATGCTTGCTGAAGTCAGATGTGTTGGACCGAAAGGTGTAAATATCGCAGTAAATATGTAAACTACGACACAACACATTCCGTTCTCTGGACTACATTCTGCTACTTAAGCCCTTTCATGGTTTGGTAGCGGGAGATTGAGAACGAACGAAGTCAAGTCATACTACGTCTTTGACCTCACTCAAGCATTTGATTTGATCAGCAGTGAAGTCCACATTCGGCTGTGTAGCCTCAGTGAACAACTCTACGAGGACATGGGCGCATATGATGTTGACAGCAGCGACACCTCTACGTCATTGAAGGTCAACAATGGCGTGAAACGGATGTATACTTACCTCAACCTTCAACTATGTTCTCAGCTATGCTGGCGGACACCGAGTATGGTTAACAAATAACGTTCCGCTTGGATGGTGATCTATTCAATCTATGCAGACTGAATGTGACAACCAAAGAGGTGTGCAACACGATATGCGAACTCTTGTTTGCTGGTGACTGTACTCTTAACAGCTGCTTAGAACGGAATATGCAGGAGGGCATGGGCCAGCTCTCTGCTGATTGTAACAACCTCATCTTGACCATTAGCACAAAGAAAACTGAGATCATGTACCAACAAGCACCAGGCACAGCGTACCACAGTTAGTGGTGTCAGCAAAGGGACAGAAATTGCAGGACAATTTCGTGTGCCTCGGATGTACGATATCTAGGTCAGTACTGCCGAATACGGATGTGTCAGACCGAAAGGTGCAAATATCGCAGTCAAGCTGTAAACAAATGACACAACGCATTCCGTTCTCCGGACTGCATCCTGCTACTTGCAAATCCCATTTCACTGCTTGGTATCGGGAGATTGAGAACGAACGAAGAAGAAGAAGAGATCGGTGACTTTTGCTGATAATCTGGCTAATAGAATAGCAAAGGTCAGCACAGATTTGTGTCGATGAGTTAGACAATGTGGGAACGTCGAGGAATCAGCATAACGACTATGCTGTAAGTCTACCTTGCCGCCATTCTTCTCACTCTGCTCTACGCATGTGAGAGCTGAACTGTCTATGATGGAGACTTCAGGAAGATAAATCTTTTGCACATGCATTGTCTAAGACGTATACTGCATGGTCGCTGGCAGGGCCAAATCACAGACAATGAAGTGCTATCCAGAGCCAACATGCCATGTATTTGTTCACTTACGCAGAAAGTCCAACTAATATTGACTGGCCGCCTTGATCGAATGTCAAGGTAAAGGCTTGAAGATTCCAGTACACATTGACTCCAGTCTGTATTGCGGTGTGTGTGTGACGGAGGAATCCGTGGGTGAAGATCTGTGTGTGTCAGAGACATCTGTTGGTGAAGGTCTACAGACTGGATGTGAGGGAGACAGCTGCTGGTGAAGGTCTACAGTCTGGAAGTGACAACGGCATCTGTTGGTGAAGGTCTGAGGTCTGGATGTGACGGAGACAGCTGCTGGTGACGGTCTACAGTCTGGATATGACGGAGGCATCTGTTTATGAAGGTCTACAGTCTGGATGTGACGGAGGCATTTGTTTATGAAGGTCTACAGTCTGGATGTGACGGAGGCATCTGTTGGTGAAGGTCTACAATCTGGATGTGACGGTGACATCTGTTGGTAAACGTCTCGATGTGACGGAGACATATGTTGGTGAAGGTCTGAGGTCTGGATGTGCTACTCTTAGTAACTTGTCCATGTTTCTCGGCGATATAGTTAAACTGATTTGACATTAATGCTAAATAATCCAAAATTTCTGTTCTGAGAGAATGGTGCTTATTGATTGATTATTTGATTGATTTACTGATTTATTTGCTCACTTTTTTGCTCAAAGTAAAGTATGTGGCCTTCACAATAACTGGTTCCTCACAGGGAGCCTGGATTCAAACACTTGCAATAGAGGTTTTAGTAATAATGGTTGCACACGATAAGGCTGGCCGCAAACACACCCTTCTTTATTCGCTGTGTACACAACCGTGGAAGGATACAGTGATCCTTCTCGTGTCAAACCTGTCACTACTCAGGTGGGGGTGCTGCTGCACACATTATAAAGTAGTAGACATTAAGCTGATGGTATTTCCTGGCTCGCACAGCCACATTAAGGGCTTTAAACCTGCTGTGATTTCAGAGATGTCCGTCACAAACTGTGGACATACCTGGGGGTTAGGGTTAGAGTTTAGTGTCACACCGGGGGCTACTTACCTGGAGGGTTGTCGGCGCATGTCGATACGGGTGAGAGGTAGGGGGTCTGTACAGGTGAGAGCTGGGGGCGGTATAAGTGAAAGTAGGGGGGTCGGTAGGTACAGGTAAAAGGTGGGGTGGGGTGGGGGGGGGTTTGGTACAGGTGAGAGGTAGGGTGGTACAGGTGAGAGGTTGACTACGTGGCAGTTGAAAACCGTCAAGAGCAGTCTGTTAGCCGCTGTACGGGCCCAATGGTATTCAGCATGAAGGTCAAAATGAGGCAGCCCCTCCATCATGCAGACACAAAAACCAATTACTTGTTTGCCTGCACACAGAATTGCAAGTGTATAGATGAAACCTCTCACCCCCAGCGGTAGAAGGCTCCACACCCCTACGAAGTCATGGACGAGAAACTAAGCATCTCCTCCCCCCCCCCCCCCCCCCGCCATCAGACGTCAGACACATCCTTGTCCTCTCATCTTCTCCCAGCTGCGAGAATATGGATCAGAGAGGGATGACAAGTCTTGTCCCCCAAAATGTCGTGCTGAAACAAGGTGTTTAAGGCCGACAAGCGCAATTACTGAACTACGACGAAACAAAACGTCGGGGCGAGAAGGGTGGAGAGTGTGGGTGGGTGTGGGTGGGTGTGGGTGAGTGTGGGTGTGTGTGGGTGAGTGTGGGTGTGTGTGGGTGGGTGTGGGTGGGTGTAGGTGAGTGTGGGTGAGTGTGGGTGAGTGTGGGTGAGTGTGAGTGGGTGTGGGTTAGTGTGAGTGGGTGTGGGTGAGTGTGAGTGGGTGTGGGTGAGTGTGGGTGAGTGTGGGTGGGTGCGGGTGAGTGTGGGTGAGTGTGGGTGAGTGGGTGTGTGCGTGAGTGTGGGTGAGTGGGTGGGTGTGGGTGAGTGTGGGTGTGGGTGAGTGGGTGTGTGTGAGTGTGGCTGAGTGTGGGTGGGTGTGGGTGAGTGTGGGTGGGTGTGAGTGGGTGTGGGTGAGTGTGGGTGGGTGTGGGTGAGTGTGGGTGGCTGTGAGTGGGTGTGGATGAGTGTGGGTGGGTGTGGGTGAGTGTGGGTGTGGGTGAGTGGGTGTGGGTGAGTGTGGGTGAGTGTAGGTGGGTGTGGGTGAGTGTGGGTGGGTGTGAGTGGGTGTGGGTGAGTGTGAGTGGGTGTGGGTGAGTGTGGGTGAGTGTGGGTGAGTGTTGGTGGGTGTGGGTGGGTGTGGGTGTGGGTGAGTGTGGGTGAGTGTTGGTGGGTGTGGGTGAGTGTGAGTGGGTGTGGGTGAGTGTGAGTGGGTGTGGGTGAGTGTGAGTGTGAGTGGGTGTGGGTGAGTGTGGGTGGGTGTGGGTGAGTGTGGGTGAGTGTTGGTGGGTGTGGGTGGGTGTGGGTGAGGGTAGGTGGGTGTGGATGGGTGTGGGTGAGTGTGGGTGGGTGTGGGTGGGTATGGGTGGGTGTGGGTTGGTGTGGGTGAGTGTGGGTGGGTGTGGGTGAGTGTGGGTGTGGGTGAGTGTGGGTGGGTGTGGGTGAGTGTGGGTGAGTGTGGGTGGGTGTGGGTGAGTGTGGGTGGGTGTGGGTGGGTGTGGGTGGGTGTGGGTGGGTGTGGGTGGGTGTGAGTGGGTGTGGGTGAGTGTGGGTGGGTGTGGGTGAGTGTGGGTGTGTGTGGGTGAGTGTGGGTGTGTGTGGGTGGGTGTGGGTGGGTGTAGGTGAGTGTGGGTGAGTGTGGGTGAGTGTGGGTGAGTGTGAGTGGGTGTGGGTTAGTGTGAGTGGGTGTGGGTGAGTGTGAGTGGGTGTGGGTGAGTGTGGGTGAGTGTGGGTGAGTGTGGGTGGGTGCGGGTGAGTGTGGGTGAGTGTGGGTGAGTGGGTGTGTGCGTGAGTGTGGGTGAGTGGGTGGGTGTGGGTGAGTGTGGGTGTGGGTGAGTGGGTGTGTGTGAGTGTGGCTGAGTGTGGGTGGGTGTGGGTGAGTGTGGGTGGGTGTGAGTGGGTGTGGGTGAGTGTGGGTGGGTGTGGGTGAGTGTGGGTGGCTGTGAGTGGGTGTGGATGAGTGTGGGTGGGTGTGGGTGAGTGTGGGTGTGGGTGAGTGGGTGTGGGTGAGTGTGGGTGAGTGTAGGTGGGTGTGGGTGAGTGTGGGTGGGTGTGAGTGGGTGTGGGTGAGTGTGGGTGGGTGTGGGTGAGTGTGGGTGAGTGTGGGTGAGTGTTGGTGGGTGTGGGTGGGTGTGGGTGTGGGTGAGTGTGGGTGAGTGTTGGTGGGTGTGGGTGAGTGTGAGTGGGTGTGGGTGAGTGTGAGTGGGTGTGGGTGAGTGTGAGTGTGAGTGGGTGTGGGTGAGTGTGGGTGGGTGTGGGTGAGTGTGGGTGAGTGTTGGTGGGTGTGGGTGGGTGTGGGTGAGGGTAGGTGGGTGTGGGTGAGTGTGGGTGGGTGTGGGTGGGTATGGGTGGGTGTGGGTTGGTGTGGGTGAGTGTGGGTGAGTGTGGGTGGGTGTGGGTGAGTGTGGGTGTGGGTGAGTGTGGGTGGGTGTGGGTGAGTGTGGGTGAGTGTGGGTGGGTGTGGGTGAGTGTGGGTGGGTGTGGGTGGGTGTGGGTGGGTGTGGTGGGTGTGGGTGGGTGTGAGTGGGTGTGGGTGAGTGTGGGTGAGTGTGGGTGGGTGTGGGTGGGTGTGGGTGGGTGTGGGTGGGTGTGGGTGAGTGTGAGTGGGTGTGGGTGAGTGTGGGTGGGTGTGGGTGAGTGTGGGTGGGTGTGGGTGAGTGTGGGTGAGTGTGGGTGGGTGTGGGTGGGTGTGGGTGAGTGTGGGTGGGTGTGGGTGAGTGTGGGTGGGTGTGGGTGAGTGTGGGTGGCTGTGGGTGGGTGTGGGTGAGTGTGAGTGGGTGTGGGTGAGTGTGAGTGGGTGTGGGTGAGTGTGGGTGGGTGTGGGTGAGTGTGGGTGAGTGTGGGTGAGTGTGGGTGGGTGTGGGTGAGTGTGGGTGGGTGTGGGTGAGTGTGGGTGGGTGTGTGTGAGTGGGTGTGGGTGAGTGTGGGTGGGTGTGGGTGGGTGTGGGTGAGTGTGAGTGGGTGTGGGTGAGTGTGGGTGGGTGAGTGTGAGTGGGTGTGGGTGAGTGGGTGTGGGTGGGATTGAGTGTGGGTGAGTGAGTGTATGTGAGTGAGTGTGGGTGTGGGTGTTAGTGTATGTGAGTGTGGGTGAGTGTAGGATGGTGTGGGTGAATGTGGGTGAGTGTGGGTGGGTGTGGGTGAGTGTGTGTGAGTGTAGGAGGGTGTGGGTGAATGTGGGTGAGTGTATGAGGGTGTGCGTGAATGTGGTTGAGTGTGGGTGAGTGTGTATGAGTGTAGGAGGGTGTGGATGAATGTGGGTGAATGTGGGTGAGTGTGGGTGGGTGTGGGTAAGTGTGTGTGTGTATGTGTGGATGAGTGTGTGTGTGTGTGAGCAGGAGATACAAAAACTCAAACCTCGCAACCAGTTTTTACAATCTGACAGCACAGTTGTTATTACCAGATTACAAGAGATTGAAATATCCCGTCGGTTCAGCGTGGTGGTGGGGAAAGGTGGCTTCCGCAAGAATGAAACAAGGGTATGTACAACCAGGGAGCTACATAAACCATCAGTATTTATACCCTTCTTCGTTTGCTGAAAGAGACAGAGAACCGATGGATCTGCCCGAAATGCAGGGATAGATAGTATATGCCACATCTTAAGATGATCGTGAGGTTGAGTCACATCCACAGGACTAGGTTAGCTCGTTATCATTCAGTATCTTCTATCAGTTTGAAGGACAAGATGGCGGCTCAGGTCGATAAATATTATTTCACTATACATATCATACACATGTCCCGCACTTTGGACACATACCCTGATAACTGGTTTTATTGGAATGTTATTGCTTACAAGCCGGGAACGTGGATCTATTATTTCCCTCAACGTCCAATTGTTTACTCGCATTTCTTCAGCCCGACACGTCAAACGGTTCTGTGACACCAAACAACTGGGCGGCGGTTAACCAGTTCAGGAAGTTCACAGCATCCTTAGATTGACTGGTTTGAAAATTGATTAACGGGAAGAAGTGGGCATAAATAAGGAGTACTCTGAGTGGAGTGAAGTGAAAAGTGGAGGGCTCGGTTTTGGGACCAATTTTGTTCTTGATATATATAAACGATTTGAACATTGATATGGGATCCATGATTGCAAAATTTGCTGATGACACAAAACTATGCAGTAGTGTCTCATCTAAAGCTGAAGTGGATATTGAGGTCGGATTTAGATACAATTCTAGAATAGTATGTAAGCTGGCAAATGGAGTTTAATGTAGATAAATGTACAGTCATGCACATGGGTAGATCCAATATGGAACATAATTACAGAATGGGAGAAAACAATATTAGAAAGATAGAAAAGGAAAGGGACCTAGGGGTTATAATAGATCATACAGGTAAGGTGAGGGATCAAGTCCAGGTAGCAGTGAAAAAGGCAAATGCAATGTTAGGTATGATAAAAAGAAATATTAAACATAGGAGCAAGGAAGTGATAGTCAAACTGTATAAAGCTTTAGTTAGACCTAGATTGGAGTACTGTGTACAGGTGGGGAGTCATTATCATAGAGGAGATATAAACATGCTGGAAAGGATACAAAAAAGAGCGACAAAGATGATAGTGGGATTCCAGAATTACAGTAATGAGGAACGACTCAGGAAAACCGGCCTACAGTGTCTCGAAGAGAGAAGAATTCGTGGTGACTTAATACAGGTTTATAAGATGATCAGAGGAATCGATAAATTAGACTATAACTAGTTTTTTTTCAAAATACAACCACTCACAAGAACCGCGTAGCGCAGTGGTTAGAGAGCTGGCTTCGCATCTGAGTGGTCCTGGGTTCCATTTCCCAATTGAGGTGAAAATGTTTCTTTCAGATTACAACGGATCCTGGGTCGACCCAACCTTAAATGGGTACCGGTTCAGTCCGGGAAGTAAAAATGGGGAGGGAGTGGAGATGGCTACCGCCTTCATATAGCCGAGCCTTTTAAATGTGAGATCGCCAACACTTGACACCCATACGGCAGTAATGCTATGGGTTACTTTACTTTACACGAAAAAAAGGGGGTAAAGCTACAAGTCAACTAAAGAGAGGTCCAGATTAGATATTAGTAAAACAATTTTTTGTCAGAGAGTGGTGAATGCTTGGTATGCATTGTCACAGGAGATAGTGGAGGCAACGATAATTAATGCATTTAATAATAGATTGGATGCGCATAGCTTTTAGAGCAAGGAAAGGTAAATCTTCTTCTTCTTCTTCGTCGTACGCAGTCAGACATCAACCTTTATTTTTTCGAAAAAAAGCAGCGGTCATCCTGAGGCTGTCGACACTGCCATAGAGCTTGTCTAGTGTTGCCACTGGTGATGGCCACATCTGCTCTCTCTGATCCTCGTATGTCGGGCAGTTTTGCAGCAAATGCTTAGCGGTCATTTTCCCGGTACCACACGGGCATTCGTCAGTGCCACCTATCTTCAATTTGTTGAATAGGTGGTACCTCAGTCTATTGTGGCCAGTGCGAAGTCTGAAGACAACGACCTGCTCTCTTCTGTTCAACTGGTAATAGGCATCGTTTTTGGTGTAACCAGTATGTTCGGTTTCCCATTTGGTCATGTATCTAGCTCTGATAAGCCGTTTTGACTCTTAGTACGTCATACTAGTATCTGGTTGTGGTAGCCTTGCACCTTCTTTTGCCAGTCTGTCTGCCTCCTCGTTGCCTTGGATGTTGCATTGGGATGAAACCCACTGTACCACTACCCTTTTTGGTGTGGACTGCTGGCATAGCTGACAGAGTACCGCTCTTAAATCATTAAGTTCAGTATTTTTCTGGCTTTTTAGTGCTGTGACTACGGCCAGGGCATCTGTAAGCAGGACTATATGGCTTTCATTCCTTTTACCTGTCACCATTTCTTCCACTGCCGCCCTCAGTGCCTCTGCCTCCGCTCTGAAATTGCTTGTGTATTTTCCAGTTGCCAATGACAGTGTTATTTTTCTGCCATTTGGTAGGCTCAGGATTGCTCCTGCCCCTCCGTTCTGTGTTGTGTTTGTTACAGAACCGTCGGTGTATGCATGGGTCCAGTCCATGCTTGGGTAGTTTTTCGTTATGTAGCTCAGGGTAGTATCTCGTCTTTCTTTTTCAGTCTGGCAGTTTTTGTTTACAATACTGGTATTTTTTCTACCATCTCTAGAAATATATGCTGCCTCCAGGTAGGTTTTCGTACAGTAGGGAGGAGCTTTGGTGTTGTTAGTGCGTTCATGGGGTCTTCGTGCATCTTTGCTTTGGCTATTTCTGCAAAGTTTCTCCGCTTTAGTTTCCCATTTCCGAAATTGTTTAGTCTCTGGTGCATTGGATGGTCAGTCAGTCTTCTGAGTTTCTCTGATTGCTGCTGGGCTCTGCAGTCTCTTCTGTCGGTCATGGATTGCAGTTTTGTAATCTGTTCAAGTTCTACAATTGGCGTTGACTTCATGCCTCTGTTATAACTCTCATGGCTTGGTTTTGGAGTTTGCTAATTTTATCGAAGTTCGCCTTTGCTGCTGTTGTCCATGCCGCGATGCCATACTCGAGAACTGGTCTCACTCTTCCAGTGTACAGTTTCTTTAGTATACTTTCGTCTGCTCCCCAGCTTGTGCCAGCAAGTTTCCTCATGATTGCCATTCTTTCTCTGGCTCTCATTCGGTTTCTCTCGATCTGACTTTTCCATGTCATGCGCCGATCAAATGTGACTCCCAGGTAGTTTGGGTTGTCGTTTGGCTGCAGGTATTTGCCGCTAAGACTTATTTTGGTGTTTTGGGGTTTGTTTGATAGCAAAAATATTGTGCACGTGGTTTTCTCCTCGTTTATTTTGACCAGCCATGAGTTCGCCCACTCCTCCAGCGATGTTAGGGCCGTCTGCATCCGATTTCTTGCTATGGTAAGATTCTTTTCAGAGGTCCACATAGCCAGATCATCTGCAAACATTGAGCTATGGACTCTTCTTGGTATATTCTCTGTGATATCGTTTATATATACCAGGAAGAGTGTGGGTGATAGTACTCACCCTTGGGGTACTCCCTGCTCAAGTGTCACCTTTTTGTTCATTTACCCTTGTACTTGAACTCTGGCTGTTCTATTTTTGAGGTAGTGGCTGATCCATTTGTACATTTTCCCACAAACTTCACTTCTTCTTAGCTTGACTCTGTCCCTCTTTCCAGACTTTGTCAAATGCCTTTTCTAGTTCCACGCAAACCGCTACTGTGTTTTTGCTCCTGGTAGGCATCTTCTATTTCCTGGGCTATGAGGATGACCTGATCCTCAGTGGATCTGTGCTGTCTAAAGCCTGCTTGCTGTGGAATTAGTATTCGTTTTTCTTCCAGATGCCACATCAGTCTGGTGTTTATCATACGTTCCATCAGTTTGCCTACGCAGCTCAGTAGGCTGATAGGTCTGTATCCATTTGGATCTGTTTTGTCTTTTCTTTTCTTTGGTACTGGTACAAGTACTGCGTCTTTTCATGCCTGGGGTACAATACCCCTTTTCCAGCTTTGGTTCAGGACTGATAGCAGTTTCCTCTTTGCTGTTTGGCCGAGCCCCATTAGCATTTCGTTTGTTATCTTGTCTTTTCAGGGAGATTTCCTTTCCTTTAAAGTTCTCATAGCCTCTTCTATTTCATTCATTGCTAATTGTGCCATCATATGCTCTTCTGGTGCCATGTTGATGTTGTCGTGCCCCTTTTGCTCTTCATTAATGCCTGTATGCCTATCTGCAGGGACCTCAATGTGGTTTGCTGTGGCATAATGTTCAACAAAGGCGTTTGTTGCTTTTTTTCCAGTGAGCATGTTGTCACCCTGCTTGATTGTAATTTGTTTGTTTGATGGAGTTTCGTCATTCATGGCTCTGACTAACTTCCATAGTTTGTTCCCTTCTTTGTCTAAATTGAGGCTTTCTGTTTTGTTTGGAAAGGTAAATGAACCTGGTTGTATACAGACTCAGCAGAGTCTTCTAAGCCAGTATAAAGAAGTCAAGTTATGTACAGAGGCATGGTTTGAACACAGTCTGTGGCTACACGGGTGGCATGCGCTTCTCGCTACACTTAACCATATTCATGAGGTGATGAGACGAGTCGCTCGTGATCATCTGAAACACGATACGAACATCTGTCCATGACCAGGGGGTGTTCGTGTCTGGCAATGCAAGATTGTAGTGAAATATCGTGGTCTAACAGCAAGAACTCATAGCTTACATAAAATAAGAAAACGATCAATCAGCGACAACTAGTCAAGGGATGAGCTTTAACGAGAAACCAAAAAAAAACCTACCTTTGTTCCTGTCAATATTCTGATCTGTACTGACTATATCGCTGAGTTTCAAGCGCTGTTGTGTCTTCTACAGTGCCCTGTTCTATGTTTGACCTACTAATAGTTTCATGACACTCCGTCACTGGTACTGACTGATAAAAGTGTCGTGGGTTACAAACAGACATCTACTATATCAGCGGTTTCTCGAGAACCTGGTCTCTTTATGTGGACCTCACATTCAACTTGTGTATGCCGAATATTTCCTGGCGTTTAGCGACTACCGTTTCTTTCCATCCACCAGCATACACGGAACGTTTATTCAACTAGAGTCAATGTTTCCCAGATAATGAATTTGAAGAAGAAGAAGAAGAAGAAGACAACTTGTTTGATATCTATTGAAATGTCTTCTATGCAAAGTCTGCTGTTGAAGTATCTATTGTATGAGTAAATTAAAACCAATTATATCATTGGGCAGCGTAAAATTGTTTTCCCCCGAGGCGTTCCAACTTTTTAGCTTTTTAATCAAACAAAAATATAAACAGGATATGCTAATTAAATTTAAATCCTTTGTGCCCTCGTTAGTTTTTCTAAGTTATTACACACGAATACAATTTATGTTTGGGCCGTCTTAAGTGGTAATGACTTGAACTTGGCTGTAGCACTAGTAGTACTGGTAGCAGCATTAAGGTGCTAGCACTTGGCGGGTATTCCATGTTTGTTTCTATTACAGACGACCAAGTGTTCGTGTCAGAAACTAATGGACATGCTGGCTTTGATTGGAATCTAGCTTCAGTTTGATTGTTTAATTAACTTTGTTGCTAACATAACCTAGTTAATGATGTTACATGTCATCAAAGTTTTGATAAGTATGGAGCTGCAGGTAAAGATTTCAGGCAAACAACGGTGTAGTGGAGGGGTTGGGATGGGGGGGGGGGGGGGGGGGGGCGAGGAGAGGATGCTGGTCTTGGAATTCAGAAGGTAGGAGAAATAGTGGAGGACCAAAACACACACGGAGAAGAGTACTCCGGACATATAGAAAAGGGATGAGGAAAGCAAAGAGATATCTGGAACAAATGGCACAGCATAGAAAGACTTGATGTGTGTGTGTGTGTGTGTGTGTGTGTGTATGTGTGTGTTAGAGACGTGTTAGAGCGACAGATGGTACAGGATAGGAAGACTTGACGGGAATATGTCGAAGACACAGCTCTGTGGGTAGCTAACAGATTTTGAGTGAGGATTCATTGACATTTTCTACATCTCTACATCTTCTTCCAGCTCATCAGCTGTCGTGCTGGCTGGCACAGTCCCACAGGTCTCTCTAGTTCATTGTTCAGATCACTTTATTAGCCTGTAACAACATTCTTAGGGAAGGTGAACTGTTTTTAAAAAAAAATGTGCTTGTTATCTCCCATCTAGATCTTGTAATTCCCATGTACAGCTATTATCTCCCATGTAAGCTTGTTATTTCCCATGTACAGCTATTATCTCCCATGTAAGCTTGTTATTTCCCATGTAAGCTTGTTACCTGCCATCTACAACTTGTTATCTCCCATGTACTGCATGTTATCTCCCATGTACAGAATGTTATCTCCCAAGTAAGCTTTTATCTCCTATATAGAGTTGTTAGTTATTGTTTTATGCAGTAACATGTTGCATGTCTGTGTCGCAGCATGCACTATCAACCACAGACATAATCTCTTTAGTTATGGCATGACTGTTTATAAATCACAATGTGTCAGTAAGCCACAAATGTGAGGAATATCCTGGATGACACAGGCAGAGAGAACGGTTGGTCAGTTGAGCGCAGCAGAGACCACAAACAAGGGGCAAGAATGGATTCACACTGGAGACAAAATGGCAGACTACCACTGGGTCATTCTCGTTCTGGGAAGAGAATGTTGGGACTGGGGCAATGGGAAAGTGGACCTCGGGGTTAAACAACTCATCAGTTGGGCGCATGAGAGGACATAGTAGGAGGGTGTATAACAAGCGAGCTACAGGTACAATCAGTATCTACACTATTCACCATTTGCTAGTTAGAGGTGAGCACCTTTGGGCATGCCCGGAGTGCATTGAATCGATTCTCAACAGAATAGAACAGTTTTCTATATGCGCCATGTGCCAGATTGGATGAGCAGCACACTCAAAAAGCCAAATACCAAATACAGTGACCAGTTTGCAAAGCTGAGTTGAAATACATTTTATACATCGGTGAAAGAAATTGATTGATTGCTTCTGGATAGATCCACATGCAATTATTATGCATGAAAGGACAAAGTACCAACAAGTGAAAAAGCAACAAGAGACCTTGATGAAACAGATGAAAACAAAGGCAGCATACAGTTGGGGAACAGCTGTAACCGAAAACCATAACATGCAGTACAAAGTTGAGATATTCGTGTAAAACATTGCGGCCCTCAACGTCTCGGGATGTTGATGAGCCACGCCTTTTTTTTTTCTTAGCCGCATAGTCGACACTGCTGTTGGAGATGAAGTGTCCCGCACTCGCTTTACAAAGCGATGAACGGAAACGGTGTGCGATCGAATCCCGCAAGTTTCAAACGACCCCTGGTCTCAATGGAGGTGCTTCATCCAGAGTTACTTCCAGTCGTGTTGACTTATGTCTGGACTTATGTCTTGCCACTGATCCAAGGTAGCTGGGGACCAGAGAGTAGGGTAGATGATCAGCGCAGTTACTCCCTCACTATAATCCAAATACAGCACAAGTTACGTCATCAAGACACAGCCGTCTGATGGTATCACCATCTTGGCTTGCGAGGGACAACTAATTTTGTTATGAGGTGAAGTGGGCAGTTACCTTCTTTTGCTAATAATAAACCAGATACATATTTACAGCTGGTTCGACTAGAGCGTGCCGGTCAGGCGAGTTGAACCAGCCCTGGTTTTTGTCGTGAAGATCGAGTGCTCTACCATCGTGTCAATAACCGTGGATCATCATCATCATGTGGTTGGTCAAACCTGAGACTGATTGTAAGGTTGTCTGAGAGTGGTTGTTATGTTGTCTGAGACTGGCTGTAAGGTTGTCTGAGCATGTCTCTCCAGCTACCCTATCCTCTGGTTGATCAGTCCAAAGATTGGTTGTAAGATTGTTTGAGTATGTCTCTCCATTGGACCCTATCCTCTGCAGCTCTCTTCATTGCAGAATAAGTTCGTACTTTAATGTCCCTGCATGCCCGAGATGTAAAGGTAAGTCTTGGACGCACCGGTCCTCTCTTCCCTTGAATCTTGCATCCTAGTATCGTCCGTAGAAGACTTTCACGTCTCATATTGTGACCCATCCAACTCAACCGACGTTTTTGTATCATATGCAATATTTGTCTTTGTGCGCCTACGTCATTGAGTACATTGTTATTGGATCATCTTTCTGTCCATCTCACTCTTTCCATTCTACGGTATCAGCCTATTTCAAACCTTCCAATCTTTATTTCATCCTTCTTTGCCAAAGTCCATGTTTCAGGCCCATACAGTTCAATTGGGCATATATGAGTGGCTTTATTCTTGTCCTGAGTTCTATCCTGATATTCTTTAAAGTTAACAATTTCTTTTTTTTATCTGAAGTCCTTTTCTTGCATTACAATCCTTGTCTTGATTTCTGTCTCATTAGGCGCATCTTCTGTTGTGGTTTTGCTCAAATAATTTAAACTTCTGTACTTGTTCGATTCTTTCTCCATTGATATATATATTGATTCGCCTATGTTGCTTGGATATCACCAAAGTCTTTGTCTTCGTGAGTTTATTTTCATGCCAAACTCTTTGACCATGCTTAAAAATGTGTCCAAGCTCTCTTTGCAACCACGTATAACATGGCTAAATTTCTAGAGGAGGTCAAGAACAAGGTGGATCGATGACGTTAAAGAAACACCACAGAGGAACGGATTGAAATATCAACGGTCACGTAGAGGGTACAAGAAAGAAGACTCCCCACGGGTCTAAGTGGACAGACGAGATGAACATGATCTGAGAACGGACGAGGAGAAAGAACCGTTTGGAAAGTCTGTTCTATGTTTGGTCTGCTCTCAGAGCGATCACCTGGCCAGCCTGATCTTAGCGCGGGAATGAGAGACTGCTGATCGTGTGATTCACAAAGACGTCTGAGAAGAACATCCCAGAAATTGTTTATTCATTGATGGTGATATAAACATTACTACTCCTCTCACTTCCATCATCACACAGCTGACAATGTTTGTCCTCAAGCGAGGTAAGACTAGACACTAGTGAGACAGACCAGCAGAACAATGGTCGGATGCTGGATCAAAGTCCCATCAGGGCTATCCCTATCCTTACCTCTTAAATCATTGTTCATGTAAACAAACTTCATTGTTTGGGTATTGGGTATAATTTTCAAAGTCATTTCTAAAAAAAATTAAACAAAAACAGCTCTTAGAATATTAGATAGACTAATTCTTGAAAAATTCAGTGGCACCCCAATGATGCCTAAATATCGATAACCGTAAATATTTATTTCAAGAACCCAATTTGAAATTGATAAAATTTATAGTAGAGATGTATCATATTGGAAATAATTGATATCATTTATAGTAGAGATGTATCATATTGGAAATAATTGATATCATTTATAGTAGAGATGTATCATATTGGAAATAATTGATATCATTTATAGTAGAGATGTGTGTGTCATATTGGAAATATGTTCCCTGTTATAAACTTTTGATTGGACAAAAATGTTAGTTTATTGTACTGAGGCGATAGCCAAAGGAAAGAGGAAGAATGGGTCCATACTGGTGATAGAATGATAGTCATAGAGTACCAGAGTCATAACCTTAGGTGGCTTAGACAAGGAATGCAGAGAACGGAGCAACGGGAGGGCAGAGCACGAGGTCAATCAGCTGATAACTGAGAATACACAGAACGTTATTTATCTAGATTTAGCCAAGGCCTTTGATAGAGTACCCCATCAAAGATTATTTCGAAAGTTAAAATCACGTGGAATAGGTGGGGAAGTTGCCAAATGGATTGAAAATTGGTTAACGGGAAGAAGGCAGAGGGTGGGCATAAATAAGGAGTACTCTGAGTGGTGTGAAGTGAAAAGTGGAGTGCCACAGGGCTCGGTTTTGGGACCAATTTTGTTCTTGATATATATAAATGATTTGGACATTGATATGAGATCCATGATTGCAAAATTTGCTGATGACACAAAACTATGCAGTAGTGTCTCATCTAAAGCGGAAGTGGATATATTGATGTCGGATTTAGATAAAATTCGAGAATGGTCTGTAAGCTGGCAAATGGAGTTTAATGTAGATAAATGTACAGTCATCCACATGGGTAGATCCAATATGGAACATAAATACAGAATGGGAGAAAACAATATTAGAAAGATAGATAAGGAAAGGGACCTAGGGGTTATAATAGATCATACAGGAAAGGTGAGTGAGCAAGTTAAGGTAGCAGTGAAAAAGGCAAATGCAATGTTAGGTATGATAAAAAGAAATATTAAACATAGGAGCAAGGAAGTGATCGTCAAACTGTATAAAGCTTTAGTTAGACCTAGATTGGAGTACTGTGTACAGGTGTGGAGTCCTTATCATAGAGGGGATATAAACATGCTGGAAAGAATACAAAAAAGAGCGACAAAGATGATAGTGGGATTCCAGAATTACAGTTATGAGGAACGACTCAGAAAAACCGACCTACAGTGTCTCGAAGAGAAGAATTCGAGGTGACAATACAGGTTTATAAGATGATCAGAGGAACGGATAAATTAGACTATAACAACACTTAACAAGTTTTTTAAAATACAGCTACCTATAAGAACAAGAGGGCATAGCTACAAATTAACTAAAGAGAGGTCCAGATTAGATATTAGGAAGTGAAAATGAGAGCCACATAGTCTTGCTGACAGATGCTCTCACCGTAGTCACAGCGCTAAAAAGCCAGAAAAACACTGAGCTTAATGACTTAAGAGCAGCACTCTGCAAACTGTGCCAGCTGTCCGCACCAAAAAGGGTAGTGGTACAGTGGGTTCCGTCACACTGCAACATCCAAGGCAACGAGGAGGCAGACAGACTGGCAAAAGAAGGTGCAAGGCTACCACAAACAGATACCAGTATGACGTACGAAGAGTCAAAACGGCTTATCAAAGCCAGGTACATTACCAAATGGGAAACCGAACATACTGGTTACACCAAAAACGATGCCTATTACCAGTTGAACCGAAGAGAGCAGGTCGTTGTCTTCAGACTTCGCACTGGCCACAATAGACTGAGGTACCACCTATTCAACAAATTGAAGATAGGGTGTACCGACGAATGCCCGTGCGGTACTGGTAAAATGACAACTGAACATCTGCTGCAGAACTGCCCGACATACGGGGATCAGAGAGAGCAGATGTGGCCATTGCCAGTGGAACTGCAAGACAAGCTCTATGGTAGTGGCGAGAGTCTCAGGACGACCGCCGCTTTTTTCGAAAAAATAATGGTTGCTGTCTGACTGTGTACGCAGAAGAAGAAGAAGAAGATATTAGGAAATATTTTTAGTCAGAGAGTGGTAAATGCTTGGAATGCATTGCCAGGGGAGGTAGTGGAGGCAGGGACAGTTAATGCATTTAAGAATAAATTAGGTGCTCATAGCTTTTAGAGCAAGGTGATGTAAATGAAACTGGTTGTATGCAGAGTAAAGACGTTAAGTTAAGGAGAGTGGCGCTGTCATATACACAGTCGGACATCAGGCCGGGGCTTCTCGGCTAGAGTGAGAGGAGAGGTCGTTGCTGGGCGTAGTAGAGCATACATGTCAACAAAATCCAGTAGGAGAATGGAGACGTAAGCAGTGACCTCAGCACTGAAATAGATATCTGAGACTTCTATAACAAAGACAGTCAAAATCTGTCCCTGGCGCTAGCAGTCAACGTTGGGTTGCTGACCGCTACAGTTCATGCTCTGGTCAGCTGACGCTAGCAGCCAACCTTGGGTCGCTGACCGCTACAGTTCATGCTCTGGTCAGCTGACGCTAGCAGTCAACCTTGGGTTGCTGACTGCTAGTATGTCATATCATCTTGTTTTTCCATTTCACATTTTTCATAAAGAAGTTTCAGTTTTAGTGAGTAAAGTTAGTCCAAGACATCACGGCACAGGCTGAGTGGCCTTCTTGCCTATTAACACGGTCCTAGGTGGTTGCCAAGCCCAGAATCTACTCTCCTCTCTCGACAATTCCACTGTTGTCCCTTGAATATGTTATGTCGCAGAACATGGACACTCGTAAAGTTGCTGGAGGACAAATTGAGAGTGACCAAACCTCTCTTGAAAGACGCTTGGAATCAATCTCCGCAACAAATATGTGCAAAATCTCCACAATTCTGACATATGACAATTGTCCTTGGTGAATGATGCGGTAATCTATGCAGACCAGGCAAAACATATTGGTAGGTCACATGGTGCAACAAAACGATGGTCGATGGAGCACGGCGACAGCAACCTGGTACCACCAAGGCAAAAAGAGGCAGCGATGAAGACCTCTAGTTTGTTGGTCAGACTCCCTTGCTGTCCGCAACAACATCCGAGACGTTTCTTGTGCAGTGCTTACTACCTACTGGACTTCTGTAGCCAAAGACTGGTTCGATGCAAACGATGGAGCTCTTTTCAGTACTGTATGTAGCACTATCTCTCTTATCACAGAACAGATCAAACATCTACACATTAAATGTTCAAGCACATCATTTGGTCTCACAAAGAAAACGTTTTTCTTTTTTTGTTTGCCTTATTTCTCTATTCCCCAAGGTGGTGTACTTTGCACTGTTTTTATTTTGCGCCTGTCAACCCAGTGCATCCGACATTGGCAAGAAATTTTTTTAAGGGTCTGCTTCCTCCTGCATTTTCTAAGGGTTCGCTTCCCCCTGGGTAATAGCTGGTGCTGTGATGAAAAGCGAACCCAGCACCTTCAGCTTGTAAGCCATGTCACTTAACCACTAGCCCACAACCTCCCCATCAACTCTTTTGTCTCAGCTCTGCACCCTCTGGCCAGATCTGGTATCTCATTTCCCTATAGAGTGGGCATTCCTGTAGAATGTGTTCAGGATTCTGGGCCCCCTGTTCCATACGGACACTCATCGGTGTGTGAGATCTGTAGTGACCAGTTCTCAGACGAGATAAGGTAGTTTGTTGGTTTCTTTTAAGTTGGTGAATTGGGTCTGGTGTACTGCTTATGTTTCTGTCTTCTCTCCGTCTGTGTATATACTGATTTCTGATTATGTTCTGGATCTCTGTACGTACTATTGTACGTACATTTGACTTTGGCATGCAACACATGAACTAATTGAATTGATAAACATGGTGTGGCTTCATTCATTTGGTCTCTCCCTTTTAACACCCTAATGTCAGTGTACTAAATTAGCTCATTTTTTAATTGTTGAGGTATTTTTATGGATCATATGTCAGGTGTTCTTTTGAAAATATAATTCAATGTGCTTTTTTAACAAGACAAGAGTTACAGAGAGTATTAAAAGACATACTTTTGCAAGCTTTCCTTAAAACAGAAATACAGGCAAAATCAATAGATGATACAACCAGATGTTCAGATCCAAATACTCTCATTCGAGCAGCTCAAAGAACTATTGATGCCATCCCGATGAATGGATACACTGCATTTAAAGCCACCATCAAAGCAGGTTATGGCGTTTATATAAAATGTTCGGACGGATCCTCGGATGAACTGTCTGGTGCTTGCGGGGAGGTTTGCTCCAATTATGAAGCCGAGATCACTGCACTTGAAGCCGCTTTGTACCATCTGAGGATAGTTGTTGATGCCTCTTCTTCAAAAGCCCAAAACATTATTTTCACAGATTCCATGTCAGGTCTTCAAGCATTAGAAGTTGCTGGTCATTGTAGACCTGATCTTATCCAAATATCTCTAGACATCGACCCAATTATCACTTACAGTTCTGTCAAAGTAGTTCTACAGTGGATCCCTGGATACTCAAGCACACCAGGCAATGACAAGGCAGACGGACCAGCAAGGGAGGGATCAAGACAAGAACAGCCACACACAGCAACAACTTTACAAACAGATGGGCCATGGGAAACACAGGAAGGGAGGTCTACAGACATATGGCAAGCCCCAGTCCAAATGGGAGTGTAAATCAACTCACAAGGAAGGATCAGAGCATCATTTTCCGTCTGAGAACCCAACACATCCCACTAAACAAACACCTGAACAGAATCCAACACATCCCACTAAACAAACACCTGAACAGAATCCAACACATCCCACTAAACAAACACCTGAACAGAATCCAACACATCCCACTAAACAAACACCTGAACAGAATCCAACACATCCCACTAAACAAACACCTGAATAGAATCCAACACATCCCACTAAACAAACACCTGAACAGAATCCAACACATCCCACTAAACAAACACCTGAACAGAATCCAACACATCCCACTAAACAAACACCTGAACAGAATCCAACACATCCCACTAAACAAACACCTGAACAGAATCCAACACATCCCACTAAACAAACACCTGAACAGAATCCAACACATCCCACTAAACAAACACCTGAATAGAATCCAACACATCCCACTAAACAAACACCTGAACAGAATCCAACACATCCCACTAAACAAACACCTGAATAGAATCCAACACATCCCACTAAACAAACACCTGAACAGAATCCAACACATCCCACTAAACAAACACCTGAACAGAATCCAACACATCCCACTAACCTTTAGCCTGCCTCATTTTTTTTGACAAAAATTTGACCTAATTAATTTTCTGAATTTGTCGCTATGGTAGTGTCTTTCAAAATTTATAACTTTTATGTTTGTTTGTCAATAAATATGATTTTCTTACGTATAGAAACACAATTGCATAACAAACATGTGGATGTTATTGTTTTTGTTGTGTGTTTGTATGTTTTTGAGATACAAAAAGATGAAGTTGAAATTTATGAAAATCTCTGAAAAAATTTGGGCTCGACCACTAGGCCTAGTCGCTCCGATAGAAAACCATGGAAATCACAACGTATCGATACTGTGTTTTCAATATCGACACAAATGTTAGTTTCCAATTCAAACGTAGTTCTTTCATTTAAACAAACAAAATAAACAGATCTACTCGATAAAGATCTTTCCCAACAACCTACTTCCCCTTTCGCAAAAAGTCGGCTTGCTCCAAACGGCGTATACAAAATTAAAACTGTTCAGAAGCCATTTGTAATCGCACATACGATACTTTAACCGACAAAATATCGTGTATATATGGAGTATGTATTCAGCAGTAAAAAATGGCTGTCGGGAGTGACTCCGTTCAAAAAATAAAATTTTTTTCCGTACACCGTTTTTGTAGGCCGAGTGTGTCAAGATGATCTCTAAACAAACACCTGAACAGAGCCCAACACACCCCCCTAAACAAACACCTGAACAGAATCCAACCACAACACACTCTTGAGTGCCAGCTGTGTACACACCCATACGAAACCGTTGATCATCATCTCTTTGAGTGCTCAATGATTTTAAGAAAATGCTTCTTCGTCCGAGTCCAGATAAATGGAACTTTGTATGACACTAGACAACAGCTGATAAACACATGCAGATACCATTGCATGGCATTGGACCAGATGCTGCTGGATCCGTAATAACAAGACAGAATTATTTATCTGGCTTAGTGAGCGGAACATGGTATTTAAAATGGGTTCAGTATAGAGTATAGGTATATTTTACATTTTGTTGTGATAACACAATGTATTGTGTAAGATTACAATTATCGTTCAATATGTGCACTCGTCGTCAAGAGAAAGTTGATTGACAATGAGTGACAGTCGAGAGATGTCGTAAGCTACGAACGTTATGGGCTGTGTCGGTGAGCTACAAATGTTATGGGCTGTGTCAGTGAGCTACGAATGTTATGGGCTGTGTCAGTGAGCTACAACCGTTAGGGGCTGTGTCAATGAGCTACGAACGTTATGGGCTGTGTCAGTGAGCTACGAAAGTAATGGGCTGTGTCGGTGAGCTACGGATGTTATGGGCTGTGTCAGTGAACTACGAACGTAATGGGCTGTGTCGGTGAGCTACGGATGTTATGGGCTGTGTCGGTGAGCTACGGACGTAATGGGCTGTGTCAGTGAGCTACGGATGTTATGGGCTGTGTCAGTGAGCTACGGATGTTATGGGCTGTGTTGGTGAGCTACGGATGTTATGGGCTGTGTCAGTGAGCTACGAACGTAATGGGCTGTGTCAGTGAGCTATGAACGTAATGGGCTGTGTCAGTGAGCTACGGATGTTATGGGCTGTGTCAGTGAGCTACGGATGTTATGGGCTGTGTCGGTGAGCTACGAACGTAATGGGCTGTGTCGGTGAGCTACGAATGTAATGGGCTGTGTCGGTGAGCTACGAATGTAAATGGGCTGTGTCGGTGAGCTACGAGCGTAATGGGCTGTGTCGGTGAGCTGCCGATGTTATGTGCTGTGCCAGTGAGCTGCAACCGTAATGGGCTGTGTCGGTGAGCTGCAACCGTTATGTGCTGTGTCGGTGAGCTGCAACCGTTATGTGCTGTCGGTGAGCTGCAACCGTTATGTGCTGTGTTGGTGAGCTGCAACCGTTATGTGCTGTGTCGGTGAGCTGCAACCGTTATGTGGTGTGTCGGTGAGCTGCAACCGTTATGTGCTGTGTTGGTGAACTGCAACCGTTATGTGCTGTGTCGGTGAACTGCAACCGTTATGTGCTGTGTTGGTGAGTTACTCGCTACGGAAGTTATGTGCTGACATGTCTAACCTGTCTCGACTGTATTTAAATAGTAGCGCTGTTACGCGCGAGTGATACCACAGCAGACACATTAGAGCTGTCTCATTCAGCAGATGCCATCTGAAATGGCTCGTGTATGGATGCCGATGGTTCCTCTAGCCCACTGGTTGTACACACCAAATTTGATCCGTTCCAGGCACCTCTGCCTGCTTGCTGCAAGTCTGATTACATCTCCGGCAGTCCGTGTGTTGTTGATTCATTGATTACAGTGTCGTCATCTAGAAGGCAGTGATTGGTTGGTTTCAGTATGTTCCCATAATCTTTATGTAATGTCTTAGACACTTTTGAAACCATGATATTGACTCTTACATGACCAGGGCAGTAGATCCACATATCCTACCCGAAGGTTTGATGCCTCTACGACTACTACCCCCCACCCATGCCAAAACCATCTGTTCTGGACCTCCACGGGATTGACTCCTGATCATTGTTGTCTTTATTCTCATCTAATTAATCGTTGGTTTCAGATGGCCGAACAGAGACTGTCCACTTTGACAAGATAACTTCGAGGATACAGAAGTTGTGTTACGGGCTACATAAGGATTTTGTCGACCCAGTAAGTTTAACTGCTTCTTATTTATTGTTAAATTGTGCAAAGATAAAAACTCTAGCACTCGTTATGATCGTAGCGGTGTGTGTGTGGCTGAGCCATGCATATATATTTTGTTTTGGCTGAGCCATGCATATATATTTTGTTTTGTAGGCATTGGAAGTATTAAATATGGTTTTAGCGATTCATTTTTTGAACGCAGCCATTTCTTAAAATAGGACAGGATATTTCTTGAGGAGAATGGACAGTTTTAGTGTATTTAAAACAGCTGTCCCACTGCACCGGGTTTGAATCCTGCCATGTCCAGTTTGGCAGACGCTTGGTTTTATCCTCGGTTCAACGGTTCCTTTGTGTACAGAAGGTAATTGCTACCAACCTGCCAAGAAACAGAAGAGGGTGTAAGAGGCGACATTCTGCAAACGGCATGCTGCCCACATTTCCACCGAGACTCCCCGCAAACACTTACCTCTAATTTTGTATGCGTTCGTTGTGTTTAATTTATTATTCTAGAACCAGTTCTGTTGTCTCTGACTTCCTGTGGCAATGCATTCCAAGCATTCACCACTCTTTGACTAAAAAAAATACTTCCTAATATCTAATCTGGACCTTTAGTTAATTTACATCTGTGCCCTCTTGTTCTTATAAACCTGTATTAAGTTACCTCGAATTCTTATCCTTTCTAGAAACTAGGCCGGTTAGAAAAACATTTCCTCATAGCTGTACTTCTGGAATCCCACTATCAGCTTTGTTTTAATAACCTACCGTATGGAGAGGAGACTAACGTCTGGTCAGGTGGAGAGAGGGTACTCTTGTCTGGTCATGCAAAACATACTGTCCAAGGGGCCCCCACCTCGACTTCTCATAATTCTGCCTAGAAACGAGCTGTTTTTATGCAGCCCGGCTAGCAAAGTGGGGGATTGAAGTGATCTCTCCAGGGGCGAACATGCAAATGAAATCAAGCATAGCACAACCGCCTGGAAGACCACGGGCCACCTTCATCAGCACACTTGGGATGTGAGGAATGCTACTACAACTCGCCACCTAGTGCAATTTTCAGGCCACACAAAAAAGAAAACTTACTCATTGTAGGAATTAACCAAGAAAAGCCCGTCACAGATGTGTATTTTGGGTCATTCCCCTTTAGCTCTTCCCACGGAAACTGCTCTGGCCTCCAGTTCAACCATTCTTTGATCTCCCCGCTGTTCTATTCTCACGTGTGTACTTAGTCAAAGCATGTTTGGCAGAGTTGTTAGAAAGCTTGTCTCACATGAAGGGAGCTGAGGTTGATCAGCGGTAGTAGCATGGTCCAGTTATAAACGGGTATCTTGACTTATGGAAGACAATCCGGAGAAATGAGCTGGTCAGATCTCAATGAAGTCTCAACACTTCATCCAAGTTGACAGTGTCTATCTTTCTCACATCTACTTGCAAGGTTGTTGAACCCATTCCATGGGGCAGTTCTTATCAATTTGTATTCTCTTTTATCCGGCTGTTTTGGGTTGTGTTCTCTACGAGTTGGTGAAAATGGGGGTATCTTCTACAGGTCAGGTGATTCCGTAGCTGGTGAGGTCGCTGGGGCACACATGAAGACAACCCTACGCCACTTCTCTCTGTCAGAGATTGCTACCTGTGCCTCCTCTGGTCGGAGATTGTCCCATTCTTTTACGTTCTCCCACCTCTGTTTGGGATGATCTCTTCGTCGTCTGCCTCGCACTTTTCCGTGCATGACAGTTTGATCTCAATATGTGGCCGTACCGAGCGAGTTTCCGTCTTTTGACAGTTGACAAGAGGTCTCCTAAAGGTCATATTACTTGTAATTCTTTCTCGTATTTCCTCATTTGTAACTCGATCAAGGCCTTTATCCTCCGCTGCAGGTCAGTTGCAATTGTCCATATCTCACACGCATAGAGGAATATTGACAGGACCAGAGTACGCATTAATCCGATCTTCGTGCATATGGCTAACCGTTTATCTTGCCAGATTTTGTTACGCTTCTATAGAATGAATACTGGCTGGAAGGAAGATTTGAAAGTTGATCCAGAATCTACGTCCTTGGTGCAACTGGTTGAATTAGCTGTGAAACGAGGGGCGGCGAGGAAGGTACACCACACGGGGATCCAAAGACGTCTGGTTAACCAGCACAGGACCGGAGCGGCCAGTCATCACGTGCTGGCAGACATACGGAGGATGATATCCGTACGCGTATGGACTTGTCCCGAGTGCGTTGAAGATGATCCGACAACTAACTAGAATGTTGAAGATGATCCGACAACTAACTAGAATGTTGAAGATGATCCGACGACTAACTAGAATGTTGAAGATGATCCGACGACTAACTAGAATGTTGAAGATGATCCGACAACTAACTAGAATGTTGAAGATGATCCGACAACTAACTAGAATGTTGAAGATGATCCGACAACTAACTAGAATGTTGAAGATGATCCGACAACTAACTAGAATGTTGAAGATGATCCAACTAACTAACTAGAATGTTGAAGATGATCCGACAACTGACTAGAATGAATACAAGTACTATTTCATGCCATTTTTCATTCTGTGAGCATCTGTCTACTTACAGGCTGCAATCACTCTCAAGGTTATCAGTGGGCTGTACAATGGCGTGACAACTGTGGAACTAGACAACCTGGCTGCTGAGACTTCGGCAACAATGACCACAAAACATCCAGACTATGCTATCCTCGCGGCTCGGATCGCCGTCTCCAACTTGCACAAGGAAAGCAAGAAAGTTTTCAGTGGTATGTTTGGCTGTTTTGTCTCTTAACAGTCCCATTTTGTCTAGGTTGTTCACTTTGAAAATCTGTATTTTGTTTGTGTGTAGAGACATAAAGGACTACTTGGTGTTGTTTTTGTTGTGTTAGTTTCTGAGATACAAGAAGATGAATGTGAAAATTTTAAAAAACGCAACATTTTGATTTTGCCCGTTTCGCGGGGAATCAGGATCGTCAGAATGTGAAAATAGTCACAGAACACCGATAGTGTTTCTTACAAGATCGTCAAATCTGCTATTTTCCCTTACAAATGCATTTAATGCAGCTAAATAAACAAATTAAACAGATCTATCTCAGAAAAATATGTCGCAACAACTTACCTTTATCAGCAGCAATAATGGAATAATCCGCAAGTCGTCTAGAAAAAGAAAACACATCGTTTCAAAATCTCTTTCAAACTAACTATACCAGCCATTTTGGTTGTTTACATCGGCAATGACGACATTTCCTATATTTAGATGCTTCGTACGCAGTCAGACAGTAACATTTATTTTTTCGAAAAAAGCAGCCGTCATCCTGAGGCTGTCGACACTGCCATAGAGCTTGTCTAGTGTTGCCACTGGTGATGGCCACATCTGCTTTCTCTGATCCTCGTATGTCGGGCAGTTTTGCAGCAAATGCTCAGCACAACCAGTACCGCACGGGCATTCGTCGGTACCACCTATCTTCAATTTGTTGAATAGGTGGTACCTCAGTCTATTGTGGCCAGTGCGAAGTTTGAAGACCACGACCTGCTCTCTTCTGTTCATCTGGTAATATGCATCGTTTTTGGTGTAGCCAGTATGTTCGGTTTCCCATTTGGTCATGTATCTAGCTCTAATAAGCCGTTTTGACTCTTCGTATGTCGCACTAGGATCTGTTTGTGGTAGTTTTGCACCTTCTTTTGCCAGTCTGTCTGCCTCCTCGTTGCCTTGGATGTTGCAGTGAGATGGAACCCACTGCACCACTACCATTTTTGGTGCAGCCTGCTGGCATAGTTGACAGAGTACTGCTCTTTAAATCATTAAGTTCAGTATTTTTCTGGCTTTTTAGCGCTGTGACTACGGCCAAGGCATCTGTAAGCAGGACTATGTGGCTTTCATTCCTTTTACCTGTCACCATTTCTTCCACTGCCGGCCTCAGTGCCTCTGCCTCCGCTCTGAAATTGCTTGTGTATTTTCCAGTAGCGAATGACAGTGTTATTTTTCTGCCATTTGGTAGGCTCAGGAATGCTCCTGCCCCTCCGTTCTGTGTTGTGTCTGTTACGGAACCGTCGGTGTATGCATGGGTCCAGTCCATGCTTATTTAGATTCAAAATGGCCGTGTTTCAATCGGCGTTAATACACGGCAATGCTCTGGAATAATTTTTTGATGGCGATCAGCAAATTTTTCTTGTTGCGTGGCTGTTTACACGGCCTTTAGGTGCACGTGGAACAGTTTTAGTTGTCTGGCCATCCAGACATTCACGTGTTAAAGGTTAAAAAAATATGTATTTTTTATTATGAGAACCTTATGCCCGAGATAATTTAATTAAGTATCTTTAGATCATGCTTTTAGCTCAATTTGTTTATTATTGAATCATATTTTGGGATCAAGATGCTGAGCAGCGCATGAGCTGCAGTGGTCAGCGACCCATAGCTGACTGCTAGCGTCAGGGCAAGCGAACCATAGCTGCCAAGACCCTTCTACACCTCTGCGCGGTGATCCTGGATAACAGGCTGCATCAAGGCAGACTGGCTAAGGAAAAGGGATCGAAGAGGGAATGCTAACCCGGTGCTCAAAAATGCTTGCTGAAGTCGGATGTGTTGGACCAAAAGGTGCAAATATCGCAGCCAAGCTGTAAACTACGACACAACGCATTCCGTTCTCTGGACTACATTCTGCTACTTAAGCTCTTTCGTGGTTTGGTAGTGGGAGATTGAGAACGAACGAAGAAGAAGAAGAATCATATTTTGAATAAATCTTTGACGTACAGAGTCACGACACTTGCATCGGATTGTAAACCAAATTTAGATTAAGTGAAGTAAACGACACCAGTTGTATACAGACACGGCAGAATCTTCTAGACCAGTATAAAGACGTTAACCTTTTTAAGGCACTAATGTCCGCATAGGTGGACAAGTAAAAATACTCCCAGTCCACTTAAACGGACACGCAATAAGAAAATTTGTCGATCATCATCAAAAAATTATTCTAGAGCATTGCCGTGTGTAAACACCAGTTGAATACGGCAATTTTGAATCTATATATAGGGATGCTGTCATTGCCGTTAAATGACTGAAACGACGTGTTTGCGTTTTCGGGACGACTTGCGGATTATTCCATTATTGCGGGTGATAAAGGTAAGTTGTAAGTTATACATACATATTTTTGGGAGCTCAATCTGTTTAATTTGTTTATTTAGCAGTATTAACTACATTTGTAAGGGAAAATTGCAAATTTGACGATCTTGTAAGAAAAACTATCGGTGTTCTGTGACGATTTTCACATTCCAGCGGTCCCGATTCCCCGCAAAATGGGCAGTCGAAATGTTGCGTTTAAACAAATTTTTCACATTCATTTTCTTGTATCTCATAAACTAACACACACACACATCAAAAACGTTAACACCAACAAGTTCTTTATTCATTTATGTCTCTACACACAAACAAATCATATTTATACAACAAACAAAAGAAATACAGATTTTCAAAGTGAACAACCTAGAAAAACGTGACGTGCTGAAAAATAATTCAGTGGCTGCGGGAACTTCCGTACTTTTATAATTCAGGGCCCTAAAGGTTAAGTTATAAGTTATAGATATAAATATTTATGCTTTGATCATTATTAACAATTTGTGGTTATTTTTAACTGTTACAAATCTTGTTCTTCAGATGCTATGGCTGACTTGTACAACTGGATCAATCCCAAAACCAGCAAACACTCCCCCATGATCTCTAGGGAAACATACGATATTATTGTCAAGAATGCTGATGTACGTAGAAGTTTGTGATATGTTCGTGTTCTTAGGTGACATGTACTTCTACAGGGGCAGATGGTCCTGTGCAGGTCCTGGCTCTGGCTTGAGCTGGATGTAGCCGGAAGGATTTCCTGCTTAGCGGGCTAGGCTCGAGCAGCTTGTAACTCCGCTGTGGAGGGTGGTTAACCGATTTGTGAGGTCATCTTAATAGACTCAAACACTAGACCAAAGTAGACCCGCATCCTGTTAGGTGCCATCTATGCTGCTCTAAACAAACTAACCAACCATGCCTGTGTTATGCCATGTCGCACAGTTAGTCGCCTCATACGACATGCTCTCTGTGGGGCAGTGGTGCTATTCTTGTCGTACACAAAGACCCCGGTGGACCACTCGGATGTTCGTGTACTCGTGGCAATGTGATGAATGCTGCTGTGCGTACAAGCTTCTCAATGTATTTTCGTGTACTTGAATGTGTGGTAACATTTATCTTGTTTTTCTTGTAATGTGTAAGTTGTTTTATGTTACTACCGGATCAATATGGTAATCACACCAAAATATAACCAAAAGGACTTGTCTGTGATTGAAAGTGGATGTGTGGACAAAATGAGGCAAACTTATCGAACAGCAAACACTACGTCAGACAAATGTGAGGTACATGCATACGATCAGTAGGGTCCAGAGGGACGGACATTCTGTGTTAGATACATACATACAATCTGTAGGATCTAGAGGGACTGACCTGACATTCTGTGTTAGATACATACATACGATCTGAGGTCTAGAGGGACTGACCTGACATTCTGTGTTAGATACATACATACGATTTGAGGTCTAGAGGGACTGACATTCTGTGTTAAATACATACATACAATCTGTAGGATCTAGAGGGACTGACCTGACATTCTGTGTTAGATACATACATACAATCTGTAGGATCTAGAGGGACTGACATTCTGTGTTAGATACATACATACAATCTGTAGGATCTAGAGGAACTGACCTGACATTCTGTGTTAGATACATACATACGATCTGTAGGATCTAGAGAGACTGACCTGACATTCTGTGTTAGATACATACATACAATCTGTAGGATCTAGAGGGACTGACCTGACATTCTGTGTTAGATACATACATACGATCTGAGGTCTAGAGGGACTGACCTGACATTCTGTGTTAGATACATACATACGATTTGAGGTCTAGAGGGACTGACATTCTGTGTTAAATACATACATACAATCTGTAGGATCTAGAGGGACTGACCTGACATTCTGTGTTAGATACATACATACAATCTGTAGGATCTAGAGGGACTGACATTCTGTGTTAGATACATACATACAATCTGTAGGATCTAGAGGAACTGACCTGACATTCTGTGTTAGATACATACATACGATCTGTAGGATCTAGAGAGACTGACCTGACATTCTGTGTTAGATACATACATACAATCTGTAGGATCTAGAGGGACTGACCTGACATTCTGTGTTAGATACATACATACGATCTGTAGGATCTAGAGGGACTGACCTGACATTCTGTGTTAGATACATACATACGATCTGTAGGATCTAGAGGGACTGACATTCTGTGTTGAGTATGTGGGTCTCATCCACAGAGTTTGTCGAGCTGACATGTATCAGTAATCTCAATAATCATGTAGCACTAATCTCTCTCATTAATCATGTAAGATTTTTTCTTAACCAAATTCATTTAATAAATAATTTTCTGAAAATTGTCTCGACAGCGTTTGAATTCTGCAATCATCTATGACCGAGACTACTCCTACAACTATTTTGGTTTCAAGGTACGGAGAATTGTGAAAGTTTGACAGCATGTTTCGTCTTTTCTTTCAAGAAATATTTCTGTTATAATATTATATTTATTTGTGTTTGTTAACAAAACTCATTGTTATGTGTAATGCCTACTGATATCGGTGATGGATTTCTCCTTCTGAGCATCTCGGTACTGGGTGGTTTTTGGTTTCCTCAGCCATGTCACCTTTTCTCACCTCTTCTGTTTCTCTCAGCAAGCCTATCTTATGTTTCTCTCACCAAGCCTATCTTCTGTTTCTCTCACCAAGCCTATCTTCTGTTTCTCTCACCAAGCCTATCTTCTGTTTCTCTCAGCAAGCCTTTCCTCTGTTTCTCTCCGCAAGCCTAGCTTCTGTTTCTATCACCAAGCCTATCTTCTGTTTCTCTCAGCAAGCCTATCTTCTGTTTCTCTCAGCAAGCCTAGCTTCTGTTTCTCTCACCAAGCCTATCTTCTGTTTCTCTCACCAAGCCTATCATCTGTTTCTTCACGTTCAAATTGGAAACTGTTCAAGTCTCTTGCTGAATGAAGACAAATTCTTTTGTAACTTATCAGTCAAAAATTAAGTTTGGATCAAGATGCTCAGCAGGAGGTAAGCTGTAGCGGTCACGGACCCAGAGCTGACTGCTAGCGCCAGGTCCAGCGAACCAGAGCTGCCAAGGCCGTTCTACACCTCCACGCGGTGATCCTGGATAACAGAGCAGACTGACTAAGTATAAGGGAGGGAAGGCTAACCCGGTACCCGAAAATGCCACGCTGAAGTCGGATGTGTTGGACTGAAAGGTGAAACATCACAGTCAAGCTGTAAACTACAACACACCTCATTCCGTTTTTTGGACTATCTCCTGTTACTTGCAAGGCCCTTTTCAAGGCTTGGTAGCCGGAGATTGAGAACGAACGGAGAATAAGAAGAGAAAAAAATTAAGTGATATTGTTATTAGAGTAAACTAAACGTTATTCAGCGCCCATGTTTGTTATGGTGGCCCTGACATGCAGGCAGTTGGGAGAACAGGAGACTTGATTGTCTCGCAGGCAGTTGGGAGAACAGGAGACTTGATTGTCTCGCAGGCAGTTGGGAGAACAGGAGACTTGATTGTCTGACATGCAGGCAGTTGTGAGAACAGGAGACTTGATTGTCTGACATGCAGGCAGTTGGGAGAACAGGAGACTTGATTGTCTCGCAGGCAGTTGGGAGAACAGGAGACTTGATTGTCTGACATGCAGGCAGTTGGGAGAACAGGAGACTTGATTGTCTGACATGCAGGCAGTTGGGAGAACAGGAGACTTGATTGTCTCGCAGGCAGTTGGGAGAACAGGAGACTTGATTGTCTGACATGCAGGCAGTTGGGAGAACAGGAGACTTGATTGTCTGACATGCAGGCAGTTGGGAGAACAGGAGACTTGATTGTCTCGCAGGCAGTTGGGAGAACAGGAGACTTGATTGTCTGACATGCAGGCAGTTGGGAGAACAGGAGACTTGATTGTCTGACATGCAGGCAGTTGGGAGAACAGGAGACTTGATTGTCTGACATGCAGGCAGTTGGGAGAACAGGAGACTTGATTGTATGACATGCAGGCAACAGGAGACTTGTTTGTCTGCTTTTTATTCTCTAGAATGTTTTGTAACTCAAATGTTCTGTCGGAATTATCTGCTTTACATGTACATATTTACCCCTTTTCTCACCGCAATAAGGGCACAGGGCCTTCCCTACAGTTGAATGTCATGCAGAAACCCTGCAGCAAAGCATTTATTGGCCACTGCGGTGGTGGTCTCATCTTTAGGATGGTAGTAGAGTACTTATAGAAGCCATTGACAAATTTTGTACGCATGCCTAGATGTACAAGAGTTTCTGCGTCTCGTGTAAATTGTATCTTAACTTTTTTTTTCCTAACATTTGTTTTACAGACTTTGGAGAGATCTTATCTTCTAAAAATAAACGGGAAAGGTAAAACTTTGTTGTCTGTTCTTTATTGGGAAGTTTATTTATATACAATGTGCCGTTTATTTGCTGTGTCTGTCGTCATTTACCCTCAAATAGCCACATCTATTTATCTCAAATAGCCACATCTATTAATCTCAAACAGCCACATCTATTTATCTCAAATAGCCACATCTATTAATCTCAAACAGCCACATCTATTAATCTCAAACAGCCACATCTATTTATCTCAAACAGCCACATCTATTTATCTCAAATAGCCACATCTATTTACCTCAAACAGCCACATCTATTTATCTCAAACAGCCACATCTATTTATCTCAAATAGCCACATCTATTTACCTCAAACAGCCACATCTATTTATCTCAAATAGCCACATCTATTTACCTCAAACAGCCACATCTATTTATCTCAAATATTATTTGGTCTATCTCAGACTAATCTTGTCACCATGCAGTTTATTCCTCATATCACCATTGCCGATTGGCTGATAGACTTGGCTCGTCACCATTGCCGATTGGCTGATAGACTTGGCTCGTCACCATTGCCGATTGGCTGATAGACTTGGCTCGTCACCATTGCCGATTGGCTGATAGACTTGGCTCGTCACCATTGCCGATTGGCTGATAGACTATTTATCCCACAATTGGGTTTTATAAGGTCATGTCATTAATCTAAGTTCCTATAACATCATTACCTTCATGTCCTCGTGTTCATGTCCTCATGTTCAGTTCATGTCCTCATGTTCAGTTCATGTCCTCGTGTTCAGTTTATGTTCAGTTCATGTCCTCTTGTTCATGTCATGTTCAGTTCATGTCCTTTTGTTCAGTTCATATCATCGTGTTCAGTTCATGTCCTCGTGTTCAGTTTATGTTCAGTTCATGTCATCATGTTCAATTCATGTCCTCTTGTTTATGTCATGTCATGTTCAGTTCATGTCCTCATGTTCAGTTCATGTCATCATGTTCAGTTCATGTCATGTGCAGTTCATGTCCCAGTGTTCAGTTCATAGCATGTTCAGTTCATGTCCTCATGTTCAGGTCATGTTCAGTTCATGTCCCAGTGTTCAGTTCATATCATGTCCCCATGTTCAGTTCAAGTCCTCATCTTCAGTTCATGTCATGTTCAGTTCAAGTCCTCGTGTTCAGTTCCTGTCCTCATGTTCAGTTCCTGTCCTCATGTTCAGTTCCTGTCCTCATGTTCCGTTCATGCCCTCATGTTCAGTTCCTGTCCTCATGTTCAGTTCCTGTCCTCATGTTCAGTTCCTGTCCTCATGTTCAGTTCCTGTCCTCATGTTCAGTTCAAGTCATCGTGTTCATGTCCTCATGTTCAGTTCAAGTCCTCGTGTTCAGTTCCTGTCCTCATGTTCAGTTCCTGTCCTCATGTTCAGTTCCTGTCCTCATGTTCAGTTCCTGTCCTCATGTTCAGTTCATGCCCTCATGTTCAGTTCATGTCATGTTCAGTTCCTGTCCTCATGTTCAGTTCCTGTCCTCGTGTTCATGTCCTTATGTTCAGTTCAAGTCCTCATGTTCAGTTCCTGTCCTCATGTTCAGTTCCTGTCCTCATGTTCAGTTCCTGTCCTCATGTTCAGTTCCTGTCCTCATGTTCAGTTCCTGTCCTCATGTTCAGTTCCTGTCCTCATGTTGTAAGTTGTCATCCTCCTAGTTGCCGAGCGCCCGCAGCAGATGTTGATGAGAGTTTCGGTGGGCATCCACAAGGACAACATTGACGCAGCCATTGAGGTTAGTCTGGCCATTGGTCTAAAAGTTGGCCAGGGTGAATGTATTAGTCAGTGTCAGACATGAACACAATGTTGCGGTGGAAGGAAGTGGCCGCTACTGCCGCCAGGCAAGATAACGTTGATATTGGGAGTAATACATTAACTATCACGAGAAGCTCACATCACTAGAAAAGTTTATCGAACATTAGCTTGCTAAACAGCACGTTCAGTTATTTTCAAAATGATATTTGTTTCATAAAAACCTGCCAACAATGGACCCTTTCCAGTCACGGATCATTTGTGTCTTTTCGTCCTACTCCAGTGCTGCAGTTCCGTACGTCAAAATAAAATAAATCGATATTCAACAAATGCTGAAATGATGATTTTCGTACGGCACACTGTGACGGGAAGTATTCATATTATTTTAGTATCGTACGTTAAAGGGCTTTAATGCGGAGGTGGAAATGTGGGAGGGGATAAACATTTTTTGTGTTCAATTTGTTGTGAGTAGTTCCAGGATGAAAGAAGGTCTTCGGCACAGATACTAGTGCTGCACGCCAGCGGAGACATGGAATCTGTGCACGTGGATCAACTTTCTTCATCTAGGCTTAAAATAGACATAATTAAATGGACCAGGAAGGGGCAGGGATGGATTGTTCAGGTTTGGAGGGCTAGGGCGGAACGGGTAGGAATGGATTGTTCAGGTTTGGAGTGCTAGGGCGGAACGGGTAGGAATGGATTGTTCAGGTTTGGAGGGCTAGGGCGGAACGGGTAGGAATGGATTGTTCAGGTTTGGAGGGCTAGGGCGGAACGGGTAGGAATGGATTGTTCAGGTTTTGGAGGGCTAGAGAGGAATTTGCTGAAGGTCTGACCTTCACGGTGAGCTGAAATGTATGAGATTTATGTTTGACCTCTGAGATGTTTTAGATTTATGTTTGACCTCTGAGATGTATAGAAAGGAACTGCCTGTACTAACAGTTGTGCTATATTTATCACAGACATACAATCTGCTCTCCGAGAAATGGTTTACACATGCTTCGCCAACCCTGTTTAATGCTGGCACAAATAGGCCGCAGTTGTCCAGGTACTGTCTCCCTTTGTTTACATGTTTTGAATATTGTCATTTCCAGAATGGATTAAAAAAACAAAACGCACGATTGTAATTCAGTTTCAGACGAGATCTGCAAGTGGCGTATTCCAATATATAGATAGATAGGTTATGGGCCGGACAGGTGAGACAGCGAACACGGGCACGGCAGACGGGTCCAGCGAACACCTTGATCAGTATGTCTCACCTGGCCCTGATTACTCTTCTCTCCCATTTTACTGGAACTGATGTACAAGGTTTGATTAGACCTGATGTATGAGGTTTGACTATAACTGATGTACGAGGTTTCACAGAAGCTCTTTAGTGAGTGCCGATGCTACTGGTCTGTTTATTTGTTGAAGAGTGCCGATGCTACCGGTCTGTTTATTTGTTGAAGAGTGCCGATGCTACCGGTCTGTTTATTTGTTGAAGAGTGCCGATGCTACCGGTCTGTTTATTTGTTGAAGAGTGCCGATGTTACCGGTCTGTTTATTTGTTGAAGAGTGCCGATGTTACCGGTCTGTTTATTTGTTGCAGAGTGCCGATGCTACCGGTCTGTTTATTTGTTGCAGCTGTTTCCTGTTGACCATGGCCTCGGACAGCATTGAGGGCATCTACGACACACTGAGAACATGTGCTCTTATCTCCAAGAGTGCTGGGGGCATTGGCCTCAATGTTCACTGCATCCGAGCAACTGGCAGCTACATTGCTGGGGTAAGCTATAAATATGTTCGTTGCCCCTGTTCATTATGAGCTGTATAGTCTTCTTCGTTCGTTCCCAAATTCCCACAACCAAGCCCTGACAAGGACTTTGTAAGTAGCAGACTGATATTTGCACCTTTCGGGTGGATCAAGATGCTGAGCTGCAGGGGTCAGCGACCCAAAGCTGGCTGCTAGTGTCATGGCCAGCGAAACAGAGCTGCCAAGACACTTCTACATCTCCATGCGGTGGTCCTGGATAACAGGCTGCAGCAGGGCAGACTGGCTTTAGGGATCAAAGAGGGGAGGCTAATCCGCTACTTAAAAAAATGTCTGCTGCCAAAGACGGATGTGTTGGACCGAAAGGTTAAATATCTCACTCTGAACAACATTCTGCTACTTACAAAGCCCTGTTCAGGGCTAGATAATGGGAGTTTGAGCACAAAGCCCTGTTCAGGGCTAGATAATGGCACTTTGAGCAGAAAGCCCTGTTCAGGGCTAGATAATGGCACTTTGAGCAGAAAGCCCTGTTCAGGGCTAGATAGTTGGAGTTTAAGAACGAAGAAGAAGCACATTTTGGTCTGACACATCCAACTTCGGGCATTTTTAAAATCCCTTTTCGATCCCTTCTCCTTAGCCAGTCTGCCTTCTTAGATCCCTTCTCCTTAGCCAGTCTGCCCTCTTAGATCCCTTCTCCTTAGCCAGTCTGCCCTCTTCGATCCCTTCTCCTTAGCCAGTCTGCCCTCTTCGATCCCTTCTCCTTAGCCAGTCTGCCTTCTTAGATCCCTTCTCCTTAGCCAGTCTGCCTTCTTAGATCCCTTCTCCTTAGCCAGTCTGCCTTCTTAGATCCCTTCTCCTTAGCCAGTCTGTCCTCTTCGATCCCTTCTCCTTAGCCAGTCTGCCCTCTTCGATCCCTTCTCCTTAGCTAGTCTGTCCTGTTCGATCCCTTCTCCTTAGCCAGTCTGCCCTCTTCGATCCCTTCTCCTTAGCCAGTCTGCCCTCTTCGATCCCTTCTCCTTAGCCAGTCTGCCCTCTTCGATCCCTTCTCCTTAGCCAGTCTGCCCTCTTCGATCCCTTCTCCTTAGCCAGTCTGCCCTGTTGCAGCCTGTTATCCAGTATCACCTCATGGAGGTGTAGAGGGGTTTTGGCAGCTCTGGGTCGCTGGCCACTGCAGCTCATGCGCTGCTCAGCATCTTGATCCCTGTCTGGTGTCCATTAGCCTGTTCCAGTTCTAGATGATGGTGTTGATTTGTGTTTTTCTGGCCAGGCAAAAGTGCCAGATTTCCATGTCAAAGTTTTATTCAAAATAAAACTAAATGAATAATGAGGAGATTGAGATCACATGACAATCGAAACATTCTACGACACTTAAATTCAACTTGTTCTCCCCCTAAATGAACTAGCACCAGTAGGTTGTCGTGTCATCTGTCCAGATCAATCAGGCGTTAATGTGTCAGAGATTGGCACCTTGCCAATTGGGTAAGTTTCAATAGTCCCATCAGGCCAGTAGTTTTGATTCTCACCGACGGAGACTAGGATGTGCTTGCAGGCGCATTCATTGATGATCTGCGCTCACAGCGAGCTGAAGTGTTTATGATTAGATTGGTAGGTTGGTTGATTGGTAGGTTGGTTGATTGATTGATTTCAATAATTTCTCAAATTGTTCACTAGACAAATGGAATATCCAACGGCCTGATTCCCATGCTGAGAGTCTACAACAACACAGCTCGGTACGTCGACCAGGGAGGCAACAAGGTAGGTCTACTGCCATCTGAGCCTTGACATAACTAAACCATGTGTTGGCCTGTCTTCTGTCCTAGAGGGGTTCGGTAAGTTCCTCACATATACAATGATCATACGTGTCTCATTGGCCATTGCTGGCATCTGTCAGGGGATTTAGAAATAAAGATCACATTTGCAGCGCAGTGTGCAGGTTAGCTTTTTATTTCACTACCAATAGTCGAAACATAAACTTGACCTGGGTTCGACTTGTAAACTATTGAGGCCATTTTGGTGGGGGCAGGCAGTTTCCAGAGAAACGTTGCAGCACTGGTTCATCATTTTTCTTGTTCTAGTAATGAACTTGTGTTTTCCTGTGCCCTGTTTCTAGAGCTTGTGCCCTGATCCTAGAGCTTGTGTTTTCCTGTGTCCTGTTTCTAGAGCTTGTGTTTTCAGCTTGTGCCCTGATCCTAGAGCTTGTGTTTCCTGTGCTCTGACCCTAGAACTTGTGTTTTCCTGTGCTCTGACCCTAGAACTTGTGTTTTCCTGCGCTCTGACCCTAGAATTTGTGTTTTCCTGCGCTCTGACCCCAGAACTTGTGTTTCCCGTGCAGAGACCTGGAGCCTTTGCCATCTACCTGGAGCCTTGGCATGCCGATGTTTTGGACTTTATGGATCTGAAGAAGAACACTGGCTCAGAGGAGCAGCGAGCAAGAGACCTTTTCTACGCACTGTGGATCCCGGACTTGTTTATGCGACGTGTGGAAGCCAATGAGAACTGGACGCTGATGTGTCCGCACGAATGTCCAGGCCTGGCTGACGTCTGGGGTGAAGACTTTGATAAGTTGTATGAGAGGTAAGTGTTTAGTTTCTATCTCGTCTGTTTGTGCTGCCGTTGTTTGAGAAGGGAGTGTCTAGTTTCTAACTCGTCTGGTGAGTCTGTCACCCTTGTGTGAGTCAGTCACCCTTGTGTGAGTCAGTCACCCTTGTTTGAGTCTGTCACCCTTGTATGAGTCAGTCACCCTTGTGTGAGTCAGTCACCCTTGTGTGAGTCAGTCACACTTAGATGAGTCTACACATTGAGTTTCAGTTTCCTTGAAACAAAAATGTAAAAATGTTCTGGCCTTCTGAAGATAATTGAGAGGACTTTTCCTACAGGTACGAGGCCGAGGGCAAGGGAAAGAAGACACTTCCGGCTCAGAAGCTGTGGTATGCCATCATAGAGTCGCAGACGGAGACTGGAACACCCTACATGCTGTACAAGGACAGCTGTAACCGCAAGTCCAACCAACAGAACCTCGGCACAATCAAGTGCAGTAACTTGTGTACAGAGATTGTGGAGTACAGTGCCCCTGATGAGGTAACTAATCACAGCAGTATTATATGTTCGGACACCAACATACCTGTACCAACATTATACCTGTACCAACATAACTATACACCAACCAACATAATTGTACTAGCACTATGGCATGGCTTGGTTCGTTCTCAATCTCCCGCTACCAAACCCTGAACGGGCTTAAGTAGCAGAATGTAGTCCAGAGAACGGAATGCGTTGTGTCGTAGTTTACAGCTTGACTGATGAGATATTTGCACCTTTTGGTCCAACACATTCGACTTCAGCAAGCATTTTTTGAGTACCAGGTTAGCATTCCCTCTTTGATCCCTTCTCCTTAGTCAGTCTGCCCTGCTGCAGCCTGTTATCCAGGATCACCGTGTGGAGGTGTAGAAGGGTCTTGGCAGCTCTGGTTCGCTGGCCCTGACGCTATGGGTCGCTGACCACTGCAGCTCATGCGCTGCTCAGCGTCTTGATCCCATGCTAGCACTATAATTGTCGGACATTATTTTGGGAGTGCTATTAAACCGCTTCTCCTGGATAGTGTTTCCAATTTGCCTCTCTGTCTTGGCAAAGTGTTTCTTCTCACATCTGGAGTATATCTCTGCCCTAAATCCCATGATATCCATACGAGTCCGTGTCATCTGTGCCCTAGTCTGTCTGAATCAGACATGGGATGAATATCCATCGTCAGTAAGGTTGGCTGTGATGACTTCTCTATCTCATGCAATGATGGTGAATTGTGACAAGTTTTTCGTTGCCCACCTCTTGACGTAATCATTCACATTATTATTGTAATCATTCACAACATAATAATTAAATTATTTGCTTTCAAATTGACAAATCTAGGTCGCTGTCTGTAACTTGGCTTCAATAGCTCTCAATATGTATGTGAAGTCGGACAAGAGTTTTGATTTTGATCGGCTGCGGTACGTGACCAAGGTGGCCGTCTATAACCTCAACAAGATTATTGACATCAACTACTACCCTGTCCCAGAGGTAAGCCGTTATAGGTCAAACACTGATATCAGTGACCCTCAACTATTTATCTATGGCCTCTTTAACCTTTACCGGCCCAACAGTATGAGATTATGCTTACTTGGTCCCGTTCCACTGGCGCTGACTTAATGCAGCAGAAACGGCTGAACATACTACTCTTTTGATTGATAAGAGTTCCAGCTTCCGTTATGTACGATTAAACGAGGAAAGTGGCTATTCTGAAATTTGTTTTAGATTTTGGAAAGGATTTCTTCTGTTTTTCACCTGGATTTGAAGATTCTCCCATTATTGAGAATGGGGGAGTTAAGTTTCTGCAACAGATTGTTCTGAAGTAGATCTATTTAGTTTGTTTATGTAGATACAATAATACTTACTTACTTTCTGTGTCCAAACACCATGTCACACAGCATCCGTCCAGTATTCAGCAACTTGAACTGCCTTGTTGTTCGCCTCCATCATGTCACAGGTTTCAGGGAGGTTGGGGCAGGTCATCAGATGAACTTGGTCCTGAACCGCGACGCATTCACATGTGTCGACATCTGAGTATCCCCATTTACAATGACGTTTATAGCCGAGGTGACAGACGTAGCCATTATGGTAAACATTAGCTGGGGCCCGAGTTGCAGCACAGTGAATTAACTGGCAGCAACCAGCGAACCATAGCTGGCTGCTTGCATCAGGGTCAGCGAACCATAGCTGGCTGCTTGCATCAGGGTCAGCAAACAACAGCTGACCAAGGCTCTATGCTGTCTCCAAGCGATCGTACTGCAAACAGGCCGCACTAGTGTAGTCGGGTTAATAGAATAACCAGTAAAACTAAACTACAACACAAACCATGTTATAGGATGAATTGTTGAGACATCTGGGCCAGTTGATTTACCATCTTTCAGTGGCTAAAAAGCTTTTTTCGATTTATTTTCTAGTTCTCGCACAATTTCGTGGATTCAATGTATTTTCATTTCTTATTGGCCTCCTTTGTCCAATGTGGCATACCATGTTTCATCCATTCACTGGTTAATATTTCTGCCTTCTTGGGTTTTGAATACTTGTCGTTGTTTTATGATTTGGGCATGCGTTGTTGGCTTACCAGGAATAATAATAGGGTTACTACAACACAAGGCACGGGAAAGACCAAGTGGCAGATGGATAGATGAGAGAGTAAATACATGAGCATACACTTAACCCAAGGACGACGACTTCATCTCCCACAACGGCTTGAGTAAATACAACATGAGCATACACTTGACCCAAGGACGACGACTTCATCTCCCACAACGGCTTGAGTAAATACAACATGAGCATACACTTAACCCAAGGACGATGACTTCATCCCCTACAACGACTTGTCGGAACAAGTGAACAGCAAAAAGTTAAGTGTAGGAATAAGAGAACTGAACACGATCAGCGGTTTATGATTCACAGGGGATACAGTGCTGGAAATAGCAGCGGAGCAATAGTCACAACCTCTACACAAACTTGACACCACCAACAGAAGTGACCAAATCTGAACATTTATAATACGAAGAAAGCTGACAATGTCATGTCTTATTGTTCATTATTCTTATTCATACCTTTTCCGTTATTTAATTCCAGGCAGAGCGGTCGAACAAACGTCACCGCCCAATTGGGATTGGAGTGCAGGGTCTAGCCGACGCTTTTATTCTCATGCGGTTTCCCTTTGACAGCCCTGAGGCCAAGCAACTGAACAAAGAGATCTTTGAGACCATGTATTTCGCAGCTTTGGACGCCAGTTGTGAGCTTGCTGAGAAGTTTGGGACATACGAGACCTACCCAGGCTGCCCCGTCAGTCAGGGAATCCTGCAGCATGATATGTGGGCCGTTGAATCTGTGAGGCTTGATAAAACACACCTTTATATTTTTTTATATTTTGAAAAAATATATATTTAATGGCATGTTAATTACAAATATTTTTTTATAGAAAAATATTGAGGAGTTTTGATTTGTTAAAAGTATTTGTATTTCTTTAGAAAGTTTTGTTTGTTTTTATTAAAACATATTTGTTTAGGATGGTTGTTTGTGTTTAGAATGTTTTTGTTTGTTTAGAATGTTTTTGTTTGTTTAGAATGTTTTTGTTTGTTTAGAATGTTTTTGTTTGTTTAGAATGTTTTTGTTTGTTTAGAATGTTTGTATTCAAAGATTTCTTGAATCTGTTCTTATTTGTCTGAAATATTTTTGTACTTGTTTGAAGTTTGTATTTGTTTGGAATAATTTGTGCAACACTTTAATTGCAGACAACAAAACTTGACTGGACTGGTCTGCGACAGCGTATAGCGAAGTATGGTGTTCGGAACAGTCTTCTGATGGCGCCGATGCCGACAGCATCAACCGCACAGATCCTTGGCAACAACGAATCCTTTGAGGCATACACTAGCAACATTTACACAAGGAGGGTTCTGTCCGGGGAGTTTCAGATTGTGAACCATCACCTTCTCAAAGGTAAGATCTGTTGTCAGCCGTCACCTTCTCAAAGGTAAGATCTGTTGTCAGCCGTCACCTTCTCAAAGGTAAGGTCTGTTGGTGGTTCAGTAGTTATTGGATCTATTTCCGGGATCAAGATGCTGAGCAGCGGATGAGCTGCAGTGGTCAGCGACCCATAGCTGACTGCTAGTGTCAGGGCCAGCGAACCAGAGCTGCCAAGACCCTTCTACACCTCCACGCGGTGATCCTGGATAACAGGCTGCAGCAGGGCAGAGTGGCTGAGGAGGAGGGATCGAAGAGGGAATGCTAACCCGGTTCTCAAAAAATGCTTGCTGAAGTCGGATGTGTTGCACTGAAAGGTGCAAATTTCGCAGCCAAGCTGTAAACTACGACACAACGCATTCCGTTCTCTGGACTACATTCTGCTACTTAAGCTCTTCCAGAGTTTGGTAGTGGGAGATTGAGAACGAACGAAGAAGGAGGATCTATTTCCTTTTGCCCTTTCATGTTTCTTGTTCATGACCTGTGGTCAGGCCAGCACTCAAGTAACGATGTGAAATCACATCCTTCGATAGAGCGATCAGGAACATTAGAAAGAGGCAGTGTGAGAAACTAAGATATGAATGACTTGCAGCTGTAGTGCAACTGAGTGTTGCAAGTTGATATATTGGCTTTATATGTTGTTATTGTGAATGAAAGTAGCCAGCATCACTCGGATCTCTTGTTATTATGAATGAAAGTAGCCAGCATCACTCGGATCTCTTGTTATTGTGAATGAAAGTAGCCAGCATCACTTGGATACCTCGTTATTGTGAATGAAAGTAGCCAGCATCACTCGGATCTCTTGTTATTGTGAATGAAAGTAGCCAGCATCACTCGGATCTCTCGTTATTGTGAATGTTTTGGGTGATTTGTAATTCGAGTCCGTGTCTTGAAATCTAACGATCACAATTTGAGCTCAATTTCTTTGATTTTCAGACAAAAATGTGAAAATAAATGAGGAAGTAACTTGACTTTTCCCGAGTTGGATCGTAAAGGACCAATCCATTATATTGTTGAATTTAATCTTTGATCGATTCCTGCAAATGTTGACAGCTTGTCCGTCGTCTTTTAACTATCCTCCGCTGACTTATTTGGTGCTGTGTGGCTCACTCCTTATTTGGTGCTGTGTGACTCACTCCTTATTTGGTGCTGTGTGGCTCACACCTTATTTGGTGCTGTGTGGCTCACACCTTATTTGGTGCTGTGTGGCTCACACTTTATATGGTTTGGTGTAATGTGTCACTCTCCTTATATGGTTGCGTGTAATGTGTCACTCTCCTTATATGGTTTGGTGTAATGTGTCACTCTCCTTATATGGTTTGGTGTAATGTGTCTGTGTCACTCTCCTTATATGGTTGGGTGTAATGTGTCTGTGTCACTCTCCTTATATGGTTGGGTGTAATGTGTCACTGATAACTGCTTCTTTTCCTGACCAGACCTGACAGATTTGGGCTTGTGGAATGAAGATGTTAAGAATCAACTGATCGCTGCGGGAGGCTCTATCCAAGGCATATCCTCGATTCCAGACGACCTGAAAGCACTTTACAAAACTGTTTGGGAGATCAAACAAAGGGTAGGCCAGCCACTTCTATTTTGTTTGAGCTGCAGGTCTGACCTCACTTCCTGCGGAGAACTGATTAACTTTTTTTTACAATTGAAAGCTTCCAACTAAATGTAGCCAATGGGTACGAGTCGAGGTTCGGCTCGTTCAACAACCAATGAAAACCAGGAAATGCTGCGTTGGTATGAACACTCATTAGAATTCTAAATATCCTTCGTCTCAATGATCTAACCGTTCCTGATGTTCCAGCTGCAGGTTAAGAACGTAGATCTAGCCGTTCCTGATGATCTAACTGTCCCTGATGTTCCAGATGATCTAACCGTCCCTGATGTTCCAGATGATCTAACCATCCCTGATGTTCCAGATGATCTAACCGTCTCTGATGTTCCAGATGATCTAACCGTCCCTGATGTTCCAGCTGATCTAACTGTCTCTGATGTTCCAGCTGATCTAACCGTCTATGTTCCAGATGATTTAACTGTCCCTGATGTTCCAGATGATCTAACCGTCCCTGATGTTCCAGTCGATCTAACCGTCCCTGATGTTCCAGTCGATCTAACCGTCCCTGATGTTCCAGATGATCTAACCGTCCCTGATTTTCCAGATGATCTAACTGTCTATTTTCCAGATGATTTAACTGTCCCTGATGTTCCAGATGATCTAACCGTCCCTGATGTTCCAGTCGATCTAACTGTCCTGATGTTCCAGTTGATCTAACCGCCCCTGATGTTCCAGATGATCTAAGCGTCCCTGATGTTCCAGATGATCTAACCGTCCCTGATGTTCCAGATGATCTAACCGTCCCTGATGCAGGTTAAGCCTGTTGAGTTATCTTCCCTGGAGCACATCAACAAGAACTTTGCAGTTCAGGTCTTCAACAATAATAGAATAGGTAGAGGAACAAACATGGTCCCCTTCAGGCAGACTGGGGACAGTCAATTGATTGGCACGCATGTCCCTACAGACATCACAAAACAATGTCAGGGCACATTATTTATGTAAATTTGTTTTCCATGACTATTACCTGGCCGTGATAATTTCATTGATTTGTTGCATTACCTGGCACACCATGAACACACATTTTTCTCTCAGGTTGTCCTGGAAATGGCCGCTGACCGAGGGGCATTCATTGACCAGAGCCAGTCTCTCAACATCCACATCGCTGAGCCAAACTATGCCAAACTGTCCAGCATGCACTTCTATGCCTGGAAGCTTGTAAGTTTTGGAATAGTGTATGTGTTTCGTAACTGCGACCCACAGATCTCTTTCTCATTTCTATATCTTCTGTCTTCTACTTTTGTCGTCGTATGTATTTTTCTTACGCCTATCATGGCCCAGGTAACATTTTCCCCCATTTCATTTAGGCTGTATCCACCTTTTCCTCTATCTCTCGCACTTCTTCCTCCTGTAGAAGGTTGCATGAACAATGTGGCCAAACCAATTCATTCTCTTTTGCTCGATGTACTGCAGGCAGGGAATTGTTCCAACCTTCTCCTGAATACTCGTATTTGGATTGTTTCTTCTGGTGTTAGTGACCTTTCAGGGTTGGGATGAAGATAGTATTTACCATCTGCTTTTTTGCTTGGAGGGAAATCATGGGGTGGCTTAGTAGTGAAGACAGCTGGTATATGACAGCGGTTTAACGAGTCTGTCTTCAATAAAAACACAATATTTGTGAGATTCTTGTACTTGCTTCAGTCTGGTCATTCTCACATAGTTCCAGTCTATAACAAGTTAACGCCAGACATGTACCCGGACAGGAAGTCACAGATCGTTGAAGATTTTTCTTGGTTAGAAATAAAGCTCTAGAAACAATAGCCCATATATGATACAGGAATAAAAGAAAGCTCTAGAAACAATAGCCCATATTTGATACAGGAATAAAAGAAAGCTCTAGAAACAATAGCCAATATATGTGATACAGGGATACAATAGGTTCAGAAGAATTTACCAATAATAAATAGCACAAATGTACGTCTGTCTGTGACAATCGATGCTTGCTGTCACACAGTCCTGCCAGGGTCTCTCCCCATATGCTAATGTTTATTTTGTTCTTCCCGCAGGGTTTGAAGACTGGCATGTACTATCTGCGAACTAAGCCTGCAGCTCAAGCGATACAGTTCACAGTGGATAAGACCCGACTGGCTGCCACCACTAAGCCCAGCAACATTCCAACAGTCGCAGGTAGTGCGGAAGTGGCCAAGTTGGAGAAGCTGAGCCTCGACCAGGGCGAGGACAAAGAGAACCTGACGGATGACGAGGGAAAGGACAGTCGCAGGAATAAAAACATGGCCGTGTTGGCTTGTTCTCTAAAAAACAAAGAAGACTGCATGATGTGTGGATCATAATAGTGTTGGTGTGACTGCAGGGAGATGGCTGCCAAGTTGGACACCCGTCGTAGAAGATAAGCACTGCTGTCAGTGTAAAACTGACGGCTGTATTGTAGCAGACGCAGGGCTGTAGTGTGGCAGATCCAACCACTAGATCGTTGCCAGGGGTGCAACATCTCGAGGTTTACATTTTGTTAACAATAAAAATGGATGCCCCAGACAACCCAGACTTGTCCTAAGCTACCTGACTTGTTACTGTATTTAATGTTCATTTATGCATTCATGTTTGGTGTGTTTGTGATTGAACAAAATGCTGTTATGATTTCTTCTCAAATAACTGCCCGCAAACATCCGCAGCATTCTTGTTTCAGAGCACCTAGGATTGTCTGGCTATTATTGTTGATTGATTGGCCCTTTTGCTCCAAGTGGAGCCTAGAGTCATCACTATAGCTGACTACATTAACCTAAACCCTACCAGACCTAAGGCCCTGAACCTAACTGTCCCCCATTCCTGAGTTCCAGAGCATTAAAGAGAAAAAACCAACATGATATAGAAAAATGTTAGTTACATGCAAACAAGTGGTTAGAATAAGATGTAACTTGGAAACATTGTAGAAAATAGGTTTACCTTTCATCTAGCGTCAATATTCCACCTTTGTGTGCCAATCCACCCAGCAAAAGGCAAAGAATCTGTCTTGAGTCATAACATTTTGAAATCCGGGAGTAAACACAACAATGAGCCCTCATTTGTCCAATAATCCTGATAGCTGGGCTTTATACATGAGTATTCCATATGTATCCTCAGTCCAAGAAAAGCTTCATCTCATCACTCGAGCTCTCACTGTCTGTTTCACTTGAACAGAGCCTGAATCAACCAAATTATTGATCACCTGTTGGACTGTCATAAGCCTAGACTTACTTTGCTTTCCTGTTGAAGTGCTTGGTTCATCAGCCGTTCGTTTCATTGTCAATTTTCCGAATTTGTTCACGTTAAACCCCACAAAATCAATTCAAACATGGGGGCAGCCATTTGCAATGACTAATCACGAGGATTGACCACGATTGGTTGGTTATTTTTAGATTCTGACGCATTTTATGATGTACTATCCAAAGTACCGAATATTGGGTCCAGCGGTTTAGCGGCAGTTAAGGAAATTACCGAAAAATGGGGACAGCGGTCTGGTAGGGTTAAACGCGCTAGCGTCCACTACCAGTGAACAAACTCGATCTACAAATTCGGAAGTGAAAAAAAAAAGAAATTTTATCCCATAGATACCCATAGCTATTTTTTAAATGCTGAATACGCCACGTCCATCTACACATGTTTTTTTTGCCAGTTAAAGTATCATATGTTAGATTACAAATGGATTTTGAACAATTCTTTTTAATACGCTGATTGGAGCAGGCTGACTTTTTGCGAAAGGTGAAGTAGGTTGTTGGGAAAGATCTTTATCGAGTAGATCTGTTTATTTTGTTTGTTTAGATGAAAGAACTACGTTTGAATTGGAACCTAACAGTTGTGCTGATATTGTAAACACAGCATCGATACGTTGTAGTTTCCATGGATTTCTATCGGAGCGACTAGGCTTAGCGGTCGAGAACAAATTTATTTTTGGGATTCTATAAATTTTCAACTTTATTTTTTTGAATCTCGGAAACTAACAAACACACAACAAAAACAATAACACCCACAAGTTCTTTATTCAATTGTCTCTACACACAAGAAAATCATATTTATTGACCAACAAACAGAAAAGTTGCAAGCTTAAAGTCAACTACCCCAGCACGATATCAAGTTGCACAAATTTTCGCCAAAATAAATGTAGCGTACTCAAGGTTAAGCCTGTATCCTCCAAATGTTTGGCAGTTTCCAGTAATGACGTTACATGATGATGTTGCTAGCTCCATGCACAAAACTCTTTAGTCACCTTGCCTGAAGGTCACACTCTCATTTGATATTAGCATAAGTGGCCAAGCACGTTTTTAATGACACGAGATTGAGCCCAGTGACCATTTTTTTCCCCTCCGCATGATGAGGTCCTGACTAGTGCTGTTATTCTTGTCTGTATTGCTGTAAACGTTTCTTGAAGCCGGACAGATTTTTGTGAGAAAAATAAAATGTAATATGCTGGTCTTTGCTTGCTTAGTTTGATCTGGTCTCCATGACAACATGCACCATCACGATGTGTCAGATAAGGAAAATGTGTTGTCTGCAGCTGGGATCAAATTGCTGTTACATGTGATCCCTAGCGGGAAGCCTGTGTGAAATCATTGTTCATCTGTCTTCAGCATTCGTCCTCAAAAGGATGTTCTAGTTTACATTAAGGCTGTGATAGCTGAGCCTTTTGGCCTGACACATCTGATTGGGGGGGCTGGTTGGCCTTCCCACTGCAATCCTTGGCTAGACTACACCAGGGCCACCATGTGGCTGCTGTACAGGGCCTCGACTGTTTGCTGATTAAAGCAGGCTGGCTGCTTGCATCAGGGTCAGTGACTCATAGCTGACCAAGGCCATGTCCGCCTTCAAGTGATGGCCCTGGAAACAGACTGCAACCAGGCAGCCTGGCTAAGAGATGAGGGAAGGCAAACCCGGCCCCACAAATGCCTTGCTGAAATGTGTTGGCTTGAATTATGCAGCCTTGCTGTGAACTACATCACAAATAACATTTTTATAATTTAAAAAAAAAATATAATTCTCATGTGAAACTTGTTGCTGGGGTCTGAATGGTGATCTAGGAATAGTAACCTGCATGATCACAGGCAACATTAGATGGTTAGGGACAGCGGCTTCTTCTTGTAGAAGAACTGGGATAAAATACCCCCCCATAGTAGAAAAGCAACCCGAGTCAGGACAAATGGATTCTGTTTTTATTACACACTTGACTTATTTATGACAATAGACGTGACTGCATACGAGTGAAGGATAAAGTACACACATAACAATCATACACACAAATTCTATAAAACATCAACTGATGGTATAGAACTTTGAAATCATCAAAAGAGAATCAACAGACACGAATATCAGCCAGATAGGATCCACAGATATGGGAAATCAAGATGAGCCCAATCTGTTTCCCCCCCCCCCCCCCCCCCAACATCCACACACGGAGCTAACTAATGACTAGGGGGCCAGGAGACATGCCCGGACAAGATTGATGAAATGTGGATAGAAAAATGGAGAGGAAGAAAGAAAAAAAAACAAATCAGGAAGTCTTGGAGAAATTGAAAGTGCAAACAGAATGGACGAACACAATTGGACAGTTCAGATATTTTGGTTACATCAAATGAGACATGGCACCCCCCCCACTGGAGGAGAACATCAAGAGATGGACTGAAACAATCATAGCAAGAGGATGTTGATGGCACCCAAACACAACATAATAAGGAATTTAAAAAAAAAAAAAAAGTTTACTTGTCTAAACTGATGCCCACCTAGCACTGAACCGCTTGTCGTCGTCCCCCCACCTAGCACTGAACCGCTTGTCGCCACCCACCTGGCACTGACTTACATCCAAACTGCTACCCTCACGGTTGCCTACCCAAACTTTATTTGGCCTGCAGGCTCCAGTCATATGGTTCCCCCATCTCTGGTTCATGATCTCATTCTTGACTTTTTCATTTGCCAAGTTGTTGCAGGCCTTCCTTCTTGGGTCCATAACATGTTTTTTTCTTCAGAGCTGGCCTAGACCCTATCCCACCTCCGACTGGCGGCGTAGACCCTATCCCACCTCCGACTGACGGCGTAGACCCTATCCCACCTCCGACTGACGGCGTAGACCCTATCCCACCTCCAACTGACGGCCTAGACCCTATCCCACCTCCGACTGACGGCCTAGACCCTATCCCACCTCCGAGTGACGGCCTAGACCCTATCCCACCCCCGAGTGTGACAGCCCTGGAAACAGGTTGTGTCTGCTCTGGTTGAGATCCAACGAGGGGAGGCAAACCGGGTCCTTCAAATTTGTTGGGCGGAAAGATCCTTGCTGTAAACTACTACAAAAAAATCAAGGCAGTTCTGTAGACGACATCATCGTTGGGGATGAAGTGTTAGGTCGGGTCTCTACTTCTGTGAAGTGGAAGTTGCCAGTTCTCTTGTCTTTGCATTCTATAAGTCAGGTATTCATTAACAGCTGGGTAAACTAGTGTGTCGTGACATGAACCTGGTCCATTTGAAGTGACACTGCTGCCCCTGCCACCACTGCGCTGGCACACCCAGGAATCAAGCCTCACTTTGATTTAAATGGGAACGTTATGGGCAGGAGGTCTTTGGCAGGAAATCCATGATTGACCAGCAAGATGACGACCATGGCGATGAAAGGGGCCAGCACCAGCCACTGAAGGTCCAGGAGTATCAGCTGGTTGAACCTAAGGGTCAAACATTCAAGGTTAGATCAATCCGACAAGTCAATTTTCAATCAATCAAAAACATTCACTATCTTTTCAACAAATGCAGACCAAGTCCCCTGTGCCCTTACCCCCATGAGACACAAACATTTGGACTAGGCAGACCTTACACATGTCACAGCCAGCTGTACCTTGAGATAATGTGACGACCAGCTGTACACATATCTTGAGATAATGTGACCAGCTGTACACACACCTTGAGATAATGTGACGACCAGCTGTACACACCTTGAGATAATGTGATGACCAGCTGTACACACACCTTGAGATAATGTGACGACCAGCTGTACACACACCTTGAGATAATGTGACGACCAGCTGTACACACACCTTGAGATAATACACAAAGTGTTAGCTTACTTGAGAAAGACCGAGTCGCTGGACACGATGCCATGTTCATCGTAGACCACTATCGTGACCTGGGCTTGGCCCGGCTGCTCTGGGGTTTGAACCGTCAGCCATGAAGATCCCAAGTCGCTCATCATCTGTTGATGCACTTGCACACTACCCATGTAGACCTGCAGCAAAGTCCAACACAAGTTCTATTTACGGAGTAGCTTAAAAGAAGTTCCAGGAATTAGTGGATTGTATAGAAACAAGTAACAATAGAATTATCTATACTACATTTCCTTCAAAGTTGTTCCCTTCGGATTCTGTGGTTAAGCCGTCGGCCTCGTGATCAGGTGGTGTGAGTTCGACTCCGCCGTCTTTTTCACAGGTGCTTGATGCGGAGTCCCCTGCATCTCGTAGTAGTTTTGTCCTTGACTTGCCACTGGGGTCGGACGGCACGAGACGAGAGAGTGAGGATAAATTATGCCATCATCGTTTGCGACGGACGGCTGCCTCTGCCAGTTCCCTTCGGCAACTTTTGCCAACGTGCATACAGCTGGTGGAAACATTAGTGGAACCCATTCTTTGACACCTCTCAGCTGTCCATTCTTTGACACCTCTCAGCTGGTGGAAACATTAGTGGAACCCATTCTTTGACACCTCTCAGCTGGTGGAAACATTCGTGGAACCCATTCTTTGACACCTCTCAGCTGGTGGAAACAGTCGTGGAACCCATTCTTTGACACCTCTCAGCTGGTGGAAACATTCGTGGAACCCATTCTTTGACACCTCTCAGCTGGTGGAAACATTCGTGGAACCCATTCTTTGACACCTCTCAGCTGGTGGAAACATTAGTGGAACCCATTCTTTGACACCTCTCAGCTGGTGGAAACATTCGTGGAACCCATTCTTTGACACCTCTCAGCTGGTGGAAACATTAGTGGAACCCATTCTTTGACACCTCTCAGCTGGTGGAAACATTCGTGGAACCCATTCTTTGACACCTCTCAGCTGGTGGAACCCATTCTTTGACACCTCTTAGCTGGTGGAACCCATTCTTTGACACCTCTCAGCTGTATTGTTGATAACGTCCTCAGCATCCCTACGAACCATGTGTTGACAAACACGGGGCATGAGCGGTTCATTGTGGGGAATACTGAGGCAACTTCTGAGGCTTTTTTCTCGACACTAAGTCTTCAGTCAGCACACACAAGGTTTCGAACACGTTCCAAGGTTGACAGTCGTCCACTAACACTATCTTCACGGAAACACTTGTTCCACTCAAATACTTGCGGTTTCTTCATTGCCTTACACCATATGATTTCATTAAGCAATATTTGTGTGTCTGAGGGTGACCTTCTCAAGCAAAACACAGAATTTGTACGTTGGTCAATCAAGGACATTTTTAACTACGACTATACAACAAACGCACTTCTGTTTGAGAGTATATGTGAAGGTCACAACCAACTTATAAATATATATATTCTCCGCCTGTCATTCAAATACGGGTCGACTATTCCGGGAACTTGTTGAAGCTACCTCATATATCAGACATAAGACATTCACTTGGCAGTGTTCAGGAAGTTCAGAATAGAACAACTGTAACCATCCCAGCATGTCACTAAAGATGGTTATGTAGGGAGCTAGCAACCTCATAATGCTGTTATTAAGAATTTACTACACTGCACCTATAGGTGCTCAGTCTCTTTCATCAAATGTGGATACGGATGGTTCCTGTAGCTACTGCTTCGTCCTTTCATGTGCCTTACTCCGCTCGAACCTCGTCTGATTTCAAAGTGCTTCAGTCTGCGTTGCTACTGCATCGTCGTCATCCAGCAGGACGTCACCGATTGACTTTCAAATGCCAGTCCTATCCATATACAATGTGCCTATAATGAGTGCTACAAGTCGGGATGTCCGAGGACCCAACAGCTGCTATCCCAGGACCCAACAGCTGCTATCCACACCAGCCTGTAGGTCCGAGAACCCAACAGCTGCTATCCACACCAGCCTGTAGGTCCAAGGACCCAACAGCTGCTATCCCCACGTCCCAGGACCCAACAGCTGCTATCCCCACGTCCCAGGACCCAACAGCTGCTATCTCAGGACCCAACAGCTGCTATCCCCACATCCCAGGACCCAACAGCTGCTATCCCCACATCCCAGGACCCAACAGCTGCTATCCCCTCCTGCCTAATATTAAACTGCTAGAGAAAGCACAACTGTAAGATTATTGTGATACAAAGCTACTGTCAGAGGGTCAGCTACAGTGGTACCTCTCTCCCCACAAACCTGGAGGTCTGCCCCTCTCCCCACAAACCTGGATGTCTGCCTCTCTACCCACAAACCTGGATGTCTGCCACTCTCCCCACAAACCTGGAGGTCTCCCCACAAACCTGGATGTCTGCCCCTCTCCCCACAAACCTGGATGTCTGCCCCTCTCCCCACAAACCTGGAGGTCTGCCCCTCTCCCCACAAACCTGGATGTCTGCCCCTCTCCCCACAAACCTGGATGTCTGCCACTCTCCCCACAAACCTGGAGGTCTCCCCACAAACCTGGATGTCTGCCCCTCTCCCCACAAACCTGGAGGTCTGCCCCTCTCCCCACAAACCTGGAGGTCTCCCCCTCTCCCCACAAACCTGGTTGTCTGCCTCTCTACCCACAAACCTGGAGGTCTGCCCCTCTCCCGACAAACCTGGATGTCTGCCTCTCTCCCCACAAACCTGGATGTCTGCCACTCTCCCCACAAACCTGGAGGTCTCCCCACAAACCTGAATGTCTGCCTCTCCCCTCACACAGTTTATCCGTCAGCATGTTTGGAGACGGCCATGTTGCATATTGTTTCTTATAACCGAGACACTGTACATGTTTCACTTCTGCATTCGTTCTTAATCTCCGGCTACCAAGCCCTGAACAGCATTTTGCAAGTAGCAGGATGTAGTCCAAAGAACGGAATGCGATGTGTTGCTAGTTTACAGCTTGACTGCGATATTTGCACCTTTCGATCCAACACACCCGTCTTCGGCATGGTTTCACTTACTGAGTTTACTCTCACCACAAGGGTACATGTCTGTAGGTCAAATGTTTCATTTGTTTTGTGAGTCAGCTGTGGTCTGTCCAGTCTGAATGAGAGAGTCACTGGGTGCCTAAGACCCACACCACCTGAGACACAAATAATTGTCTCTTCAAGGGAGAAAGAAACAGGTAAACGACCCAAGGTGCCCTATGTTTGGACTTCAGCGCACAAGGCTGGAATCAAAACAAATTATCTTTCAGCCAATCCAGCTCCTACAGACTAGTTCTGGAAAAGGAACTAACTTCAGCTACCTGGCAGCAGGCATACACCTGCCTGTTTGAATACTAGGACTCCAGGTAACAGTTATGCTGCACAGAAATGTTTGGCTGTCAGGAAGTCTGTCTCATACAAGCCGACGGTCAGACCATCAAATAAATACAGACAGACACAGACAACAAACCCGAATGTCAAACTTGTGGCCCCTTTCAGCCCCAAACAAGCTAAAGTACAGGTCGAAGGAGCTGCCTGTTATCTCCTTTCTGATTTTGATCTTCTCGTCAATCAGAACAATGACCTGGGGACAATCATCGAACTTCATTAACAATGACCTGGTGACAATGGTTGAGCTTCATCAAGACATAGAACAATCATCGAGCTTCATCAACAATGACCTGGCGACAATGATCGATCTTCATTAACATGACATGGAACAATCATTGAGCTTCATCAACAAGACATGGAACAATCATTGAGCTTCATCAACAAGACATGAAACAATCATTGAGCTTCATCAACAAGACATGGAACAATCATTGAGCTTCATCAACAAGACATGGAACAATCATTGAGCTTCATCAACAAGACATACATCTGAATATCTATATTTCCATTTCTGGCTTTCCAAGATCTTGAATCTTAGCTTGAAGAGCCAAAACATGGCTTGTGTACGATCAGGGCGGACAGTCAAGTCTAGACAGACAGTCAAGTCTAGACAGGACGTGGACATTAACTCTTGACAGACAGTCAAGCCTAGACCTGATGTGGACATTAAACCTTGACAGACAGGAAAGCCAAGACCTGATGTGGACATTAACTCTTTGACAGACATTAAGCCTAGATCTGATGTGGACATTAACTATTGACAGACAGTCAATTCTAGACAGGATGTGGACATTAACTCTTGACAGACAGTCAAGCCTAGACCTGATGTGGACATTAAACCTTGACAGACAGGAAAGCCAAGACCTGATGTGGACATTAACTCTTTGACAGACAGTCAATCCTAGATCTGATGTGGACATTAACTCTTGACAGACAGTCAAGCCTAGACCTGATGTGGACATTAACTCTTGACAGTCAAGTCTAGACAGGATGTGGACATTAACTCTTGACAGACAGTCAAGTCTAGACAGGATGTGGACATTAACCCTTGACAGACAGTCAAGTCTAGACCTGATGTGGAGATATACAATTTAATTTGTAATCTTTTTTACTTAGCACATGTTCATGAATTTCTTAAAACTTAAATGAACTTCTTTATACTGGTTTAGAAGACTGCAGAGTCTGTATACAACAAGTTTCATATACCTTCTCTAAAAGCTATGTGCATCAAATCTATTCTTAAATGCATTAATTGTGCTGGCCTCCACTACTTTCTGTGGCAATGCATTCCAAGAATTCACCACTCTCTGACTAACAAAATATTTCCTAATATCTAATCTGGACCTTTCTTCAGTTAATTTGTAGCTATGCCCTCTTGCTATTGTGGGTGGATATATTTTGAAAAAGTCTAATTTATCATTTCCTTTGATTATCTTGTAAACCTGTATTAAGTCACCTTGACGGAGTCACGATAACTTCTGTGTTATCCCATCAACCACATGGCCTTCCTTATGTGTCCTAATTAGCCTGAATTGAACTTGTAGTGAATATCCACAAGTAATCCAGATCCATGACCTTTGGCCTGATCATTTCTTGGTTCTTGAAATCCAAATTCCAAGCCACAAAAAGCACAACTTCGGACATTCTCTCCAAATGTTTCATTAAATATTGGTCGATTGTAGGAAATGCTTCATTAAACAAAAGCTCTGCATGTGCCAGATATTCTGTCAAACTTGTGATCGTTTTAGAAACTGAAACATCTCTGGATGTCAACTTCGGTCCCACTAGACAGCAACAGATGTTGCGGGCTACAGACTAGAATGGAATGGAGCTGTAACGAGGTCAACACAGACCTGAGACTCGGACAGTGAAACTCACAAAAGTAATGACAAAAACAATTTGAAAAGAAACGAGAAATAATAATAATTAACCATAAATATCCCCTCCTAGAACAATGTATGATTCCACATCTTGTAGGAAGGTACCTCTCCTGGATGTATAACCAAATTGGTTACAATCTCATCATTAATCCTAGCTCTCACTATCCTTAATCTCACCATTAATCCTAGCTCTCACTATCATTAATCACATCATTAATCCAAACTCTATCATTAATCACACCATTAATCCAAACTCTCACTACCATTAATCCAAACTCTATCATTAATCACACCATTAACCTAAACTCTCACTATCATTAATCACACCATTAATCCAAACTCTATCATTAATCACACAATTAATCCAAACTCTCACTGACCTTATTGACAGTAAAAACAAAATCATTCTGAGCATGAGGGCTTGACGGAGATGCTATCCTGTTGGCCATGAGGATAAACTCCTCCTCATACAACTCTTCTGGGGGACTCTCGCTGCCGGACCCCAGACAAATCAAGCTTCCGTCGGAGGTGGCTATGATCAGCTCCATTCCACGGTTCAGCAGCATAACATTCTGAGCGAGGATGTCGACCAGAGAGAAGTCGGCGAGCGCCACATGCGAGAGACAACTGTGGTCTCCGGCTAAAATATGAAGTATTCCGTCTTCTGATAAAAATACCTGCGGAAAATGGGAGACTAGAACTTGACTAACCTAAAACTTGACTAACTATAACGTGACTAAAACATAAAGAAAAGATGAATAATGTCAAGTATTTCCTTTGTTACTAGAACTTGACACCAGACAATAATGTCCAGATAAATGACACTGCGTCACAGTTGGACGGAGACATGGTATATGCCAGTTAGTCTGTATTATTTGCTCGGGCTCACGCTCCAAAACCTTTGACTTTCACTAGTCTACCTGTTAGGCAGCAGGTCATTTGAAGTTAGTTTTCCTTCTCCAGGACGAATTACTTATGTGCTTCATCTGGGGGGGTGGGGTGAAAGAAATGCAGCATAGTGTACGAGATGGCAGCAACTCCTAGCAGGCTGACTGCTTCCATCAGGGTCAGTGGACCAGGGCTGGCTGCTTCCATCAGGGTCAGTGGACCAGGGCTGGATGCTTCCATCAGGGTCAGTGGACCAGAGCTGACCGAGAGCCTACTCCGATTGACGGGCCCCGGAATAGCCTGCACTAGTTCCAAGTGTTGCTTAAGTTTGTTTTTTTCCGTTCGCCCTATCTCTCTATCCCCCAACACGGTATGCGTTGCACTGCAGTTTTTATTTTGCACCTGTCGGCACAGTACAACCGACTTCAGTGTGCATTTTATGTTAGGGTCTGCTTCCTTCTGCATTTTCTGAGGGTTTTTGTTCCCTGGGGTAACAGCCCATGCTGTGATGAGGATAGAACCCAGCATCTTCGGGTTGTGAGATGTGTCACTTGACCACGCTGTCTCTGTTGCTTATAAATTCTGCTCTTTACCATCTTTACTGCCACAATGGTGGTCCTGGTGGTGATCTCAGCAAGGATCCGAGCGCTGGTCTGGAGTGAGGATCCCAGCGGTGGTCTGGAGTGAGGATCCCAGCGGTGGTCTGGAGTGAGGATCCCAGCGGTGGTCTGGAGTGAGGATCCCAGCGCTGGTCTGGAGTGAGGATCCCAGCGGTGGTCTGGAGTGAGGATCCCAGCGGTGGTCTGGAGTGAGGATCCCAGCGGTGGTCTGGAGTGAGGATCCCAGCGCTGGTCTGGAGTGAGGATCCCAGCGGTGGTCTGGAGTGAGGATCCCAGCGGTGGTCTGGAGTGAGGATCCCAGCGGTGGTCTGGAGTGAGGATCTCAGCGCTGGTCTGGAGTGAGGATCCCAGCGCTGGTCCTTATGATGGTCTCCATTGTGGAACCATTGATTTGTGTAACGATAAAGCACTCCCTTTTCACGGCAGGTTGCGAAGTTAAACTTTTAATGGCACGTTCTTGTTGATCCAGCTGTAAATGGGTACTATGCTTACTGTTCGAGAAATAAAGGCAGCTAGGAAGGGAACTAGCAACACCAGCTCATAATTAAGTCTCTTTTGTCTCTAAGACGTCATCCCTGACAGCAGTGTCTGCTATGGTGCTAACTTTATCTGTCTGTCTATATGTCTGCACATCTTGTACATCTATGTCTTATCTGTACACATTGTCTATACATCATGTCTGTCTGTGGTGATGGCGTGTCTGTCTGTGGTGATGGTGTGTCTGTCTGTGGTGATGGCTTGTCTGTGGTGATGGCTTGTCTGTTATGATGGCTTGTATGTCTGTCTGTGGTGATGGCTTGTCTATTGTAATAGCTTGTTTGTCTGTCTGTGGTGATGGCTTTTTGTCTGTCTGTGGTGATGGCTTGTCTGTTATGATGGCTTGTCTGTTATGATAGCTTGTTTGTCTGTCTGTGGTGATGGCTTGTCTGTTATGATAGCTTGTTTGTCTGTCTGTGGTGATGGCTTGTCTGTTATGATGGCTTGTATGTCTGTTATGATGGCTTGTCTGTGGTGATGGCTTGTCTGTTATGATGGCTTGTATGTCTGTTATGATGGCTTGTATGTCTGTTATGATGGCTTGTCTGTGGTGATGGCTTGTCTGTTATGATGGCTTGTCTGTGGTGATGGCTTGTCTGTTATGATGGCTTGTCTGTGGTGATGGCTTGTCTGTTATGATGGCTTGTCTGTGGTGATGGCTTGTCTGTGGTGATGGCTTGTCTGTTATGATGGCTTGTCTGTTATGATGGCTTGTCTGTGGTGATGGCTTGTCTGTGGTGATGGCTTGTCTGTGGTGATGGCTTGTCTGTTATGATGGCTTGTCTGTTATGATGGCTTGTCTGTGGTGATGGCTTGTCTGTTATGATGGCTTGTCTGTGGTGATGGCTTGTATGTGGTGATGGCTTGTCTGTTATGATGGCTTGTCAGTGGTGATGGCTTGTCTGCCTGCCTATAACGCCCACCTACCAGATCGACTGGCCCCCTGACAGCGTTGAACTTAGTGACCAGCACACGACCAGAGATTCTCCGACCAGCCTTGTAGGGGTAATGTGCCACCAGGGAGCCATTGCCACCATGCAGAGCAAACACTTTCCTACGGGAACAAAACATGGACATTCATTTAGAACATATGTTAGAAAATAGTTCAGTTGTCATGGGCAACGCGGAGATCAATAGACGATCATACAGTCGACGGAGATGACATGTCAGTGACATCACTTTAAGTTGAACATCCTTTTTGTTTCAAACTCCTGCAATCTTTGGATTACTCTTTCATATGATTGTTGGCTCACTGATTGCAGAGCCACATACAACCGGTTGCCATATCTGGTCTTGTCCAACTCCCTTAACCATATCTGGACTTGTCCATCTTCCTTAACCATATCTGGACTTGTCCATCTCCCTTAACCATATCTGGACTTGTCCATCTCCCTTAACCATATCTGGACTTGTCCATCTCCCTTAACCATATCTGAACTTGTTCATCTCCCTTAGCCATATGTAACAGTTCCAGCTGGAGCATGGGCGTTAAGGACAGGGGTGATGGGGCGGGCGATTCTGGGAACAAATGTTACCTGAATGTGTGCCAAGGTCACTCATTGTCTCGACACTAAGTCGACAAAGGAATCGAGCGGTTAGGAGAAGAATGTGTCTGGTACAGGTGGGGTTAGGAGCTGACCACTCTGGCATTCCAATTTGGGCGGGGGAGGGGGGGGGGCTTGGTGGCAGTCAGAGGTCGTCATGTTCTGCTGCTGCGACAAAAAGAGTGACAGGAATTCTGAGTGATTTGTCCAATAACTAGTTGGAGGTAGATCCAAACTAGGGTAATAAAGGTGCTAAGTCAGACAACCAACAGAAGACAATTGGACAGCCATGAAGTTGTTTGAGACTATATAATATTTGACAATGAAGAACTCAGCAGACTGGCCGGGAGAGAGAATGAGTTCCATGGACTAGCTAGCAGGCTGGCCTAGAGAGAGACTGAGTTGCATGGACTAGCTAGCAGGCTGGCCTAGAGAGAGACTGAGACACGGGCCGAGAGAGAGACTGAGTTCCATGGACTAGCTAGCAGGCTGGCCTAGAGAGAGACTGAGTTGCATGGACTAGCTAGCAGGCTGGCCTAGAGAGAGACTGAGACACGGGCTGAGAGAGAGACTGAGACACGGGCCGGGAGAGAGACTGAGTTCCATGGACTAGCTAGCAGGCTGGCCTAGAGAGAGACTGAGACACGGGCCGGGAGAGAGACTGAGTTCCATGGACTAGCTAGCAGGCTGGCCTAGAGAGAGACTGAGACACGGGCCGGGAGAGAGACTGAGTTCCATGGACTAGCTAGCAGGCTGGCCTAGAGAGAGACTGAGACACGGGCCGGGAGAGAGACTGAGTTCCATGGACTAGCTAGCAGGCTGGCCTAGAGAGAGACTGAGACACGGGCCGGGAGAGAGACTGAGTTCCATGGACTAGCTAGCAGGCTGGCCTAGAGAGAGACTGAGACACGGGCCGGGAGAGAGACTGAGTTCCATGGACTAGCTAGCAGGCTGGCCTAGAGAGAGACTGAGACACGGGCCGGGAGAGAGACTGAGTTCCATGGACTAGCTAGCAGGCTGGCCTAGAGAGAGACTGAGACACGGGCCGGGAGAGAGACTGAGTTCCATGGACTAGCTAGCAGGCTGGCCTAGAGAGAGACTGAGACACGGGCCGGGAGAGAGACTGAGTTCCATGGACTAGCTAGCAGGCTGGCCTAGAGAGAGACTGAGTTCCATGGACTAGCTAGCAGGCTGGCCTAGAGAGAGACTGAGACACGGGCCGGGAGAGAGACTGAGTTCCATGGACTAGCTAGCAGGCTGGCCTAGAGAGAGACTGAGACACGGGCCGGGAGAGAGACTGAGTTCCATGGACTAGCTAGCAGGCTGGCCTAGAGAGAGACTGAGACACGGGCCGGGAGAGGTTCCACGGACTAGCTAGCAGGCTGGCCTAGAGAGAGACTGAGGCACGGGCCGGGAGAGGTTCCATGGACTAGCTAGCAGACTTATTAGGAGTTTGTGAGTGATAGGATGAGTTGCAGGGTGACTGAACCAGCATACGCCTTCGATTCTTGGCCAGTCGCTCTATAAGTGTGTATGTTGGACACCCTGTGACTAGAAGAGATCTGAATGTGTGTGGTGCGTGTAGGACACCGAATGAACGATGTGTGTCCCGAAGTATGTGTATACACAGATCGACTGAGTGTATGACCACATGCGAGTATGCGAATTCCAACTATAGGTGACGTGTTCTAGTTTCGGATGAACGCACAGATCACCTGAGCATGCGTGAATAGATTGAATATGGATGTATAGATCACCTGCCTGAACGGGTGTGAGTGAATGCACAGAACATGATCTTGAAGGCGAGTTGTGAGAGTGTGCTGATAAGGGGAGGGGAGTGTGGCTGCAAAAATCTTGGGTGAAGTAGTTTGGAGAAGTTAACAACAGCTAGTGCTTAAAACTTCCGCTGTAGTTCTATATTTGCATTATTTAGTTGAGATGTATTTTGTTCTTTATGTCAACTCTATTGTGTATGTTGATTGTTGTTAAATATGAGACTGTTTGTTGGAGAGTGTTTGCTGTGTGTGGTCGTGCATGTTTCTGAACTGTCACATATATCTGGACTTGTCCATCTACCGTAGCTATATCTGGACGTCCATCTACCGTAGCTATATCTGGACTTGTCTATCTCCCTTCGACATATCTAATGTCCTGCTATGGCTGCATCTGCAGGCAAGGCGTGGCATCTTGCATTGTGGTAGGTCGTAGTACGACCAGGACAGTAGGTCCCATCCATACAAACTCCTGAGGGTCCTGATGTCCGTTGTACTCTCAGCTTCCAAAGCAAGGATTGAGAAGTTCCTATGATGACTGTCCTAATGAGACTTCCCATATCCACCCCAGAAATTGAGGCTTCAACTCCAATCCCAAACTTGAGGCTCTTGCACGTGCCTCAACAACCCTGCCTCTCACTCTAGCTTTTGCTAAATCATGATTTCTCATCTTGCATCATAGCCATCAGTAGGTACACATCACACAGCCATCAGTAGGTACACATCACACAGCCATCAGTAGGTACACATCACACAGCCATCAGTATGTACACATCACACAGCCATCAGTAGGTACACATCACACAGCCATCAGTATGTACACATCACACAGCCATCAGTAGGTACACATCACACAGCCATCAGTATGTACACATCACACAGCCATCAGTAGGTACACATCACACAGCCATCAGTATGTACACATCACACAGCCATCAGTAGGTACACATCACACAGCCATCAGTATGTACACATCACACAGCCATCAGTATGTACACATCACACAGCCATCAGTAGGTACACATCACACAGCCATCAGTAGGTACACATCACATAGCCATCAGTAGGTACACATCACACAGCCATCAGTAGGTACACATCACACAGCCATCAGTATGTACACATCACACAGCCATCAGTAGGTACACATCACACAGCCATCAGTATGTACACATCACACAGCCATCAGTAGGTACACATCACACAGCCATCAGTATGTACACATCACACAGCCATCAGTATGTACACATCACACAGCCATCAGTAGGTACACATCACACAGCCATCAGTATGTACACATCACACAGCCATCAGTATGTACACATCACACAGCCATCAGTATGTACACATCACACAGCCATCAGTATGTATACATCACATGCTGCCTAGCGATGGCTTTCTTCAAAACCTGCTCTGTAATGCTGACTAGCGATGGCTTTCTTCAAAACCTGCTCTGTGATGCTGACTAGCGATGGCTTTCTTCAAAACCTGGTCTCGTAATGCTGCCTAGCGATGGCTTTCTTCAAAACCTGCTCTGTAATGCTGAGTAGCGATGGCTTTCTTCAAAACCTGGTCTCGTAATGCTGCCTAGCGATGGCTTTCTTCAAAACCTGCTCTGTAATGCTGAGTAGCGATGGCTTTCTTCAAAACCTGGTCTGTAATGCTGCCTAGCGATGGCTTTCTTCAAAACCTGGTCTGTAATGCTGCCTAGCGATAGCTTTCTTCAAAACCTGCTCTGTAATGCTGCCTAGCGATGGCTTTCTTCAAAACCTGGTCTGTAATGCTGCCTAGCGATGGCTTTCTTCAAAACCTGCTCTGTAATGCTGCCTAGCGATGGCTTTCTTCAAAACCTGGTCTCATAATGCTGCCTAGCGATGGCTTTCTTCAAAACCTGCTCTGTAATGCTGAGTAGCGATGGCTTTCTTCAAAACCTGGTCTGTAATGCTGCCTAGCGATGGCTTTCTTCAAAACCTGGTCTGTAATGCTGCCTAGCGATAGCTTTCTTCAAAACCTGGTCTGTAATGCTGCCTAACGATGGCTTTCTTCAAAACCTGCTCTGTGATGTTGACTAGCGATGGCTTTCTTCAAAGCCTGGTCCATAACGTTGCCTAGTGACTGTAGTTATAAGGTCACTTACTGTTTTCTGCCTCTTTATGATGTCTTACATTTATCAATGTGCCTGATTTCACAGGCAGCCAATGAAGATCAAGCTCTGGAAGACGCTTACGGAGACTCATGAGAAGTTAAAACAAGTTTGAGGGATCAGTGTGCGAGTCATTACGAATGGTTCATCTGATTTAAGAACGGTTGGCAGTCAACAGACGACAACTAGCATCCAAATCATCTGAATATGCAAATGTCGCTTGTGTTCATAAGAAGATGTGTTCTAATCATAAACTGACAGTTCAGGAAATTGTGGGTGCGTGCAACATCTCCATGTGCCATGACATTCTAACAGAGAAAGGGTAGCTGTGAAGTTGGTTCACAACTCCTGACACAAAATTAGAAAAACAATCCTGTTACCCGTTTGCCAGGAACTTCTGGACAGTGCCAACGAGGACGATAGCTCGATGAAGAAAATAATATCTGGCCATGAAACATGGATGCAACACTGAGACGAAAACGTGGTCATCGCCGTCGGTTGGGAAGAATATGTGAACGCTGAAAAAAGTGGCAGGTCAGGTCAAACATGAAAGCCATTGGTGGTCAGAGTGATGGAGTATTTCCAAGGAGACAAAATTGACTAAGTTCCAACCCCCCCCCCCCCCCCCCCCCCCCCCCCCCCCCCATTAAAAAAAACGATTTTTTTTAAACGGAACTAGCATACTTTTCACACAGCCATCCCATCACAGCTTCTTAATGCGGACCCCTTGTTGAGGAAGAAAGAACAGAACCCCTGCATGCCATACACAGTGACTAAATAGAGTAATGCATCGAGTTAGCAACTTCATCATGCAAAAACAGATTGCTTGAGGGAATCTACCATTTTAATGAAACACTTTGGCACATGTCTTCTGCAAGCGCAACATCTGCTGTACTGGTGCTATGCTTCATAAGGAGCCAGGTGGAGTAAAAGGCAGCACAACTTACCCTTCATCAGTTGCAACTACAACATCAGCCTGACCATCAAGATCCACATCGACGACGTGACTGCCTGCAAAGTTCTTGCCCCCTATTCTGGCGGACCATTTGGTTGCAGCCGTCTTGGAGTCGAGGCAGATCACATCCCCACTTGTAGTCACGGCAATAAGCTCCAGGCCAGGGTCATTGTCAAGGTCCGCGGCTGATACCTGGAAGCACCAGGAATTCTTGTCAGGTCAGCTAATAATGTTAGAGAGAATCAGCTTCACTGCACTCCGGACAGACTCATAGGTGCTCACAAGATGATGGGAGAAGGAGAAGATGATGGGAGAAGGAGAAGATGATGGGAGAAGGAGATGAAGATGGGAGAAGATGATGGGAGAAGGAGATGAAGATGGGAGAATGAAAAGATGATGGGAGAAGGAGAAGATGATGGGAGAAGGAGAAGATGATGGGAGAAGGAGAAGATGATGGGAGAAGGAGAAGATGATGGGAGAAGGAGAAGATGATGGGAGAAGGAGAAGATGATGGGAGAAGGAGAAGATGATGGGAGAATGAAAAGATGATGGGAGAAGGAGAAGATGATGGGAGAAGGAGAAGATGATGGGAGAAGGAGAAGATGATGGGAGAAGGAGAAGATGATGGGAGAAGGAGAAGATGATGGGAGAAGGAGAAGATGATGGGAGAAGGAGAAGATGATGGGAGAAGGAGAAGATGATGGGAGAAGGAGAAGATGATGGGAGAAGGAGAAGATGATAAGAGAAGATGATGGGAGAATGAAAAGATGATGGGAGAAGGAGAAGATGATGGGAGAAGGAGAAGATGATGGGAGAAGGAGAAGATGATGGGAGAAGGAGAAGATGATGGGAGAAGGAGAAGATGATGGGAGAAGGAGAAGATGATAAGAGAAGGAGAAGATGATGGGAGAAGATGATGGGAGAGGGAGAAGATGATGGGAGAAGGAGAAGATGATGGGAGAAGGAGAAGATGATGGGAGAAGGAGAAGATGATAAGAGAAGGAGAAGATGATGGGAGAAGATGATGGGAGAGGGAGAAGATGATGGGAGAAGGAGAAGATGATGGGAGAAGGAGAAGATGATGGGAGAAGGAGAAGATGATGGGAGAAGGAGAAGATGATAAGAGAAGGAGAAGATGATAAGAGAAGATGATGGGAGAGGGAGAAGATGATGGGAGAAGGAGAAGATGATGGGAGAAGGAGAAGATGATGGGAGAAGGAGAAGATGATAAGAGAAGATGATAAGAGAAGATGATGGGAGAGGGAGAAGATGATGGGAGAAGGAGAAGATGATAAGAGAAGATGATGGGAGAGGGAGAAGATGATGGGAGAAGGAGAAGATGATGGGAGAAGATGATGGGAGAGGGAGAAGATGATGGGAGAAGATGATGGGAGAGGGAGAAGATGATGGGAGAAGGAGAAGATGATGGGAGAAGGAGAAGATGATAAGAGAAGATGATGGGAGAGGGAGAAGATGATGGGAGAAGGAGAAGATGATAAGAGAAGATGATGGGAGAGGGAGAAGATGATGGGAGAAGGAGAAGATGATAAGAGAAGATGATGGGAGAGGGAGAAGATGATGGGAGAAGGAGAAGATGATGGGAGAAGGAGAAGATGATGGGAGAAGGAGAAGATGATGATAAAAGTAGCAGTGACTGCTGACCCTGCCAGATATGGATCCGCCGAGAGATTGTGGAAACCCTGGCCTGTGAACCCCATCCTTGGACATGACGTAGAGGCTTCCGGACGATAATCCTGTAACGATGTCAGGCTCCCCAAACTTGCCGTCCACATCGATGACTGTCGGGCTGAACAGGCTAAACATGGGAGTCTGTGAACAGTAACATGTCTTGTTATGTGTTGCTGGAGAAGAGGGTGGCTGAGTTGTTGGGGTACTGTCATTCTAGCCAAAGGATGAGGGTTCTTCTTCTTCTTCTTCGTTCGTTCTCAATCTCCCGCTACCAAACCCTGAAAGGGCTGAAGTAGCAGAATGTAGTCCAGAGAACGGAATGCGTTGTGTCGTAGTTTACAGCTTAGCTGTGATATTTGCACCTTTCGGTCCAACACATCCGACTTCAGCAAGCATTTTTTGAGTACCAGGTTAGCATTCCCTCTTCGATCCCTTCTCCTTAGCCAGTCTGCCCTGTTGCAGCCTGTTATCCAGGATCACTGCGTGGAGGTGTAGAAGGGTCTTGGCAGCTATGGTTCGCTGGCCCTGACGCTAGCAGTCAGCTATGGGTCGCTGACCACTGCAGCTCATGCGCTGCTCAGCATCATGATCCCGGACGAGGGTTCAAACACTTTCTTTCAGTTTTGATTGAAAATGAATGAAAGGTGCTAACTGGAAATAATGTTCTAGTTAATAAGGGCGCAGAAACAAATAGAAATCAAATCCCAGCAGACATGAAAAGGTATATTAAGAAAGAGATAAACCAACCACACGGAGCACTCAGTCGAGTACCTGAGGAACACCTGATAGTAACTATCACCAAGACAGAACTGGAGTCACCCATTAGTCAACTCAAGAAAAGAAAAGACCCAGGAAGGGATGGCATCTCTAACATGGGAGAAGCAGCAAAGAACAAACTGCTGCACATCTTTAACAAAAGCTGAGAAATAAAAAAAAACATCCCATTTCCACCATGGAAAAAAAAGGAAAATTCCATGAGATGGTACAAACTAAGGAACTTTTACAGACTACGGAACTATTACAGACTAAGGAACTATTACAAACTAAGGAACTTTTACAGACTAAGGAACTATTAAAAACTAAGAAACTATTACAGACTAAGGAACTATTACAAACTAATGAACTATTACAGACTAAGGAACTATTACAAACTAAGGAACTTTTACAGACTAAGGAACTATTACAAACTAAGGAACTATTACAGACTAAGGAACTATTACAAACTAAGGAACTATTACAAACTAAGGAACTTTTACAAAGGAACTATTAAAAACTAAGGAACTATTACAGACTAAGGAACTATTACAAACTAATGAACTATTACAAACTAAGGAACTATTACAGACTAAGGAACTATTACAAACTAAGGAACTATTACAGACTAAAGAACTATTACAAACTAATGAACTATTACAGACTAAGGAACTATTACAAACTAATGAACTATTACAGTATTACAAACTAATGAACTATTACAGACTAAGGAACTATTACAGACTAAGGAACTATTACAAACTAATGAACTATTACAGACTAAGGAACTATTACAGAATAAGGAACTATTACAGACTAAGGAACTATTACAGACTAAGGAACTATTACAAACTAAGGAACTATTACAGACTAGGGAACTGTTACAGATGAGCTATTACAGACTAGGGAACTATTACAGATGAACTATTAGACTAGGGAACTATTACAGATGAACTATTAGAAACTAAGGAACTATTACAGACTAAGGAACTATTACAGACTAAGGAACTATTACAAACTAATGAACTATTACAAACTAAGGAACTATTACAGACTAAGGAACTATTACAAACTAAGGAACTATTACAGACTAAAGAACTATTACAAACTAATGAACTATTACAGACTAAGGAACTATTACAAACTAATGAACTATTACAGTATTACAAACTAATGAACTATTACAGACTAAGGAACTATTACAGACTAAGGAACTATTACAAACTAATGAACTATTACAGACTAAGGAACTATTACAGAATAAGGAACTATTACAGACTAAGGAACTATTACAGACTAAGGAACTATTACAAACTAAGGAACTATTACAGACTAGGGAACTGTTACAGATGAGCTATTACAGACTAGGGAACGATTACAGATGAACTATTAGACTAGGGAACTATTACAGATGAACTATTAGAAACTAAGGAACTATTACAGACTAAGGAACTATTACAGACTAAGGAACTATTACAGACTAAGGAACTATTACAGATGAACTATTACAAACTAAGGAACTATTACAGACTAAGGAACTATTACAGATGAACTATTACAAACTAAGGAACTATTACATTCTAGGGAACTGTTACAGATGAACTATTACAGACTATGGAACTATTACAGACTAAGGAACAATTACAGACTAGGGAACTGTTACAGATAATCTCTACATAAACTATCACAATAGGTTGGTCTGGATAGACTGGCTTGGATCATCTCTACGTTGTTGTTGTTGCTTTTCCCGAATGCCCATAATGAGTAGGTTACTCTTTTGTTCGCCCTGAACAGGACGTTAAGTGGCAGGACGCAGTAGCTCTGCTCACATGCCGAGCGTTGACCGGGGTTGCATCTGCGTGTCACTCACTACTATGGAGATCATGTTGATCCCTCACCTCGTTAGCCAGACTGCAATGAAAACAGCCCGTTTCCAGGGAGGACTACTAGGAAGCCGAGGTGAGGGTCTTGGCCAGTATGTTTTGCCTGACCCTGACTAGCATGTCTGATGAGTATGGTGTACCCGACCAGACGTTAGCCTCCCTCACCTTCATCTCTACTGCCACACCCATAAAACATGCTGTTTACCTGGGACAACTCCAAGAGAAACATTTTAACGAGAGGCAAATCTCGAACGGAGCTGTCATGGTGTCTGGCCATCTGCAACTGTTTAAGATCCATAATGGCCACACCTCCTACATAAAATTTGTCCTTAGCCTCCGTTCCTTCCAATGGGTTGACTCCAGCGAGGCCCCTGTGAAGAGAAGCAATCACAACACGGTTAGAATAGAGGGTACGCTGACAGACGACAGCAGAATTGGCAGAAAGATGGAGGCCGGAACTCGCAGATCTGGAAAGTTTATTCACAGCAGACCACATTGAAATCAGGCTCCGAACCTCCTTCAATGATGCTACAAATGTGTTGGTATGGAGATACAGATGGTCGGGGAGGAGGGGGGGGGGGGGGGGGCGCCCCAGACATCTCTGACAACACAGATTAACAAGTGGCTAGTCACAGCAGCCAAGGAACTTACCAATCATCGTGGCTAGTCACAGCAACCAATCATCGTGGCTAGTCACATCAACCAATCATCGTGGCTAGTCACATCAACCAATCATCGTGGCTAGTCACAGCAACCAATCATCGTGGCTAGTCACATCAACCAATCATCGTGGCTAGTCACAGCAACCAATCATCGTCGCTAGTCACATCGACCAAGGAACTTACCAATCATCGTGGCTAGTCACAGCAACCGATCATCGTCGCTAGTCACATCAACCAAGGAACTTACCAATCATCGTGGCTAGTCACAGCAACCAATCATCGTGGCTAGTCACAGCAACCAATCATCGTGGCTAGTCACAGCAACCAATCATCGTGGCTAGTCACATCAACCAATCATCGTGGCTAGTCACAGCAACCAATCATCGTGGCTAGTCACATCAACCAATCATCGTCGCTAGTCACATCGACCAAGGAACTTACCAATCATCGTGGCTAGTCACAGCAACCGATCATCGTCGCTAGTCACATCAACCAAGGAACTTACCAATCATCGTGGCTAGTCACAGCAACCAATCATCGTTGCTAGTCACATCAACCAATCATCATCGCTAGTCACATCAACCAAGAAACTTACCAATCATCGTCATCGAAGTAAAATGATACGGGTATGATCAGAAGATGCATGTGGCCGACAACTGGTGTACTCAGGACGTGGGCGTCTACTGGGATGTAGCCTGGAGTCTGTGGTAACAGTTTCATACAACAATCAAATGTTTCTTGATCATAGAATGTTGTATAACCTTACGCACTCCACATTATTTTTGAAAAAAATTTGACCTAATTAATTTTCTTAATTAGTCGCTGTGGTAGTCGTCTTTCAAAATTTGTAACTTTTATGTTTGTTTGTCAATAAATATGATTTTCTGGTGTGTAGATACACAATAGCATAACGAACATGTGGGTGTTATTGTTTTTGTTGTATGTTTGTTAGTTTTTGAGATTTAAAAAGATGAAGTTGAAAATTTATGAAAATCTCGGGAAAAATTTGGACTCGACCACTAGGCCTAGTCGCTTCGATAGAAAACCATGGAAACCACAACAACGTATCGATACTGTGTTTACAATATCGCCACAACTGTTAGTTTCCAATTCAAACGTAGTTCTTTCATTTAAACAAACAAAATAAACAGATCTACGCGATAAAAATCTTTCTCAACAACCTACTTCCCCTTTCGCAAAAAGTCGGCTTGCTCAAAACGGCATATACAAAATTAAAACTGTTCAAAAGCCATTTGTAATCGAACACACGATACTTTAACCGGCAAAATATCGTGTATATATGGAGGGCGTAGTCAGCAGTAAAAAATGGCTGTCAGGAGTGACTCCGTTCAAAAAAAAAAAAAAATTTTTCCGCACACCGTTTTTGTAGGCCTAGCTGGTTCAAAGAGAACGGACAAGGGCGTGCTACAGGATAAACAGTGGACTACCTTATTCTACTACAAAAGTTGTGTAAACATTGGACTACCTTATTTCTACTACAAAAGTTGTGTAAACATTGGACTACCTTATTTCTACCACAAAAGTTGTATAAACATTGGACTACCTTATTCTACTACAAATGTTGTATAAACATTGGACTACCTTATTTCTACTACAAATGTTGTATAAACATTGGACTGCCTTATTTCTACTACAAATGTTGTATAAACATTGGACTACCTTATTTCTACTACAAATGTTGTATAAACATTGGACTACCTTATTTCTACTACAAATGTTGTATAAACATTGGACTACCTTATTTCTACTACAAATGTTGTATAAACAATGGACTACCTTATTTCTACTACAAATGTTGTATAAACATTGGACTACCTTATTTCTACTACAAATGTTGTATAAACAATGGACTACCTTATTCTACTACAAATGTTGTATAAACATTGGACTGCCTTATTTCTACTACAAATGTTGTATAAACATTGGACTGCCTTATTTCTACTACAAATGTTGTATAAACATTGGACTACCTTATTTCTACTACAAATGTTGTATAAACATTGGACTACCTTATTTCTACTACAAATGTTGTATAAACATTGGACTACCTTATTTCTACTACAAATGTTGTATAAACAATGGACTACCTTATTTCTACTACAAATGTTGTATAAACATTGGACTACCTTATTTCTACTACAAATGTTGTATAAACATTGGACTACCTTATTTCTACTACAAATGTTGTATAAACAATGGACTACCTTATTTCTACTACAAATGTTGTATAAACATTGGACTACCTTATTTCTACTACAAATGTTGTATAAACATTGGACTACCTTATTTCTACTACAAATGTTGTATAAACATTGGACTACCTTATTTCTACTACAAATGTTGTATAAACATTGGACTACCTTATTTCTACTACAAAAGTTGACATGATGATGATTGCTACCTCCTGTCCAGAATAATAATCTTATAACCACGATAACAAGACAGGCAACAAACATACTGGTGTGTCTGTGACATAACTATGAATCTCCTGATGATTCACACCGCTCGCAAGTTTGTACCAGTCAGACTTTACGTAAACTGGATCCAGCTGGAATGAAAACAAAATATGTCAGCGCAGTGGGCACAGCATCTTTAAATATCTAGGAGTGGTAATAGACAGCAGAGGAGGAATCAAAGAGGAGTTAACTGCACGAAGGGCAGCAGCAGGTAGGCTGTTCCATGCAATAAACAGAGGTTTCCTCAGTAGAAGAGAAATAAGCAGGAAAACAAAGATGGATGTATACCGCTCGACCTATGTGCCTGTCCTAATATATGGATGGGAGTCATGGGCAATGACTACAGCCCAAGTAAAGGCAATTACAAACTTCAGAAATGAGGTACCTAAGAAAGGCAGTTCAGGTGACGAAAAGGGACAAGATCCGCAACCAGACAATACGTAGCAGTCTTGAAGTTCAACCCCTGCAGACACGAGTGGAGCAGTCCCAGCTACAGTGGTTCGGCCATGTCTGTAGAATGGAAGAAGATCGGATACCAAATCGGTCATGGGAGATCAAAAGTCAAGGACGCAGACCCAGAGGACGTCCCAAAGTACGTTGGGAAGACAACATACGACAGTCCCTAAGTGATAGAGGGCTGGATTGGAAAGAGGCCAGGAAAAAGACGGCGGATAGAGCAGTGTGGCGTTCTCTTTGGCAAACCTCTACACCTCACGGTAGAAGAGGAGCAACTAAGTAAGTAAGGTAGAAGACTCTACACCTCATGGTAGAAGAGGAGCAACTAAGTAAGTAAGTAAGCAGTGGGCACACAGCACAAAGTAAAGGCTAACAGACAATGGCAGCATCTCTTTATCATTTTTCTTGGAAACAACAAATGACATTTCTATCCTTCATCAACATGATTATCTGTCACAGGTTGATATTGTCACCATACAAATATCACATACTTTTCACTGATAACTTTGTCAATCTGCCTCCAACTTCTCTTCATGGCATACAGGATATCTGTCAGATAGCCACATCCAGGTCATACAGGATATCTATCAGATAGCCACATCCAGGTCAATTAGGCTACCTGTCAGATAGCCACATCCAGGTCATATCGGCTGTCAGATAGCCACATCCAGGTCAATTAGGCTACCTGTCAGATAGCCACATCCAGGTCAATTAGGCTACCTGTCAGATAGGCACATCCAGGTCATATCGGCTACCCGTCAGATAGCCACATCCAGGTCAATTAGGCTACCTGTCAGATAGCCACATCCAGGTCAATTAGGCTACCTGTCAGATAGCCACATCCAGGTCATATAGGCTGTCAGATAGCCACATCCAGGTCAATTAGGCTACCTGTCAGATAGCCACATCCAGGTCAATTAGGCTACCTGTCAGATAGGCACATCCAGGTCATATCGGCTACCCGTCAGATAGCCACATCCAGGTCAATTAGGCTACCTGTCAGATAGCCACATCCAGGTCAATTAGGCTACCTGTCAGATAGCCACATCCAGGTCATATAGGCTGTCAGATAGCCACATCCAGGTCATATAGAATATCTGTCAGATAGCCATCCAGGTCATATAGGCTGTCAGATAGCCACATCCAGGTCATATATGCTGTCAGATAGCCACATCCAGGTCATATAGGCTATCTGTCAGATAGCCACATCCAGGTCATATTGGCTATCTGTCAGATCCACATCCAGGTCATATCGGCTATCTATCAGATAGCCACATCCAGGTCATATAGGCTATCTGTCAGATAGCCATATCCAGGTCATATCGGCTATCTGTCAGATAGCCACATCCAGGTCATATAGGCTATCTGTCAGATAGCCACATCCAGGTCATATCGGCTATCTGTCAGATAGCCACATCCAGGTCATATCGGCTATCTGTCAGATAGCCACATCTAGGTCATACAGGTTATCTGTCCGATAGCCACATCCAGGTCATATCGGCTATCTGTCAGATAGCCACATCCAGGTCATATAGGCTATCTGTCAGATAGCCACATCTAGGTCATACAGGTTATCTGTCAGATAGCCACATCCAGGTCATATCGGCTATCTGTCAGATAGCCACATCCAGGTCATATAGGCTATCTGTCAGATAGCCACATCTAGGTCATACAGGTTATCTGTCAGATAGCCACATCCAGGTCATATAGGCTGTCAGATAGCCACATCCAGGTCATATAGGCTATCTGTCAGATAGCCACATCCAGGTCATATAGGCTGTCAGATAGCCACATCCAGGTCATATAGGCTGTCAGATAGCCACATCTAGGTCATATAGGCTGTCAAATAGCCACATCCAGGTCATATCGGCTGTCAGATAGACACATTCAGGTCATATAGGCTATCTGTCAGATAGACACATCCAGGTCATATATCTGCTATCTGTCAGATAGCCACATCCAGGTCATATAGGCTATCTGTCATATAGCCACATCCAGGTCATATAGGCTATCTGTCAGATAGCCACATCCAGGTCACATAGGCTATCTGTCCGATAGCCACATCCAGGTCATATAGTCTATCTGTCAGATAGCCACATCCAGGTCATATAGGCTATCTGTCCGATAGCCACATCCAGGTCATATAGTCTATCTGTCAGATAGCCAGATCAATGGTCCTCATAAGCTGACAATACATCTCTTTGATAGAAGACAGCTGATAACATATCATGAGATTCTCTCTAACTAACCTCTGAGATTCTAACTAACCTCGGAGATTCTCTCTAACTAACCTCGGAGATTCTCTCTAACTAACCTCTGAGATTCGCTCTAACTAACCTCTGAGATTCGCTCTAACTAACCTCTGAGATTCTCTCTAACTAACCTCTGAGATTCTCTCTAACTAACCTCTGAGATTCTCTCTAACTAACCTCTCCTGCCCAAGATGATCAACTAAGAAAGCAGATAATGGAAGTCCAAGATTACCTGAAAATTGTATTTACTGAGGGAATGTCCGAGCGTGTTGTAGAACAATGCCTCACCTTGGGAGGTAACAAATAGAATGTCCAGAACCCCATCTCCGTCAATGTCAAACTGAAATAATTGTGTACAAATAAATCAATTTATTGTTAGAAAACATGGACCTCCGCCGAAGACGGATGTGTCGGACCGAAAGGTGCAAATATCGCAGTCAAGCTGTAAACTAGCGACACAACGCATTCCGTTCTCCGGACTTAATCCTGCTACTTGCAAAGCCCTGTTACGGGCTTGGTAGAGGGAGATTGAGAACGTTCGGGGCTTGGTAGCGGGAGATTGAGAACGACCGCAGAAGAAGAAAACATGGACCAAACACACGATCTGAGTACATACACAATGACACGCCCCCCCTCCCTTCTATCACGATCTGAGTACATACACAATGACACGCCCCCCCTCCCTTCTATCACGATCTGAGTACATACACAATGACACGCCCCCCCTCCCTTCTATCACGATCTGAGTACATACACAATGACACGCCCCCCCTCCCTTCTATCACGATCTGAGTACATACACAATGACACGCCCCCCCTCCCTTCTATCACGATCTGAGTACATACACAATGACACGCCCCCCCTCCCTTCTATCACGATCTGAGTACATACACAATGACACGCCCCCCCCTCCCTCTTTCTTCTATCACGATCCGAGTACATACAAAATGACACGCCCCCCCTCTCCTCTTTCTTCTATCACGATCTGAGTACATACACAATGACACGCCCCCCCTCCCTCTTTCTTCTATCACGATCTGAGTACATACACAATGACACGCCCCCCCTCCCTCTTTCTTCTATCACGATCTGAGTACATACACAATGACACGCCCCCCCTCCCTTCTATCACGATCTGAGTACATACACAATGACACGCCCCCCCCCCCTCCCCTCTTTCTTCTATCACGATCTGAGTGCATACAAAATTACACGCCCCCCCTCCCCTCTTTCTTCTATCACGATCTGAGTACATACACAATGACACGCCCCCCCTCCCCTCTTTCTTCTATCACGATCTGAGTACATACACAATGACACGCCCCCCCTCCCCTCTTTCTTCTATCATGATCTGAGTACATACAAAATGACACGCCCCCCCCACCCCTCCCCTCTTTCTTCTATCGCGATCTGAGTGCATACACAATGAAACACCCCCCTCCCTTTTATCACGATCTGAGTACATACACAATTACCCCCCCCCCCCCCCCCCCTTATCTATTCTCTATTATCTATTGATCTATTCTCCACAATATTTCAAACTTTGTCTTTGTTGTGATATTGGAATTAGATCTATTAATAGCCGTACAAAGACCTCGGAGTGTTCAAGTGAAGGAAGCATCGCACATCTTTCACGTTCCATCAAAAACTAGAAATAATTTTGCTTAATGAGATAGGAGTGTTCGAAAGCTAGGCCCCCTGCGTCAAAGTTAGCCTAGCTAACTAGAGGAAATGATTTCTTGAAGGCTAAGACGACGAAGATCAACACGTTTAGGCAATCAAATATTTTTAATTTGATATTTTTATTTTCATTTATTCCTTTTACTGCACATTGAACTGTTTTACTCCTGAATCAATTAGATTTATGTATGTATATAATCTTATGTCAAACTCAAGCACAGCATCACTTAGTTGTGACCCTGTTTATCTCGAGTTTAGGTCAACTGAAATAGCCAACATATAACCGAACTGGTCCACATTGAATACAGACTGCAATGGAGCACAGACATTGAACACATGTGTTAGAGGGTTCATAGATGAACACATGTGTTAGAGGGTTCTTAGATGAACACATGTGTTAGAGGGTTCATAGATGAACACATGTGTTAGAGGGTTCATAGATGAACACATGTGTTAGAGGGTTCATAGATGAACACATGTGTTAGAGGGTTCTTCTTCTTATTCTTCTTCGTTCGTTCTCAATCTCCCACTACGAAACCCTGAAAGGAGATAAGTAGCAGAATGTAGTCCAGAGAACGGAATGTGTTGTGTCGTAGCGATATTTGCACCTTTCAGTCCAACACATCCGACTTCAGCAAGCATTTTTTGAGTACCGGGTTAGCATTCCCTCTTCAATCCCTTCTCCTTAGCCAGTCTGCCCTGCTGCAGCCTGTTATCCAGGATCACCGCGTGGAGGTGTAGAAGGGTCTTGGCAGCTCTGGTTCGCTGGCCCTGACGCTAGCAGTCAGCTATGGGTCGCTGACCGCTGCAGCTCATGCGCTGCTCAGCATCTTGATCCTAGAAAATTTGAATGAAGTAATGACTTGCCACTAAAAGGTAAACCACATTGGAAGATGTTCTTAAAGTTTCACTTAATTAGGTGAACAAGTTTTCACAATGTCCATGTTTGACTGCAGGCATGTGAAGTCGAAAACATGCCCAGAAATAAAAGCCCCAGTCTAAACATTCACGTACATCCAGACAGAATGTTCCCGCTGCATTTAAAACATACACACACACTCACCCATTTACATTATAGACTCACTTTGAATGGTCAAGTTTTTCCTTACAAAAATAGGCATCACCACCCTCATCAGTAGATTCACTTTCGTTGTCCAATCTAGACCTGACACTTATAGACAAAGACACTGAAGTGTCATTATCAACTTCACTACCATCAGCAATCATAGAATATAGCCATTCCCAACCATCAGCAATCATAGAATCTAGCCATTCCCAGCAATCATAGAATCTAGCCATTCCCAGCAATCATAGAATCTAGCCATTCCCAACCATCAGCAATCATAGAATCTAGCCATTCCCAGCAATCAGCAATCATATAATCTAGCCATTTCCAACCATCAGCAATCATAGAATCTAGCCATTCCCAGCAATCATAGAATCTAGCCATTCCCAGCAATCATAGAATCTAGCCATTCCCAGCAATCAGCAATCATAGAATCTAGCCATTCCCAACCATCAGCAATCATAGAATCTAGCCATTCCCAGCAATCATAGAATCTAGCCATTCCCAGCAATCAGCAATCATAGAATCTAGCCATTCCCAACCATCAGCAATCATAGAATCTAGCCATTCCCAGCAATCATAGAATCTAGCCATTCCCAGCAATCATAGAATCTAGCCATTCCCAACCATCAGCAATCATAGAATCTAGCCATTCCCAGCAATCAGCAATCATAGAATCTAGCCATTCCCAACCATCAGCAATCATATAATCTAGCTATTCCCAACAATCATAGAATCTAGCTATTCCCAGCAATCATAGAATCTAGCCATTCCCAGCAATCATAGAATCTAGCCATTCCCAGCAATCATAGAATCTAGCTATTCCCAGCAATCATAGAATCTAGCTATTCCCAGCAATCACAGAATCTAGCCATTCCCAGCAATCATAGAATCTAGCCATTCCCAGCAATCATAGAATCTAGCTATTCCCAGCAATCATAGAATCTAGCTATTCCCAGCAATCATAGAATCTAGCCATTCCCAACCATCAGCAATCATAGAATCTAGCCATTCCCAGCAATCATAGAATCTAGCCATTCCCAGCAATCATAGAATCTAGCTATTCCCAGCAATCATAGAATCTAGCCATTCCCAACCATCAGCAATCATAGAATCTAGCTATTCCCAGCAATCATAGAATCTAGCCATTCCCAGCAATCATAGAATCTAGCCATTCCCAGCAATCATAGAATCTAGCCATTCCCAGCAATCATAGAATCTAGCTATTCCCAGCAATCATAGAATCTAGCCATTCCCAGCAATCATAGCATCTAGCTATTCCCAGCAATCATAGAATCTAGCCATTCCCAACCATCAGCAATCATAGAATCTAGCCATTCCCAGCAATCATAGAATCTAGCCATTACCAGCAATCATAGAATCTAGCTTTTCCCAGCAATCATAGAATCTAGCTATTCCCAACAATCAGCAATCATAGAATCTAGCCATTTCCAGCAATCAGCAATCATAGAATCTAGCCATTTCCAGCAAATCATAGAATCTAGCTATTCCCAACAATCAGCAATCATAGAATCTAGCTATTCCCAGCAATCATAGAATCTAGCTATTCCCAACAATCAGCAATCATAGAATCTAGCTATTCCCAACAATCAGCAATCATAGAATCTAGCCATTTCCAGCAATCATAGAATCTAGCTATTCCCAACAATCATAGAATCTAGCCATTCCAGAGCTAGTCTGGCAGAAACTCTCATTGATTTAGATCAGAGGTAACCAAACTACGGTCCGCCAATCAGTTTTGGGCTAGCCTCTTATTGTTGATTGAAAATTACTGTATTCTCCGCAAAAAAAAATATTACAATATAGCATGCACAGGCAACAGAAACAAAACCAAAAAGACACAAAATGAACAATTACCATCTCCCCACAACTCTCTCTCTCTCTCTCTCTCTCATACCAACTGAGCTCTACTAGATATTGCCAACAAAACGGAAATGATATCGTCAAATCTCTGATCGTGCACGTGGACAGACGAAGAGTGTCGGTACCTACTTTGATAACGAGAAACTGAAACCAATGACATATCTTTTCTGCGATCGGAAGTCTCTGAGATCAATTGATGTTGCTTTGTCTTTGGCATCGATAAAGTGATCATGGCGGTAGGGTGGATGGTAGATACATTTCTATAGGAAGGTGTTGGTGGGGGGATGGTAGATACATTTCTATAGGAAGGTGTTGGTGGGGGGATGGTAGATACATTTCTATAGGAAGGTGTTGGTGGGGGGATGGTAGATACATTTCTATAGGAAGGTGTTGGTGGGGGGATGGTAGATACATTTCTATAGGAAGGTGTTGGTGGGGGGATGGTAGATACATTTCTATAGGAAGGTGTTGGTGGGGGTAGGGGTGGATGGTAGATACATTTCTATAGGAAGGAGTTGGTGGGGGTAGGGGTGGATGGTAGATACATTTCTATAGGAAGGTGTTGGTGGGGGTAGGGGTGGATGGTAGATACATTTCTATAGGAAGGTGTTGGTGGGGTGGATGGTAGATACATTTCTATAGGAAGGTGTTGGTGGGGGTAGGGGTGGATGGTAGATACATTTCTATAGGAAGGAGTTGGTGGGGGTAGGGGTGGATGGTAGATACATTTCTATAGGAAGGAGTTGGTGGGGGTAGGGGTGGATGGTAGATACATTTCTATAGGAAGGAGTTGGTGGGGTGGATGGTAGATACATTTCTATAGGAAGGTGTTGGTGGGGTGGATGGTAGATACATTTCTATAGTAAGGTGTTGGTGGGGTGGATGGTAGATACATTTCTATAGGAAGGAGTTGGTGGGGGTAGGGGTGGATGGTAGATACATTTCTATAGGAAGGAGTTGGTGGGGGTAGGGGTGGATGGTAGATACATTTCTATAGGAAGGAGTTGGTGGGGGTAGGGGTGGATGGTAGATACATTTCTATAGGAAGGAGTTGGTGGGGTGGATGGTAGATACATTTCTATAGGAAGGTGTTGGTGGGGTGGATGATAGATACATTTCTATAGGAAGGTGTTGGTGGGGGTAGGGGTGGATGGTAGATACATTTCTATAGGAAGGAGTTGAGGTGCACAGTTGGCAGCCTTGTGAAGTGTGTTAAGTATAAATCAGCCAGTTACACTTCTGGGCTTGTAGCTGTTGTGCACGTTTCATGAATAAGAATTAACATTTGTAAAAATGTTTTCTTAGTATAAAGTAGTTTGCCGTTGCTTTCTGTACCTGGCTCATTATATATGTAAAACAAAATCTCAGGATGTTATTTTTAATGATGTTATAGGTCTGGCCCTCTGGTATTAACCTTGACCACAATCTGGCCCTTGATCAACCTTAGCTTGACCACCCCTGTTTTAGAAGAAGAGATTTCATTCATGGCTGCAAACATGTTTTAATGGAGTCCACACACATTTTGGCAAAGAACCCATGATGTCCGCAAAAAACCCATGATGTCCAGCAAACCAGAGCTGACTGTTAGCGTTAGGGCCAGCAACCCAAAGCTGACTACTTGCGTCAGGGCCAGCAAACCAGAGCTGACTACTTGCGTCAGGGCTAGCAACCCAAAGCTGACTACTTGCGTCAGGGCCAGCAACCCAACGCTGACTACTTGTGTCAGGGCCAGCGAACCAAAGCTGACTAATTGCGTCAGGGCCAGCGAACCAGAGCTGACTACTTGCGTCAGGGCCAGCAAACCAGAGCTGACTACTTGCGTCAGGGCCAGCAACCCAAAGCTGACTACTTGCGTCAGGGCCAGCGAACCAGAGCTGACTACTTGCGTCAGGGCCAGCAAACCAGAGCTGACTACTTGCGTCAGGGCCAGCAACCCAAAGCTGACTACTTGCGTCAGGGCCAGCGAACCAGAGCTGACTACTTGCGTCAGGGCCAGCAACCCAAAGCTGACTACTTGCGTCAGGGCCAGCGACCCAGAGCACGACCACTTGCGTCAGGGCCAGCGACCCAGAGCTGACTGCTAGCGCCAGGGCCAGCGACCTAGAGCTGACTGCTAGCGCCAGCGAACCAGAGCTGACTGCTAGCCTCAGGGCCATTGAACCAGAGCTGACTGCTAGCGCCAGGGCCAGCGAACCAGAGCTGACTGTTAGCGTTAGGGCCATCGGCCCTATCAGAATCCTGTCAGACCTGGAGTGCTAAAGAGTGTATAGACTTGTCAGAATGTCAAACCTGGAGTGGAGAAGAGTGTATAGACTTGTCAGACCTGGAGTGGAGAAGAGTGTATAGACTTGTCAGACCTGGAGTGGAGAAGAGTGTATAGACTTGTCAGACCTGGAGTGGAGAAGAGTGTATAGACTTGTCCAGATTGTGCTGAGGCCAGTTAGTGTCGTGCAGTGGCTTGCCAGTCTCTCCTTCAATAACAGCCAGTGACTCCCCAAATGGTGCTGCAACGATATCCAGCCCGCCATCTCCATCAACGTCTACAACCAGCGGAGCTGCGGCAAATGGGAAGGAACTGATATCTGTCTGCCACAATTTTCTCAGTCTGTACGGGCATCTGTAGATCAAAAAGAATATAAATTGATGCCAGATTGTACGCCGATATTTGTGCTTCTGTGGGCAAAAATGGCCTGATAATTGTCAGCCTTTGTTCATATTGTGTCATTGTCTCCGTTTAAGTCTTGTAAAGTTGTTTTTAAAAAAAAATCAGTCTTGGTGATGTAAGACCATGAAATATAAAATGGAAGAAATGTGCTACAAATGTCACTAAATCACTCAAAGAAATCATCTCTGGCATGAGTTAAAATATCAAAAAAGAAATCAATAAGAGCCACACAGATGGGAGATCAAACTCCAAAATATAGCATTCCACAAAATGTATGGAAAAAAACTTCGTCATTGGAAATAAGAATGTCTGTCAAAAGAGTTTTCTTTGTTGTAAACAATACTTCCATGTGGACACAAATCAAAGGCATTCGACAACAAGACTGCAACTTAAAGCCATCCAGTTATATATTTCAAATTGGCAGTTTTTTAATAATTCTAACTAGAATGTGCTGAGGTTAGCCAATGTGCAAAGTAGATTGTTAGCCATGTTATTAGAAAACAGGAAAAACATACACAATTTATGGCAGAAGAGACACAGGATCAAATAATTGGAGAACTCACTGATCAGAAATAGATCAATAATTGGAGAACTCACTGATCAGAGACATATCAATAATTGGAGAACTCACTGATCAGAGACAGATCAATAATTAGAAGACTCACTAAACATAGACAGGGCACAATAATTAGAGAACTCACTAAACATAGACAGGGCACAATAATTAGAAGACTCACTAAACATAGACAGGGCACAATAATTAGAGATCTCACTGAACTAACGCTGTAGTGGTAGTCTAGTTAACTGAACAGTCTAAAACACTACTAAGGAACAGACAGTTCTGGAGAGACATGATCCTCTATGCCAGTCTCAAAGACAATAGATAAGAAGTAGAAAGGATACTTCATGAACTCGAATGAGAGTCAATCAGACTATAGCAACGTCCAGTGTGAGTGAGAACAGAGCAGGTGCTGCAACTGCTACAGCTGTGCCTTACAGGAAGCCTGGAACTAACAAATTCAGTGTACTCTTGCAGTTGGCCTTCTGATTACAACTGCACGAGGACGTGCGTTCAAAACCTCACAGCCTCAGTAAGATATAAGTATTTTTTCTCTGTTTGAGGTATAATATTTTTTTAAAATTAGTCTGGTCACAGTAGTGTGGTAAGTGAGAGGCGACTGCAGGGACAAGCAGTTATGGTCCTGTCTTATTCTGAGCCTGATAAAATCGTAACGGTGGACCGTCCACAGCATGGAAATAACACCTAGGTCAAGGCTTGGTGTTAGTTTGTATAGTTGTACACAACTTGGTCACTACAAAATTTCAAATTATCAATGTTCGTTATAGTCGTCATAGAATGGTAGCAGCATTCAATGGTAGCTGTCATAGAATGGTAGTTATCCTAGAATGGTAGTTTTAGTAGTCTACTCAAGTAGTTGTCATAGAATGATAATGATAGTTCAGTAAATTAGTTGTTATAGAATGATAGTCGTCATCGACTCAACTCATAGTAATATAGTTGTCCATCACAAGTGATGAAGACCACTCTCTTTGTTCAGCCGTGTGGACAGTCGTATCACTTGCTGTGTCCGCTGAAATGGGTGACTTGCGCGGTGATTTGGATTAAAGTGAGGAAGAAACTGTGCCTTTTGTCAACCTCACTCACAGAGCCTAAGCTACCTTTTGCCAGTGGCAAGACATTCATCGAGACGACTGGAGATAGCATAGGATGCAGAGTTTGCATCAAGGTTACCACCGAAGCCTTTCCGTAATTTATGTAACCCGCAGGGTAGAAAGGTGGGAGGGCTCCCGGAAGGCAAATAACGCAGTTTGTCGTGCCTTTTTGATAACCACAAGAGGTCGTATGGACAACACTCAGCGTGTGAGTGACTCTGGCATCCCTCCCCAGCTGTATTCAGCTCATCATAGTAGCATCTAAAATTCCCACACGCCGTATTCGTGAAGGTGAACCGGCAGAACTAACCCGTGAAATACGACACAGGTATAAGCGTAGTTCCATTCAGCCGGCGTCCAGACCTGGATAAACGGATGGAAGAAATCACAAAAAAAGAACGAAATAACAAGTCCAGACGGAAAACAACTCCACGTTTCCGTGATCACAAGTGTAAGTCGTTGACTAGTGTGAATTCCAGGCAAATCCGTGGTCTGGCGGCATCCATAATGATCCAAAACAGTAAAGAAATGTAGACTCGCAGCCAGTTATGGCGCCATCTTTGCCAGATACAGATTCATTTACTCATAGACTCATAGTAATCATAAATGACAGTCGTTCAATCAATCAATTAGGGTCTATCGATTCAAATATCAGTAGACTATTTAAATATTTGTTATTGTATTGTATTGTAATAATAATAATATTTTACATCTATGACTGTCACACTGTGTTTTAAACTGTAACTGTGTTGTCTGTTGTGTGTGTACTGTGTACTACAGTGTAGTCAATGAAATGTATTGACTTCACACTCACAAAACTAACCTTTTCTTAATTTTTTCAGAATCCTGTTTGGATGCAATACCTTCTTCGGCTGCTGACAAGTGGCGCGCAATAAGTATAAGAAACAGAACAGTTGGAAAGGTGACAACCATTATATTATAGATCAACTTCTTAAAGTCATTGTCATGGACAAATGTTCAACGGTTCATGCAGCTTACAAACAAAGGAAGCCATGTTGGTTAAGGGCAATCACTCTCGAGTACGTTAGGGCAGTTAGAGTTGTCCAGAAATTAAAGGCACTTTATCAAATAATTATACTGGTGGATTCTTAATGTCTTCATACTGGTATAGAAGTCTCTGCAGAGTCTGTATACAACCATATGCGAGTTCATGTGGCCACGATGAATCAAAGTAAATGGTTTGGACGTTTTCACCGCTATTCTTAACTTAACGTCTTTATACTGATTTAGAAGACTCTGCAGAGTCTGTATACATTTATACAACCAGTTTCATTTAAATTACATTGCTCTAAGAGGGAAGACAGAGAGAATAATTCACCCACCTAGTGTCACTGCCAGAAGTCAAGGCAAACATTTAAAAAAAATATACACAACAGTGGATAGAGAGAACACACAGTAAATACCCACAGGATCCAATAAAAAGACTGAATAGGAAACATTATACCACAACTTTCCGCCTCAGAACAGGTCATTGCAGACTAAATGCACACATGCATAAAATGAAAGCAGCACAGACTGCACAATGTACATGACAGAGAGGATCCCAGACTCCAGAACACATCTTGCAAACATATCCACTGCACCAAGACTCCCGAGAGAAGACCTGGCCCGAGGAGAGAAAAATACAAGACAAACTGTGGGGAACCATTGAGGACCTGCGACTGACGTCTCACTTCATGGAGGCAGCCCATCTGGTGGCATAAACCGAGCATACGAAACCGAACGCAAAGAAGAAGAAGAAGAAGAAGACATTACTCTAAAAGCTATGCGCATCCAATTTATTCTTAAATGCATTAACTGTTCCTGCCTCCACTACCTCCCGTGGCAATGCATTTCAAGCATTCACCACTCTCTGACTAAAAATATTTCCTAAGATCTAATCTGCACCTCTCTTTAGTTAACTTGTAGCTATGCCCTCTTGTTCTTGTGGGTGGCTGTATTTTAAAAAAAACAACTTATTTCAGTCTAATTTATCTATTCCTCTGATCATCTTATAAACCTGTATTAAGTCACCTCGAATTCCGCTCTCTTCTAGACACTGTAGCCCGGTTTTTCTGAATCTTTCCTCATAACTATAATTCTGGAATCCCACTACCAGTTTTGTCGCTCTTTGTTGTATTCTTGCCGACATTTTTCAATTCTGGCCACCTCAATAATTAAAATGGTGGTGTTTGATTGTCCAATTATTTCATTCCACCTGTAAGGAGATCTTCCCTCCAAAGATAGTTACTTCTTCGACGATCATCCTGAAAGGGACGTTTTATCGTAGTTTACAGCGACACCGCGATATCTGCCTCTTTCGGCCCGACACATCCGGTTTCGGCTGGCGGTGTTGGATACCGGGTTTGTCTTCCAACTGCGATCCATATTCTCTTAGCCAGACTACACTTGTGCAGCCTGTTTCCGTTTGGAGATGGAATACGGTCTTTGTCAGTTCTAGTTCGCTGACCCTGATGCGCCATTGGTTGCTATCATCTTATCCACGTCGCTGTAGCTCCAGCCCTCAATGACAATTTCTGACAGTTATTTCCTTGCCATTCACTGTATTGGTCGGTTATTTCTTCACAACGTATTCTAACAATGCGATGCAAGGACACACACTTGTCTAACCCCATCAATGACACGGAACAAGCCAGAAACCTCACTGTTCGAGGTTTTCTGGTTGCAGCCGTCCATCAGCCAGCTGCTTCCCTTTATGATATATTTCTTAGAACAGCTTCATATTGTAATGGTCGTCCATAGACCGCGTCGAACGTCTCTACTGGACGTGTTGAACATCCCTACTGGACATGTCGAACGTCTCTACTGGACGTGTTGACATCTCTACTGGACGTGTTGAACATCTCTACTGGACGTGTTGAACATCTCTACTGGACGTGTCGAACGTCTCTACTGGCCGTGTCGAACATCTTTACTGGTCGCGTCAAACGTCTCTACTGGCCGTGCCGAACATCTCTACTGACCGTGTCGAACTGTGTCGAACATCTCTACTGGTCGTGTCGAAACGTTTTCGTGAAGTCGATGAAAACTGCGAACAATTCACAATGTTGTGGGGAGCCATTTTTCTAGCCCCTGTCTTGCAGCGAACACAATATCAGCCGTTCCAGGTTCTTTCCGGAATCTACTATGACCTTCATGTAAATGACCTTCGTCAAGATAGGGCTAGAAGAAGATATTAAACAGAATCATTCGGTATAACATAACATAACATAACACGACATGACACGATCCATAGTTTGAACTTTGGATATGGATGTGGATGACATTCTGGGGTCGATCAATGACCGTCACTTGGGGGTTGACACTACAATCCACAGACTGGATACTTTTGAAGCCAGTCGTGGGTCGAGCCGAGAAAAACTTCATAGGACTCCGCCAGAGCAGGGCTCGATAAGCTAAGCATGTGCTTCCGTCACCAGGGAAAAGGGGCGTGAACAAACACAAATGGTTGACACAATTGTACATTTTTAGGGCCTTAATTATTAAAATAAAAGCTTTTCTTATATCGTCATGGGCATGGGCCAAGGTCCCAACGGCCTATTGGCCGTGTAATGTTCGTTGCACTTCTATTACTATTATTATATCGTTATGGGCATGGGCCAAGGTCCCAACGGCCTATTGGCCGTGTAATGTTCGTTGCACTTCTATTACTTTTACTTCAAGTTTCCATAGTCCGGACCTCTGATTGGCACATCCAATTTTTTTGTTTGTTTTTGTTTTGCGTTTGCCTTATTTCTCAAAGATGGTGTTTTGGCAAAGGAACGAGTTTCTTTCAGACAGACTGTGATGGGAGCGACGTTCTACAAAGGACATACTACATGATGATGGTGTGGGTTGCACTACGGTTTTTATTTTGTTCCTGCCGGCTCAGTGAATCCAACTTCGGCATACATATTCTAAGGGCTTGCTTCCCGTGGGTCACAGCCGGTGCTGTGATGGGGATCGAACCCAGCGCCTTCGGCTTGTGACCCGTGTCACTTAACCACTAGCCCACACCGTCCCCGGCACATCTGGTCTTATCTCTTCCCCGTCGGCTGTTCTGTATTTGGGACATAGTACTCGCATCGCTGAGCACGATAATAATTAATGGGGCGCAGAAAAAGAAAAAACTGCACGAAAGGACAGAATGGAAGACGGTCCAATTACTGACGCTGTTCACGTGTGACCTACGTGTGGTAGAGTTTGTCACGCTCTGGTCGGACTGTACAGTCACCTGCGGTCATGTCTGAATAAACTGTTTGACTTTGTTACCATCTCTCTTGCAATGGGAAACTGTTATTATTATTATTACTATGTTTGGTTAGAAACTTGTCCCTGTCAACTGTATTGTGTTTGGGTAGAAACTTGTCCCTGTCAACTGTATTGTGTTTGGGTAGAAACTTGTCCCTGTCAACTGTATTGTTTGGGTAGAAACTTGTCGCTGTCAACTGTATTGTGTTTGGGTAGAAACTTGTCTCTGTCAACTGTATTGTTTGGGTAGAAACTTGTCTCTGTCAACTGTATTGTTTGGGTAGAAACTTGCCCCTGTCAACTGTATTGCGTTTGGGTAGAAACTTGTCTCTGTCAACTGTATTGTTTGAGTAGAAACTTGTCTCTGTCAACTGTATTGTTTGGGTAGAAACTTGTCGCTGTCAACTGTATTGTGTTTGGGTAGAAACCTGTCGCTGTCAACTGTATTGTGTTTGAGTAGAATCTTGTCCCTGTCAACTGTATTGTTTGGGTAGAAACCTGTCCCTGTCAACTGTATTGTGTTTGGGTAGAAACTTGTCGCTGTCAACTGTATTGTGTTTGGGTAGAAACTTGTCCCTGTCAACTGTATTGTGTTTAGGTAGAAACTTGTCGCTGTCAACTGTATTGTATTTGAGTAGAAACTTGTCGCTGTCAACTGTATTGTGTTTGGCTAGAAACTTGTCCCTGTCAACTGTATTGTTTGGCTAGAATCTTGTCCCTGTCAATTGTATTGTTTGGCTAGAATCTTGTCCCTGTCAACTGTATTGTGTTTGGCTAGAAACTTGTCCCTGTCAACTGTATTGTTTGGGTAGAAACTTGTCCCTGTCAACTGTATTGTTTGGGTAGAAACTTGTCCCTGTCAACTGTATTGTTTGGGTAGAATCTTGTCCCTGTCAACTGAATTATTTGGGTAGAATCTTGTCCCTGTCAACTGTATTGTTTGGGTAGAAACTTGTCCCTGTCAACTGTATTGTTTGGCTAGAATCTTGTCCCTGTCAACTGTATTGTTTGGGTAGAATCTTGTCCCTGTCAACTGTATTGTTTGGGTAGAATCTTGTCCCTGTCAACTGTATTGTTTGGGTAGAATCTTGTCCCTGTCAACTGTATTGTTTGGGTAGAATCTTGTCCCTGTCAACTGTATTGTGTTATGTATTTGCTTGTCACTTTCTTGGCAAAACGTTGGTTGTAAATGCAAGTAATCGTTGAAATGGAGGCACCATTGCTTGGTTGTGCTTAGGGTACCATGTGCAATTGATCCAGCAATTAGAAGGAGTATGTATAACCAGCATGCTACTGGAACCATCAGTATTCACAGTCTTCGTCCTTAAGTGATATGAGTAAGATTGCATTCCTGTGTGTTTGCTTAGAGTCCGGTGACATCGGTTCTTGACAAGAACAGTTAACATAGCATATGTAGCATGTCATAAAATTACTACTACATAACATCACATAGCATACATAAGATAACACCGTGACACATACATAACATAACCTATCACATACATAGCATAACAACGTGTCACATACATAACAACGTGTCACATACATAACATAACAACCTGTCACATACATAACATAACAACCTGTCACATACATAACAAAACAACCTGTCACATACATAACATAACAACCTGTCACATACATAACATAACAACCTGTCACATACATAACATAACAAACTGTCACATACATAACAAAACAAAACATGTCATAACAAACACGATACCATAACTTAACTTCATTATATAGGTTTAGAAGGCTCTACATAATCTGTTTCAGAGCCAGTTTGAGTTTCCAAACATGATACCATAACAAAAACGAGTTGCGTCTGCATTTTCTGTTACGTGCCGTTCAGCCTGTATGCTGAATACCATTTATAATAACTTTGGCCGCATACAAAGCACCCAGTCTGAGAACAATTAAAGTCATACTTAACAATGAGATAATAGCCAGCGATTTAATTAACAGCCATCTAACCAAGTTTTGTTTTGTTTATGTACAGAATGACGAGTCAAGTTTTGACGGAGCCACCCCGTCCTTGACCTTAATACACGTCAGGCTATACCACACCAACAAAAAAATGGCGGAAGATGCGAGAAACGGAGAAGTTGTGGAAGGCAGTTTAGTGGTCAGGATTGTATCCGAGCTCTTTGGTAGTCCCCTCAATTTGGCACTTTTGGGGATTTGCAGTTTTCTTATCTACAAAATTGTGGTCAGCAGACGTTCAACCGACACTACCCCAGTGAAAGAACCAGAGCTTCCAGCGATGAAAAAGCAGGACTTGACGTTAGAACAACTGAAAGAGTTTGACGGGAAAGGATCAGACGGTAGGGTCTTGATTGCTGTCAATAGCAAAGTTTTCGATGTGACCAGAGGAAAACGATTTTATGGTCCAGGTAAGGTTGTTTTGAAGCTTGCTAGTTGAAAGTTTATTCTAGTTTAGCAATATTCTTAGTCTTGTAATGCTATGAGAACGCTGATCTCAGTTTTGTACACAGTACTTGTCAGTACACAGAGACTACATTACAACTACACTAAATACGTACAATACTAAGTAAGTAGATTTTAGTAGATCATGATTATGAATCAATCATTAGTTATTAGTAAATGTAACAATAATGATGTGATATCAAGTGACAACCATAATGGGACAGTTATAAATTATAATACTGGGACCACAATCATGATTATGATAATATTCAATTCATATATTGTGACAAGTTCAGTTAACCACGTCCACGATAAATGATGAATCATGTGATAATAACAAAATGTGATAGATCTAACTCAAACTGAGGATAGTCTTACCATTATGTGACAAGATCAAACACGCATATATGATAATAAATTAATAAGATGTGATGTTGTTGTTGAATACCCACGATGAGTAACTTTACTCTTTTGTGCGCCATGAAAATAGGGTTAAGTGGCAGGTTACAGTGTAGCTTTCCCCACATCCCAGGTGTGTCGATGAAGGTGGATCAGGGTCCTCTATATACTTAGCTTCGTATACATGACGGTCGCTACTACAGGGTTCATATTGATCCTCTACGTTGTAAGCCAGACAGCCATGAAACAGCCTGTGTCCAGTGAGAACTCAACTGCATCAAAGGGAGGTGGGGGCGTGTCTTGGTCAGTATATTTCTCCTGACCTAGACTCACATTGTCTGATCAGTATATTCTGCTTGACCAGACATTAGTCACCTCTCCAAAAGATGGGATAATCACAATGTGATAACCATAATGGGCATAATGTGACAAGTTCAAATAACCATTATCATAATTGGACAGGGATCAATATACTGTGATCTGTATTAAACTTGTCCAAACTAAAATCTGTGCCTTTTGGTAATAAACTTGTCTAAATGAAAAATTTTTGCCCTTTCCGTAATAAACTTGTCTAAATGAAAAATCTGTGCCCTTTCCGTAATAAACTTGTCTAAATGAAAAATCTGTGCCCTTTCCGTAATAAACTTGTCTAAATGAAAAATCTGTGCCCTTTCCGTAATAAACTTGTCTAAATTAAAAATCTGTGCCCTTTCCATAATAAACTTGTCCAAACCTGTATTGTGATATACCTGAAGCCATTCAGTAATAAATGTTTGACAAGAAATTGCCAATATGTATTCCATAGGTGGTCCGTATGGGTTGTTTGCTGGTCATGATGCTTCAAGAGCATTAGCTACTTTTTCTTTGGGTGAAGATGCATTGAAGAATGAGTATGATGACCTGAGTGACCTAAACAGCCTTCAGATGGAGAGTGTTAGAGAGTGGGAGATGCAGTTCCAAGGTGAGGACACCAGAATGTCAAAGTGGGGTGTGGTTGTCAACATTGTCCTAGCTCACCGTGAAGTGTGTGTGTCGGTGAAGTGTGTGTGTCGGTGAAGTGTGTGTGTTGGTGAAGTGTGTATGTCGGTGAAGTGTGTATGTCGGTGAAGTGTGTATGTTGGTGAAGTGTGTGTGTCGGTGAAGTGTGTGTGTTGGTGTAGTGTGTATGTTGGTGAAGTGTGTGTGTCGGTGTAGTGTGTGTGTCGGTGAAGTGTACAAGTTCTGATCAAAAAGTAACTGGCCTTATTTGTGTTTGAGCAAACCAATGGCTGCCTCGGTGTGGTCTATGGGGCTTGATATCTTCTGCCCTTGTTTTTACTTTGGTGAGACTGCACCCTGTCAGTTGCTGCCAGACTGCCATGATACTTACACTGCCTTCGACGTGTGTTTTGAACTCAGTGACACGCAGTCAGAGACTGTTGGGACGATAAATAGTGCTTTTGGTAACGAAACTATGAGTTCTGCACAAATTATTGAGTGACATGATCATTTTAAAAATGGCCGCTCATCAATTAAGAGCGACAATCGATCAGACCCTCAAGTAGCGGAAATCCAGAAATAATTGAGGAAGTACGGCGGTCAGCAATGAAAGATCATTGAATAATAAATATAGAGATTGAGAGGTTTTTTTGTGCGTTTGCCTTATTTCTCTATTCCCCAAGACGGGTGTGCCTTGCACTGGGGTTTTTATTTTGCGCCTGTTGGCCCAGTGCATCCGACTTCAGCATGCATTTTATGTAAGGGTCTGCTTCCTCCTGCATTTTCTAAGGATTTGCTTCCCCGGGGTAACGGCTGGTGCTGTGATGGGGATCGAACCCAGCACCTTCGGATTGTGAGCCGTGCCACTTAACCACTAGGCCACGCCGTCCCCTTGAGATTGAGAGTGAAGTGGCAGTAAGATTCAGTGTAACCAATGCATTTTTTTTTTCCAGAGAAGTACGTGTATGTTGGTCGGCTGCTCAAACCTGGAGAACAACCGACAGACTACAGTGACACAGAGGATGAAGAGAAGACGGAGGCAGGCAAGACAGAGACAGAGACAGACAAGAAAGTGCTTTAGAATGTCTTTCCTTACTTTTGTTATCAAGTGTGGCTGACTACTGAGTGAGAGAAAGTCTAGGAGAGTTTTATACACAATGAATATTTAGCAAAGCTATAAAGGGTGGGATGTTTGACACAGCTCTATAAAGGGTGGAATGTTTGACATCTCTATAAAGGGTGGAATGTTTGACCACAGCTCTATAAAGGTGGGAATGTTTGTCATTTAGCAGATTTTTTTGGTCCTTATCTGAGGGTAAACACTTTTTGTTTGTATGAATTGTTCTCTGCAAGTTGGGAGTCCTCTGAATGAATTTTTGTGACAGCGAAACTGTGCTCGCAAGTCAAGTAGTGGAGAGCTATTTGTCTTCAGCGACGTTTGACTAGTACCACTTGCTATATAAGAAGCTCGTCCAGAGCTGAACGGAGAACACAAGACTTTCAGGATGTTTGAGATACGAGGATCTGAATGAGTGAGAACGACAATTATTGTGGGAGCTTTTTGTGTTTTTAATCAGAAAAAAAATAAATATTTTCACATAAGACATTCATTTATTTAGCTATGGCATGTATGGACATACGTGTGAGCTATGGCATGTATGGACATACATGTGAGCTGTGGCGTTTATGGATATGTCGGCATGTTGAGACGATGCTTCAGTGAATATAGCTCGTATGGGAGGAGGTTTTGTACCTGTACTGTGGCCTAAGGTGATTGATTTACTTTTTTGGGAAGATTAGGGCCAAGTTGGCCCTCTACAGGAATCTTCTATCTGAGAAGATTCACTAGCAATGGTATTACAAGAGGAAGTTGCTAGCCCCACGCACAACCCTCCTTGGTTACCATTTATGACATTCTTGACGGTTACAGGGGTTGAATTCCTGTCAACCCGGGCTCCACCTGAGTGGAAGATGCCAATGTATATGTCAACCCGGGCTCCACCCTGGTGGAAGTGGTCAATGTCAACCCAGGCTCCACCCTGGTGGAAGTGGTCAATGCCAACCCAGACTCCACCCCGGTGGAAGGTGCCAATGTAGCCGTCATCCCGTGCACCACCTGGGTGGAAGATGCCAATGTAGCCACTAATAATCTATGTGCACAACCATAATTTGTCTCATCAGTAGAACTCAGGAAGACAACTCAGAGTAGGATCAGTTGTAGAGCACCCTGTGTGCTAACGGGACCCAGATGTATGGTGCACCACAATGTCTCCCATCACTCCCCCATAGCCATCCCTGTCCTTCGTCACTTTTAAAGTTATAATCACATTAGCAATGACGCTTGTTTATTTTTAAAAAGCAGGTTATATTTGTTTGATTTGATGTCAAACGATGGCTCCAAGCACGCTTCTGACAGGAATTATATTATTTTCCGGTAGACACAGCTTAATTAGTTTGGCTTTCCAACTAAAATCCTAATAGAAATGAGTCTTTTATTTATTTGTGCTGAAGTCATGGGATATTTTCTAGTTTAGTTCAAAGAGAAAGGGTGGCATCAACATGTTTGTGAGAGGTCTCAAAGATAGACTTCTTACATGGCTGGTTGTGGAAGGTATGGCTGGTTGTGGAAGATATGGCTGGTTGTGGAAGATATGGCTGGTCCTGCTGAGTGGTTGGTTGTGGAAGATATGGCTGGTTGTGGAAGACATGGCTGGTTGTGGAAGACATGGCTGGTTGTGGAAGACATGGCTGGTTGTGGAAGATATGGCTGGCCATGCTGAGTGGTTGGTTGTGGAAGATATGGCTGGTTGTGGAAGTTGGCTGACCATGCTGAGTGGCTGAACACAGGAAGATGGAACAAAAAGAGAACAAAGTAACAGTGCTGATGAAGGAATTAAACTTGATCAGACGTTTGTGTGAATGATAATAATTGTACAAGAATCTCATATGGATGGCATGAAAGACTTCTTATTCGCTCTGGTATACAGTTAATCCCCTCAGTTGGGCTGGGAAGGGCCATGTTGTCACTGTGCTCCTCTCATAGAGCTGGGAACATGTTCCACCATTTGTTTGTTCTCTCCACATGGGCACATGTCTGTAAGCCCAACATCCAGTTTGTTGGATTGGTAACCAATCTGGGATGGTGATACATACAGGTCAGGGATTGGTAACCAACCTGGGATAAGCTGATACAGGTCAGGGATTGGTAACCAACCTGGGATATGCTGATACAGGTCAGGGATTGGTAACCAACCTGGGATATGCTGATACAGGTCAGGGATTGGTAACCAACCTGGGATATGCTGATACAGGTCAGGGATTGGTAACCAACCTGGGATATGCTGATACAGGTCAGGGATTGGTAACCAACCTGGGATATGCTGATACAGGTCAGGGATTGGTAACCAACCTGGGATATGCTGATACAGGTCAGGATTGGTAACCAACCTGGGATACGCTGATACAGGTCAGGGATTGGTAACCAACCTGGGATACGCTGATACAGGTCAGGGATTGGTAACCAACCTGGGATATGCTGATACAGGTCAGGGATTGGTAACCAACCTGGGATATGCTGATACAGGTCAGGATGGGGTCAATGAACAACCTGGGATATGCTGATACAGGCCAGGGATCAATGGACAACAATGAGACATGGACTTAACATTTGATTATTAAAGTTGTGGCAGTTTTTGTACAGGCGATTGGTCATAGTGCTCATCACATTTATCTGAACCTCTTTATACAGTTTAGAAGACTCTGCAGGCCGCCTTCAGTGTAGCCTGTGTCGGGCTGGCCTTCAGTGTAGCCTGTGTCGGGCTGGCCTTCAGTGTAGCCTGTGTCGGGCTGGCCTTCAGTGTAGCCTGTGTCGGGCTGGCCTTCAGTGTAGCCTGTGTCGGGCTGACCTTCAGTGTAGCCTGTGTCGGGCTGACCTTCAGTGTAGCCTGTGTCGGGCTGGCCTTCAGTGTAGCCTGTATCGGGCTGACCTTCAGTGTAGCCTGTGTCAGGCTGACCTTCAGTGTAGCCTGTGTCGGGCTGGCCTTCAGTGTAGCCTGTGTCGGGCTGGCCTTCAGTGTAGCCTGTGTCGGGCTGGCCTTCAGTGTAGCCTGTGTCGGGCTGGCCTTCAGTGTAGCCTGTGTCGGGCTGACCTTCAGTGTAGCCTGTGTCGGGCTGACCTTCAGTGTAGCCTGTGTCGGGCTGGCCTTCAGTGTAGCCTGTGTCGGGCTGACCTTCAGTGTAGCCTGTGTCGGGCTGACCTTCAGTGTAGCCTGTGTCGGGCTGGCCTTCAGTGTAGCCTGTGTCGGGCTGGCCTTCAGTGAAGCCTGTGTCGGGCTGGCCTTCAGTGTAGCCTGTGTCGGGCTGACCTTCAGTGTAGCCTGTGTCGGGCTGACCTTCAGTGTAGCCTGTGTCGGGCTGGCCTTCAGTGTAGCCTGTGTCGGGCTGGCCTTCAGTGTAGCCTGTGTCGGGCTGGCCTTCAGTGTAGCCTGTGTCGGGCTGGCCTTCAGTGTAGCCTGTGTCGGGCTGGCCTTCAGTGTAGCCTGTGTCGGGCTGGCCTTCAGTGTAGCCTGTGTCGGGCTGGCCTTCCAGTGTAGCCTGTGTCGGGCTGGCCTTCAGTGTAGCCTGTGTCGGGCTGGCCCTCCAGTGTAGCCTGTGTTGGGTTGACCTTCATGTGTAGCCTGTGTTGGGCTGGCCTTCATGTGTAGCCTGTGTCTGGCTGGCCTTCATGTGTAGCCTGTGTCGGGCTGACCTTCATGTGTAGCATGTGCTGATCTGACATATCAGCTTTTTGGCGTTACATGAGAACTCTGAGCTGAAATATCCGCTCAGTGGTAGGAATTGGTCAGCGCTGTCCATGTTGTGCTGCAGTTCTAGCATAGAGAAGCTTCACCCACCTATGGTAGTATCCCCTATTACGAATATCTTGGTTAGCTATTTCAAATGTTTGATTTATAACTGATGCCTGCCATAGGGGAAGTGGTCATCCAAAGTCAATGGATTAGATAACTCCACTGTGGAACTGCGTTCTGTAGTTTAGCATGCCAGTTTGGAATATACAATGGAGGTCTGCGTTCCTGCCCCCTTGAACAAATGTTTTAAATCATGCACAGTCGTAACATTTTACTTCGGGAGATGCGATTGTTGTGCCACAGATGGTGACCATATGCTCGTCATATCCAAATAATGATTCATCATTTTGAAGCAAGATAGTCATCTCGTTACAACACTGACATTGACAACCCTGCTGTGTTCCATAGTCAATCAACTGCTCACATTGATAAGTTCTTTGATTCTTTACGCTACATTTTAAATTGATCAAATTTCTGCCTGGGAACGTGGAAGCTGTCAATCTCAGACATGTCAGGGTCATTGACTGTACAGCTGAATGCAAACATATTTTCTGAGCTTGAAGATCTGGTGTTCAAAATGAAACAGGATATTGTTGATTCTAGGGCTGCCATGTTATGCTTGGGTGATGTGGCTCGTCTCTGATCGTTATCTAGAAATCCAATAATCAGAAAACAGATTTATGCTTGGACAGAATCTGATTGTTTCTCGCCAAATGTTACAATAAATAACTGACACACACATTGATTTTGTTTCTTGTCTTTGCTTGTTGTTAGTTTTCTATGTGTGTTCTTTAATACAAATTTAAATGACTGCATTTAAGTCAGTACAGAAAGTTAAAACGGGTAATAGATTTGGCCTCCAGTAACATTACCATCTGGCAACAGCTAATAATAGTAACAGACTACCAGATTTACTTGTGTTACTTGTGTTGTCCATTTCTTGTGTTTTTAATACAAATAGAAGTTATTGGTTTTATTGCACGAAATGATAACCAATAAACAGTATATTTATACTATCCTTTCTACCAGTGTCAAAGGAGGCACATGACAGGAACATTACAAATTGTGAGATCGAATGTCTGAGTAAAGCCATTAATTTCACTAGGAAAGGTCAAATGGGAGATGAAGATATATTGTGTGACTATCCCTTGGCTGGAAATAAAATAGTTGGTTCTGTTATCTCATGGGAATGCATCCTCGTTAACTACCACTGGATACATACATCACAAGGTGACCTGGCTACAGGGCATGAGGAAGATCTGGTGACAAAAATAGAACAATAACACTTAGCAAAACTCGTGGCAAGCCCTAGGAAACTGAGCCCCTGACTGTAGCCATAGGCCAGACACTATATGTTGCTCCTTTCTGTAGCCATAGGCCAGACACTATATGTTGCCCCTTACTGTAGCCATAGGCCAGACACTATATGTTGACCATTACTGTAGCCATAGGCCAGACACTATTTTGACCCTTACTGTAGCCATAGGCCAGACACTATATGTTGACCCTTACTGTAGCCATAGGCCAGACACTAAATGTTGACCCTTACGGTAGCCATATGCCAGACACTATATGTTGACCCTTACTGTAGCCATAGGCCAGACACTATATGTTGACCCTTACGGTAGCCATAGGCCAGACACTATATGTTGACCCTTACTGTAGCCATAGGCCAGACACTATTTTGACCCTTACTGTAGCCATAGGCCAGACACTAAATGTTGACCCTTACGGTAGCCATAGGCCAGACACTATATGTTGACCCTTACTGTAGCCATAGGCCAGACACTATATGTTGACCCTTACGGTAGCCATAGGCCAGACACTATATGTTGACCCTTACTGTAGCCATAGGCCAGACACTATTTGGACCCTTACTGTAGCCATAGGCCAGACACTATATTTTGACCATTACTGTAGCCATAGACCAGACACTATTTTGACCCTTACTGTAGCCATAGGCCAGACACTATATGTTGACCCTTACTGTAGCCATAGGCCAGACACTATATGTTGACCCTTACTGTAGCCATAGGCCAGACACTAAATGTTGACCCTTACGGTAGCCATACGCCAGACACTATATGTTGACCCTTACTGTAGCCATAGGCCAGACACTAAATGTTGACCTTTACGGTAGCCATAGGCCAGACACTATATGTTGACCCTAACTGTAGCCATAGGCCAGACACTATATGTTGACCCTTACAGTAGCCATAGGCCAGACACTATATGTTGACCCTTACTGTAGCCATAGGCCAGACACGATTTTGACCCTTACTGTAGCCATAGGCCAGACACTATATTTTGACCATTACTGTAGCCATAGGCCAGACACTATTTTGACCCTTACTGTAGCCATAGGCCAGACACTATATGTTGACGCTTACTGTAGCCATAGGCCAGACACTATATGTTGCCCCTTACTGTAGCCATAGGCCAGACACTAAATGTTGACCCTTACGGTAGCCATACGCCAGACACTATATGTTGACCCTTACTGTAGCCATAGGCCAGACACTATATGTTGACCCTTACGGTAGCCATAGGCCAGACACTATATGTTGACCCTTACTGTAGCCATAGGCCAGACACTATTTTGACCCTTACTGTAGCCATAGGCGAGACACTATATGTTGACCCTTACTGTAGCCATAGGCCAGACACTAAATGTTGACCCTTACGGTAGCCATACGCCAGACACTATATGTTGACCCTTACTGTAGCCATAGGCCAGACACTATATGTTGACCCTTACTGTAGCCATAGGCCAGACACTATATGTTGCCCCTTACTGTAGCCATAGGCCAGACACTAAATGTTGACCCTTACGGTAGCCATACGCCAGACACTATATGTTGACCCTTACTGTAGCCATAGGCCAGACACTATATGTTGACCCTTACGGTAGCCAAAGGCCAGACACTATATGTTGACCCTTACTGTAGCCATAGGCCAGACACTATTTTGACCCTTACTGTAGCCATAGGCCAGACACTATATGTTGACCCTTACTGTAGCCATAGGCCAGACACTAAATGTTGACCCTTACGGTAGCCATAGGCCAGACACTATATGTTGACCCTTACGGTAGCCATAGGCCAGACACTAAATGTTGACCCTTACGGTAGCCATAGGCCAGACACTATATGTTGACCCTAACTGTAGCCATAGGCCAGACACTATATGTTGACCCTTACGGTAGCCATAGGCCAGACACTATATGTTGACCCTTACTGTAGCCATAGGCCAGACACTATTTTGACCCTTACTGTAGCCATAGGCCAGACACTATATTTTGACCATTACTGTAGCCATAGGCCAGACACTATTTTGACCCTTACTGTAGCCATAGGCCAGACACTATATGTTCACCGTTACTGTAGCCATAGGCCAGACACTATATGTTGCCCCTTACTGTAGCCATAGGCCAGACACTAAATGTTGACCCTTACGGTAGCCATACGCCAGACACTATATGTTTACCCTTACTGTAGCCATAGGCCAGACACTATATGTTGACCCTTACGGTAGCCATAGGCCAGACACTATATGTTGACCCTTACTGTAGCCATAGGCCAGACACTATTTTGACCCTTACTGTAGCCATAGGCCAGACACTATATGTTGACCCTTACTGTAGCCATAGGCCAGACACTAAATGTTGACCCTTACGGTAGCCATACGCCAGACACTATATGTTGACCCTTACTGTAGCCATAGGCCAGACACTAAATGTTGACCCTTACGGTAGCCATAGGCCAGACACTATATGTTGACCCTTACGGTAGCCATAAGCCAGACACTATATGTTGACTCTTACTGTAGCCATAGGCCAGACACTATTTTGACCCTTACTGTAGCCATAGGCCAGACACTATATTTTGACCATTACTGTAGCCATAGGCCAGACACTATTTTGACCCTTACTGTAGCCATAGGCCAGACACTATATGTTGACCCTTACTGTAGCCATAGGCCAGACACTATATGTTGACCCTTACTGTAGCCATAGGCCAGACACTAAATGTTGACCCTTACGGTAGCCATACGCCAGACACTATATGTTGACCCTTACTGTAGCCATAGGCCAGACACTAAATGTTGACCCTTACGGTAGCCATAGGCCAGACACTATATGTTGACCCTAACTGTAGCCATAGGCCAGACACTATATGTTGACCCTTACGGTAGCCATAGGCCAGACACTATATGTTGACCCTTACTGTAGCCATAGGCCAGACACTATTTTGACCCTTACTGTAGCCATAGGCCAGACACTATATGTTGACCCTTACTGTAGCCATAGGCCAGACACTATTTTGACCCTTACTGTAGCCATAGGCCAGACACTATATGTTGACCCTTACTGTAGCCATAGGCCAGACACTAAATGTTGACCCTTACGGTAGCCATAGACCAGACACTATATGTTGCCCTTTACTGTAGCCATAGGCCAGACACTATATGTTGACCCTTTACTGTAGCCATAGGCCAGACACTGCTATTACTTCACCAATTTCCCATCGCTAGCCAGGTTCCCTCTGCTATTACCTCACCGATTTGCCATCATCGTTTTGACTCCTGTAAATTTAATCAGCCATGCCTGCCCCATATATCGCCCCTCACCTGTCCCATATATCCCTCCTTACCTGCCCCATATCTCTCCTCACCTGCCCCGTATATTTCCCTCACCTTCCCCATATACCTCCCCTCACCTGCCCGTATATCCTCCCTCACCTGCCCCATATATCCTCCCTCACCTGCCCTGTATATCCCCCCTCACCTGCCCGTATATCCCCCCTCACCTGCCCCGTATATCCCCCTCACCTGCCCCATATCCCCCCTCACCTGCCCCGTATATCCTCCCTCACCTGCCCCATATCCCCCCTCACCTGCCCTGTATAGCCCCTCACCTGCCCCGTATATCCAGCTCACCTGCCCCGTATATCCCCCTTCACTTTGGCCAGCAAGTCAAGGTCAAGATAAACATCTGTTAACTGAAATCCCTCGAGTCGTACCCTGGGGGCGAAAAGGGATGTGACCACTGAGACTGTCCAAGCATGTCCAAAAAGATGGCTAAGGAAGGTTGTACATGAGTCAAGCAACCTCCTCACGTAAAGTCATTACGACTAAAGTCGTCGATGCCAATGTTTGGATGCATCATCATCAAGTGCCATGCCGGCTGATCATGGTCCTTCATAACTCTCTGGTGCTGGAAATCAGTTCTCTAATTGGTGATCTCCCATGCCAGGTTCACAGACTGTCCAGTATTGTATGTCTCTGTCTTCCTTTGTCTCTCCCATGTGTGACAGTTCCAGCGGGAGCATGGGCGTTTAGGGCAGGGGAAATTGGGCTGGCGACTCTAAGAACAAAGGCTGACTGCAAATGCGTGCCAAGGTCAATCACCGTTTCGACACTAGATTGACAAAGGAAACGAGGGGTTTAGGTAGAATACTTTGTCTGGTACAAAGAGGAGGGGGGGGGGGCTGGGGTTTGGTTGTAAACATGCGCCCCTATCTCTGTCTGGCCATGTAACTCTCAACATGCTCCCCCTCTGCAGCCGTGATGAACTTCTGACGTGTTTACTTATCGTCCAGGATTCACGACCATAAGATAACATCGGAATTATATTACGCTTAAGTAGGCTTGTTCTCTTCTCACTTCAAAAGATGGCGACTTGTTACATAGTCTATTTGTCATGTTCTGGAGCGCTGTCTTTGTCTGCCCTTCTCTGGTATCTGGAACACTGTCTTTGTGTGTCCTACTCTGGTGTCTGGAGCGCTGCCTTTGTCTGTCCTACTCTGGTGTCTGGAGCGCTACCTTTGTCTGTCCTACTCTGGTGCCTGAGGCGTTGTCTTTGTCTGTCCTACTCTGGTGTCTGGAGCGCTGCCTTTGTCTGCCCTACTCTGGTGTCTGGAGCGCTGCCTTTGTCTGTCCTACTCTGGTGTCTGGAGCGCTGCCTTTGTCTGTCCTACTCTGGTGTCTGGAGCGCTGCCTTTGTCTGCCCTACTCTGGTGTCTGGAGCGCTGCCTTTGTCTGCCCTACTCTGGTGTCTGGAGCGCTGCCTTTGTCTGTCCTACTCTGGTGTCTGGAGCGTTGTCTTTGTCTGTCCTACTCTGGTGTCTGGAGCGCTGCCTTTGTCTGCCCTACTCTGGTGTCTGGAGCGCTGCCTTTGTCTGCCCTACTCTGGTGTCTGGAGCGCTGCCTTTGTCTGCCCTACTCTGGTGTCTGGAGCGCTGCCTTTGTCTGCCCTACTCTGGTGTCTGGAGCGCTGCCTTTGTCTGCCCTACTCTGGTGTCTGGAGCGCTGCCTTTGTCTGTCATACTCTGGTGTCTGGAGCGCCGTCTTTGTCCTACTCTGCCTTTTATCTATGCGAATGCATGACCTACATATACGGAACTGTTTCTGGTTGTCGTAATATCTTCTCCTTTAAGTAACGTGTAAAGGGGCCAACTATATTGGTGGGATCTTGTGCTTCGCTTGGAGCTAAAAGGGGAATACATCAATATCTACATCATCCCTAGGTATCCAGGTAACCCCAGTCCTACCGATGACTAGATCAATCAATCAATCAATCAAACTTACTGATATAACAAGAAGACGCGACATGTTGCATTTGTCGCTGACAGAAAGTTGGGACTTTGGGACAACTGGAAAAATGGTGGTCAGAAGGTACAAGAAGCAGACGTGAACATGGCGTGTGAAAAGTTGTCTGGGACAACATCCACCATCTGGGGGTGGGGGGGGGGGGTGGGTTAACATGCCCACAAGGCAGTTGATTGTTGCGGGAGTTCATCGTCACCGCCACACGGCATGGCTCTAGATGATGACACTAGCAAACTGTTCTACTACACCCATGGTTGTACACACTTGAGTCGAGTGAGCCACTACATGACATGGCTCTAGATGATGACACTAGCAGACTGTTCTACTACACCCATGGTTGTACACACTTGAGTCGAGTGTCGCCACTACATGACATGGCTCTAGATGATGACACTAGCAGACTGTTCTACTACAGCCATGGTTGTACACACTTGAGTCGAGTGTCGCCACTTCGCCCCTCACACAAAGGGCTGCAACTCTCAGGCTGTCAATAGCTCTTGTGCGGTCTCCTGTAGTCACGAGTTGTCCCTGCCTTAATGACGTGTTTCCGGGAGATCTGCACATCTAGACCGTGTCGTTTGTCGCTTATCTCTTTCCTGAGTGGTGTCCGAGTGGGGACTCGCTGTGTGTGACAGGGCGAGAATAGCAACACTGTCACACTGAGATCGTGTCGCAGATGGCGACTAACTGTGGACTGTCTGTCCGTCCGTCCATCGATCTATCTATCATCCATCTATCTCTCTCTCTCTCTGTCTGCCATGTTGAACTAACTACACAAGTCTCCAGGGTTAGATCACTAGGAGGCCAATGAGCAGGTAGGACATGATCGAACCTCTCCCACTGCGTGATATAAACAGCGTACAAGGTTGTGTATGGGGTTGGTAATTCACAGCAGAGTGTGTCACAACACTTGTTTCTTACAATTGTTCGGGCCTTTGCTTTCCTCTTTCTCTTAGTCACTCCCCTTCTACCCTGGAGTGTAGAGTCTTTTATCTTACTCAGTCGCTTCTCTTCTACCCTGGAGTGTAGTCCTCTACCTTACTCCCTTAGTGGCTCCTCTTGTACCCTGGGGTGTAGAGTCCTCTACCTTACTCACTTAGTGGGGGTGTAGAGCCTTCTACTCTTGGGTGTAGATGTCTTTTTGTATATACTTGCAATGTAGTGTACAGACAAGCACGTGAATGTCCTGTTGTGTCCTTGCGTGGTGGAGGGGCTGCCTCATTGTCGTCTTCATGCATGTCACTATTGGGTCGTCATTTCGTTAACTTCAGATTTTGCCTGCCCATTGGCTAACATCAAACTCTATTCTAACAACCAACTCTATTCTAACAACCAACTCTATTCTAACAACCAACTCTATTCTAACAGCCAAGTCTATTCTAACAGCCAACTCTATTCTAACAGCCAACTCTATTATAACAACCAACTCTATTCTAACAGCCAAGTCTATTCTAACAGCCAACTCTATTCTAACAACTAACTCTATTCTAACAGCCAACTCTATTCTAACAGCCAACTCTATTCTAACAACCAACTCTATTCTAACAACCAACTCTATTCTAACAGCCAACTCTATTCTAACAGCCAACTCTATTATAACAGCCAACTCTATTCTAACAACCAACTCTATTCTAACAGCCAACTCTATTCTAACAGCAAACTCTATTCCAACAGCCAACTCTATTCTAACAGCCAACTCTATTCCAACAGCCAACTCTATTCTAACAGCCAACTCTATTCTAACAGCCAACTCTATTCTAACAGCTAACTCTATTATAACAACCAACTCTATTATAACAACCAACTCTATTCTAACAGCCAAGTCTATTCTAACAGCCAACTCTATTCTAACAGCCAAGTCTATTCTAACAGCCAACTCTATTCTAACAACCAACTCTATTCTAACAGCCAACTCTATTATAACAACCAACTCTATTCTAACAGCCAACTCTATTCTAACAACCAACTCTATTCTAACAGCCAACTCTATTTTAACAGCAAACTCTATTCCAACAGCCAACTCTATTCTAACAGCCAACTCTATTCCAACAGCCAACTCTATTCTAACAGCCAACTCTATTCTAACAGCCAACTCTATTCTAACAGCCAACTCTATTCTAACAGCCAACTCTATTATAACAACCAACTCTATTATAACAGCCAACTCTATTCTAACAGCCAACTCTATTCTAACAGCCAACTCTATTCTAACAGCCAACTCTATTCTAACAGCTAACTCTATTATAACAACCAACTCTATTCTAACAGCCAAGTCTATTCTAACAGCCAACTCTATTCTAACAGCCAACTCTATTCTAACAGCCAACTCTATTCTAACAACCAACTCTATTCTAACAACCAACTCTATTCTAACAGCCAACTCTATTTCTAACAGCCAACTCTATTCTAACAGCCAACTCTATTATAACAGCCAACTCTATTCTAACAACCAACTCTATTCTAACAGCCAACTCTATTCTAACAGCAAACTCTATTCCAACAGCCAACTCTATTCTAACAGCCAACTCTATTCCAACAGCCAACTCTATTCTAACAGCCAACTCTATTCTAACAGCTAACTCTATTATAACAACCAACTCTATTATAACAACCAACTCTATTCTAACAGCCAAGTCTATTCTAACAGCCAACTCTATTCTAACAGCCAAGTCTATTCTAACAGCCAACTCTATTCTAACAACCAACTCTATTCTAACAGCCAACTCTATTATAACAACCAACTCTATTCTAACAACCAACTCTATTCTAACAACCAACTCTATTCTAACAGCCAACTTTATTCTAACAGCAAACTCTATTCCAACAGCCAACTCTATTCTAACAGCCAACTCTATTCCAACAGCCAACTCTATTCCAACAGCCAACTCTATTCTAACAGCCAACTCTATTCTAACAGCCACCTCTATTCTAACAGCCAACTCTATTATAACAACCAACTCTATTATAACAGCCAACTCTATTCTAACAGCCAACTCTATTCTAACAGCCAACTCTATTCTAACAGCCAACTCTATTCTAACAGCTAACTCTATTATAACAACCAGCTCTATTATAAGAACCAACTCTATTCTAACAACCAACTCTATTCTAACAGCTAACTTTATTCTAACAGCCAACTCTATTCTAACAGCCAACTCTATTCTAACAACCAACTCTATTCTAACAACCAACTCTATTCTAACAACCAACTCTATTCTAACAGCCAACTTTATTCTAACAGCAAACTCTATTCCAACAACCAACTCTATTATAACAGCCAACTCTATTCTAACAGCTAACTCTATTATAACAACCAGCTCTATTATAAGAACCAACTCTATTCTAACAACCAACTCTATTCTAACAGCTAACTTTATTCTAACAGCCAACTCTATTCTAACAGCCAACTCTATTCTAACAGCCAACTCTATTCTAACAGCCAACTCTATTCTAACAACCAACTCTATTCTAACAACTGTAACAGTTCCCGCCGGAGCAAGGGGAGTTTAGGATGCCTGAACATGTTAAAGCTTAAAGCTACATGAATGCATGTCAAGGTCACTCACTATCTCAGCAAAGGAGAACAGAGTTGGGTTAAGGAATGTTGACAGGTAGAAACTGACCACTGGCCTTCCGATTTTGGTAGGGGGAGATTGATTGACAGACGAAATTGGCAACGGGGCCTGCTGCGAGAGAATGAGTGACAGGTGTGCAAAGTGTTTCGTTCCAATTGGAATTGAAGATGACCATACCTGAGATCGATTGGTCAAGCTCTGGCCTTGCTTGAGGATATATATAACTCGAGACAAAGTTTAGCTCAGAGAGGCTGGATGAGAGATGGAGAGGCTAGATAGAGAGAGGCTGTATGGGAGAGAGAGAGACTGAATGTGGATAGTATGTTTAACTCACCGACTTAGATAGAGGAGCGATTGATAGACTGTTGGACGAATGTTTGGTGATAGAACAGGAGCGCTCAAATAGGTGTGTGAGTTTTGCATTAATAGATAATCTGAAAGTGTGTTTGTAAGCAAGGACACATTGTGAACGAGTTATGTCGAGATCGCCCGCCTGAGGGGATTTCAGTGAGGAAGAGTATTTGATAAGGTGTGTTGAAGACGCAGTTAAGGCGATGTGTGTGTGATGTAATTGCAAGGCAATAGAACTGGGTTTTTAGATAGTTGGGAATTCCATCAATAGCTAATGCTTACAATTCCCGTTTTAGTATAATGTTTAGTTAAGATATGTATTATATTGTGTTTGTAATTTCTCTACTCATTGTATGATATGAGTATGATATAATAAATATGCCACCTGCTGTTTGATATGTCATTTACTGAGTATGGTCATGATGATGTGGATGAGTGTGAAAATGTTCTAAGTTAGATCACGGCCAGGGCAAAGAAATAGAGGATCTGCTACACGTTATTATTATTTTGGTGCCTGTTGACCACGGATAGTCGTGGTAGATTTATAAATATGGTGCGTGTGTAGCTATAGATCTTGATTCGCATGTTTAACACAAGTGTCGCAGTTATATATAACTTGTGTGTGTAGTTAGGAATAGAGGAGTAGCTAGTGGTTAGAGTGTTAGTACCATAGACAGCTTTTCCAATCATCTGACTGGTAAGTGTGACATTTTTCTTCCACCTATTGTTGTATTATTGACAAGACTTTGTGCGTACTTGACAGTCTTATAAATTTTTTTGGTGGGCCAGACGGGTTTATTCAATATGTCGAGGTTGGACAATGTTAAACAATGTTATCATTGTCTAGCTTTTGGACATTTGTCTATCGGATGCCCTAATATTCTTCGGAATATTAACAGTTCCTGGAGAAGAGGAGGACTGTTTGTCAAAAACAAGCCTTTCATGGCACGAGCTACAGTCAGCGATAAGTGGGAGGACAAAAGTCAACTACAAAACCAGCTAAGAGAACTAACAAGCAGAGTTATTCGGCTGGAAAGACAGGAAAAAGATCTCCAATGGAAGCTGCGACAGCTGTTGCAACAGTTTGAAAACGGAGCTTTCAAACCAGCTAGGAAGGAGCTTTCCAACCAGCTAGGAAGGAGAGAAGAAATCAAGAAATCACAGAAGTAAACACGGCCCAGTATTGTGGAAGGGGACAGAGTGGTAGGAAAGTGAGTAGGAAGCCCATCCAACTTCCACATTCCGATCCGTGGAGGGACAGAGGTGGAAATCTCAGGACGGACGTGTGTGGACGACTGGAAAGAGTTGGCGAAAAGGGGAGTTTCACCCAGGTGGAGAGGCCAAGTCAAGTGAGGGGAGGAGGAATGGTTGGGCAGAAGTTTGAATGGGGCAGATTCTTAGCCCACAAGAGGCCTTTTGCACGGTTACAGATGGAGAGGCAGGACAGGAGCTATCAAAGAGACTTTAAGCACGAGGCGGATGGACAGAAAGAAAGAGATACAGGTTTTGTGTATCCAGAAAAGTTAGGTACGGAGGGCAGGTTACGCAATGCAAACGAGACAAACGTTCGCTCAAAGGTCCAGAGGAAATGTTACATCATTGGACAGCGTATGCCGAGAATTCAGGAAGAGGGTATTACGTCGATTAACCTGGTCGGGCGTGCTGAAAGGGGCCAAGTTTACCAGGAACTTGTGGTCAAGCCTGGTAGAACATTAGTTGAAGTCGACGAAGAATCGAACAAGGTAATAGTCGGAGATTCGTCAGATAAAGAGGAAATGAGAGGGGGAGGAATGGTGGCAGGGCCTAGCCATGCGGGAGAAGTTGTTGAACAGACCGAAAGAAGGGACAACCCTTCGACCACCGAGGAAGGAAGTGGGAATGACGCACAGTTGGAATGCGAAACGGACGCACCAACAGCAGCCAACAAAAGAGGAACAGAGTTTCTAAGGAAAACGAAGAAAAGGGAAAGACAGGTTAACCACAGCCAGGACAGCGAACCAGTCATCGAAGCAAAGATGAAAAGATCTCAGTTCGAGATAAGCCAACAGTCAAACGAACAGTGTGAAAGGTCTTTCCCACAAATAGTGAATACAGATGGACGGAAGGCTGAAGTAGCGGACGATGTAAGTGTACGTAACACTACCAGAGAACCGGTGGATCCGAACCAAACAACCGTGAAACAAACAGACCAGACGATGGGCGTTTTACAGGAGGAAATCGCGCAGCAATCAGAGACAGCTGATGGGGCAACGCATAGTCTGGTTAAAATAAGCAGTAGTGATAAGGAACGGTTGATGCAATGTTTACTGACGCTAGCCAAAAACATGGAAATCAGAAATGGAATTAGGTAAAGTCGTGTGGAGTAAAGTCATGTGAAACTCCAGTTAATGTATGCATTTGCATAAAATTTGTTTCATCTACCGTTATCCTTGGGAAACGGAGATTTGGATAATTAGGGGGTAGGGTATAGAGATGGAGGAATGGCCAGATGTTAAAAATTCCTTTGAATTCGTTGTCTCAAGTAAACGCCAGACAATGAGCGTACCACGGACGGTCAGTCTGCAGCTAGACTGACCGAGATCAAAGGGACATTTCCGACCAGAGAAACGGACAGAACGAACAAGAGACGCAGGATAGCTGGATGCGCCAGGTAATGATTACGTGACGCAAGGTAACACGTGGACGCGATGCTTCGGTTAATATCTGACCAGGTAGCTTTGATGCGGGGAATTTGGGGAAACAACGGTGAAATAGTTAGATCACAACACTCGGTTTTGATTCCTCGGGACAAAGACTGCACCTGGACTAGTAGGGTTACAGCATGACCTAATTCGACAGGTGGACGATTCGGTTTTTGACTTTTGACTCAGACATAGTTTAGTATCTGATTAAGTTAGAACTTAGTCATAGTTTAGTGACATAGTTTAGTATCTGATTTAGTGACATAGTTTAGTATCTGATTAAATTAGAACTTAGTCATAGTTTAGTGACATAGTTTAGTATCTGATTAAGTTACAACTTAGTCATAGTTTAGGGACATAGTTTAGTACCTGATTAAGTTAGAACTTAGTCATAGTTTAGTATCTTATAAAGGGGGCATTAACAGGTGCTCATCTGTGGGACACGAGCAGGAGTGAAGGTTGATGGCACTTGGTCATGAGTATGCGTGCAAATATTTTGACATTTGTATTTGGTGTTTGGGTTTTGACTAATGGTATTACTTGCATTTTAAGTGGGTTGTATGGTCGATATAGTATGCATTGAATTTTTCTTTATTTTGTTGTTGTTTTGTTGTTTAAACATGATTACATATCCTGACAGTATCAACGTGTTTTACTTGCTGACTGAAATATTGATATCATAAGTATGCGTGCAAATATTTTGACATTTGTATTTATTGTTTGGGTTTCGACATTGTATGCAATGCATTTGTCTTGTGTTTTGTTGTTGTTTTTTTGTTGTTGTTGAATCATCATGTTTACAGGTATTTGATACAGGTTATATAGGTGATCTACAGAGCAGTATATCTCATCCAGACTGTAGGTCTCCGCAAGCACAAGTCACCACGAGTTCCAGAATCACATGTATGTGGAGTCTTTGCAGAGAAGACTACATTAATCAGAAGTTTTAATATTGACTATGACATATGTTGTCAAATATCGTTTTTGTGGGAAACATAAAGAATTTTGCTGTTTTCTTTGAGAGGGGATAGCTGTCAAGAAAGACAGTGATAACTAGCCTGAGGATAACCCACGTAAATTCGTGGCCTCACAGGAGTTAGTATGAAGTGAATCGTCGGCCAGGCGTGTAATGAGACCGCCTGAGAAAATTGATCTGAACTGGTCGAGTGTAACAATGAAGGTTCGTGTCCTTAGAGGAAGGCACGGGAACAGGTCGAGGTATATTGACCTCAATGAGTAAGGAGAATTCCTTAAGGTGTTTCTGTTTTGATGAGTTAAAGGTCCCGCAGGGACAGACTTAGGTGAATTTGACTGTAAAACGATGTAAAAGTGTTGGTTTGTGTTGTAAAAACGCCCAGCCACAGTGTTTTTCTTCTGCTTGTATTGATTGTGTATGTATTACAAAAAGTTTATATGTATCAAATGACATGTCTTTTTATGCATGTACGATGTGAGTGAAGTTGTAAACAGGAGTAGTGTTTACATTTTTGGATAGTAGAGACGAAAATGGTGGTCATTTGCCAGATGAAAAAAATGACCATCCATGTTTCGGTCTGTAGTTTAGGGAGGTAATGTAACAGTTCCCGCCGGAGCAAGGGGAGTTTAGGATGCCTGAACATGTTAAAGCTTAAAGCTACATGAATGCATGTCAAGGTCACTCACTATCTCAGCAAAGGAGAACAGAGTTGGGTTAAGGAATGTGGACAGGTAGAAACTGACCACTGGCCTTCCGATTTTGGTAGGGGGAGATTGATTGACAGACGAAATTGGCAACGGGGCCTGCTGCGAGAGAATGAGTGACAGGTGTGCAAAGTGTTTCGTTCCAATTGGAATTGAAGATGACCATACCTGAGATCGATTGGTCAAGCTCTGGCCTTGCTTGAGGATATATATAACTCGAGACAAAGTTTAGCTCAGAGAGGCTGGATGAGAGATGGAGAGGCTAGATAGAGAGAGGCTGTATGGGAGAGAGAGAGACTGAATGTGGATAGTATGTTTAACTCACCGACTTAGATAGAGGAGCGATTGATAGACTGTTGGACGAATGTTTGGTGATAGAACAGGAGCGCTCAAATAGGTGTGTGAGTTTTGCATTAATAGATAATCTGAAAGTGTGTTTGTAAGCAAGGACACATTGTGAACGAGTTATGTCGAGATCGCCCGCCTGAGGGGATTTCAGTGAGGAAGAGTATTTGATAAGGTGTGTTGAAGACGCAGTTAAGGCGATGTGTGTGTGATGTAATTGCAAGGCAATAGAACTGGGTTTTTAGATAGTTGGGAATTCCATCAATAGCTAATGCTTACAATTCCCGTTTTAGTATAATGTTTAGTTAAGATATGTATTATATTGTGTTTGTAATTTCTCTACTCATTGTATGATATGAGTATGATATAATAAATATGCCACCTGCTGTTTGATATGTCATTTACTGAGTATGGTCATGATGATGTGGATGAGTGTGAAAATGTTCTAAGTTAGATCACGGCCAGGGCAAAGAAATAGAGGATCTGCTACACAACCAACTCTATTCTAACAGCCAACTCTATTCTAACAACCAACTCTATTCTAACAGCCAACTCTATTCTAACAGCCAACTCTATTTTAACAGCCAACTCTATTCTAACAGCCAACTCTATTCTAACAGCCAACTCTATTCTAACAGCCAACTCTATTATAACAACCAACTCTATTATAACAGCCAACTCTATTCTAACAGCCAACTCTATTCTAACAGCCAACTCTATTCTAACAGCCAACTCTATTCTAACAGCTAACTCTATTATAACAACCAGCTCTATTATAACAACCAACTCTATTCTAACAACCAACTCTATTCTAACAGCTAACTTTATTCTAACAGCCAACTCTATTCTAACAGCCAACTCTATTCTAACAGCCAACTCTATTCTAACAGCCAACTCTATTCTAACAACCAACTCTATTCTAAAAACCAACTCTATTCTAAAAACCAACTCTATTCTAACAGCCAACTCTATTCTAACAACCAACTCTATTCTAACAGCCAACTCTATTCTAACAACCAACTCTATTCTAACAACCAACTCTATTCTAACAGCCAACTCTATTTTAACAGCCAACTCTATTCTAACAGCCAACTCTATTGTAGCAGCTCCATCTGGCTGAACTATCGTAGCAGATAGAGCAAGGGGTCTGCACTAACTATATTCTCACTTCCAACAAATTAACTACGACACTAATTGAAAGTAAAACCCAACAATGAAAACTTCATTTCTTCCCGTTCACAACTGACTGCTCAATCTTCACTCAAAACACAAAACCTGTCTGGCTGTAAGTAACATGAACTAAACTAAACTAAAATAAACTTGATTACGAACTACAGCTGTATAAACAGTTACATGATAAACGAACTGTTAGACTACTTGATAGTCGGACTGTCTTGATAAACGAACTGTTAGATTACTTGATAGTCGAACTGTAACTTGCTAAACGAACTGAGACTACTTGATAGTCGGACTGTAACTTGATAAACGAACTGTTAGATTACTTGATAGTCGAACTGTAACTTGCTAAACGAACTGAGACTACTTGATAGTCGGACTGTAACTTGATAAACGAACTGAGACTACTTGATAGTCGGACTGTAACTTGATAAACGAACTGTTAGACTACTTGATAGTCGGACTGTAACTTGCTAAACGAACTGAGATTACTTGATAGTCGAACTGTAACTTGCTAAACGAACTGAGACTACTTGATAGTCGGACTGTAACTTGATAAACGAACTGTTAGATTACTTGATAGTCCAACTGTAACTTGCTAAACGAACTGAGATTACTTGATAGTCGGACTGTAACTTGATAAACGAACTGTTAGATTACTTGATAGTCGGACTGTAACTTGATAAACGAACTGTTAGATTACTTGATAGTCGGACTGTAACTTGATAAACGAACTGTTATTTAATAGACAAACCGGTATATGGATTGCCACAGGATGGGAGATTCGTGTTGGTTGTACAACCCAGGTGATTCGTCCGTGGTTCTCTTCTCATCGTCCACGGTGGCTTGATGTAATCGTTGAAGCGCTGGATCGCTGTCTTGGTCAGTATGTTCCACCTGTCACTGGTGTGAGGTAGGGGTCTTGGTCAGTATGTTCCACCTGTCACTGGTGTGAGGTAGGGGTCTTGGTCAGTATGTTCCACCTGTCACTGGTGTGAGGTAGGGGTCTTGGTCAGTATGTTTCACCTGTCACTGGTGTGAGGTAGGGGTCTTGGTCAGTATGTTTCACCTCTCACTGGTGTGAGGTAGGGGTCTTGGTTAGTATGTTTCACCTGTTCTTGGTGTGAGGTAGGGGTCTTGGTCAATATGTTTCACTTGATCCATACGGCCGGCGCCAAGTTCATGTTTGGACTGGTTCTCGAGAGCTGTGGCACGGACAGAGCATCTGTAACAACCCCCATTTGTTTGTCTGACGGCTTCTCTTTTCCGCGATGCGATTACAAAGTATGACGACAGTGCGCGAGAGTGAGCAGTTCGGATCATGCTGTTCCCAGGTGGCGACATGAATGGGGATACCGTTAAATAAAACTTTCAGAATTAAACACGTAATGCACAACAGTGGCCCCTGCTATCGGGCCATGAACTACCCTGTGCTTTGCCAAGGTACGCAACCTATCCAACAACTCGGGCTTTAATTTTGGCTTCTTGTTAGCTGTTTATCGGGCCAATTGTGGGCCTTTTGTTCCGTATTTAGAAAATCTTGTCTGCATTGAGATACTGTATCGCCTCGCCTCCTTTATTTCAAACGCACATTACGTAATGCTTAACGTTATTTTTTTAACGTGAATTATTCCAGTAGTTGCTGGAACGTAGGCCCTGTACCTTCAGGCGATCAGTCTAACGGAAATAACATGTGTCGTGCAATAAAACAGGCTGACGTTTAACGATCCTTGACCTTTAACGGCCCAAAACTAATTACCAGGCAGGAATATATGTTTCCAATAAAAACTCATGCAATAAATTTGCACTAATAAAATTGTATTTCACGTTTGTGCTGAATATCGATACGAGCTCTAGAAATATCGATTACTGGGCGTGCTTACTAAACTTGGTATCAATTATGTGACGTTGGTTTTCTCGGATCGTTCTCTGGAGGGTACTAGAGCTGATCACTGCCACACTGAGGGTATTTTCGTAAGAGGCGGCCAACTGTACGAGCTTTCTAGTGGAGAGGACCACTACCACACTGAGGACATTGTTGTAAAGGCGGCCAACAGTGCGGGCTTTCTTCTCTAGCGGAGGAGACTATGTGTGACAGGCTAGGATAGGACTCCTACCACACTTGGAATGGAACTCCAACCTTTCAGCTGCCAGAACGGTGGCCTAACAATTTCCTCACGCCACTACGGGGCTTGCAGTTTAGATGTAGGAGGGAGAACAGAGTGAAGGAGCGAGGAGCAGTTTCTTCGAGGGAGGAGTAGTCTGGACGAGGGAGGAGTAGTCAGGACGAGGGAGGAGCTGTCTGGGCGAGAGAGGAGCTGTCTGGGCGAGGGATGAGCTGTCTGGGCGAGGGAGGAGTAGTCAGGACGAGGGAGGGGCTGTCTGGGCGAGGGAGGAGCTGTCTGGGCGAGGGAGGAGCTGTCTAGGCGAGGGAGGAGTAGTCTGGACGAGAGAGGAGCTGTTTGGGCGAGGGAGGACTAGTCTGGACGAGAGAGGAGTAGTCTGGACGAGGGAGGAGGCCTTGACCAAAATTGAAGAGACGTAGCTCTGTACATCGGCCTTGACCAAAATTGAAGAGACGTAGCTCTGTACATCGGCCTTGACCAAAATTGAAGAGACGTAGCCCTGTACAGGCCCCGACAAATGATCAGAAACAAATAAGAATGAATTGCCAGACACCACTAAAGTGCCAAATAGCCCTTCCAACCCCACGGGAATAACTCCAACATATAAACACATTTAACAGGATCGACATTGAATATTGATGCGCTGTTTGAAGCGTTGTTGAATTAACCCACGGGGGGTGGTGGGGTGGGGGGGGGGGGGGGGGGGGGCTTGACCTGACTGAGAGAATAGATCCACTCCGCCTGGCATCTTGAACATCTGGGTCAAAGAGATACAACTGGTTCTGGGATGTGGTTGGTTTTGTGACTGGTTCTGTATTGTAGCTGGTTCTGTGATGTGGCTGGTTCTGGGATGTGACTGGTTCTGGGATGTGGCTGGTTCTGGGATGTGGCTGGTTCTGGGATGTGACTGGTTCTGTGATGTGGCTGGTTCTGGGATGTAGCTGGTTCTGTGACTGGTTCTGTATTGTAGCTGGTTCTGTGATTGGTTCTGGGATGTGGCTGGTTCTGGGATGTGGCTGGTTCTGGGATGTAGCTGGTTCTGTGACTGGTTCTGTATTGTAGCTGGTTCTTTGATTGGTTCTGGATTGGGGTTGGTTCTGGAATGTGGCTGGTTCTGGGATGTAGCTGGTTCTGTGACTGGTTCTGTATTGTAGCTGGTTCTGTGATTGGTTCTGGGGTGTGGCTGGTTTTGTGATTGGTTCTGGAATGTGACTGGTTCTGGGTTAGGGCTAGTTCTGGAATGTGACTGGTTCTAGGATGTGGCCGGTTCGGGGTTTGGGCTGGTTCTGGGATGTGGCTGGCTCTGGGATGTGACTGGTTCTGGGATGTGACTGGTTCTGAGATGTGACTGGTTCTGGGATGTTACTGGTTCTGGGATGTGACTGGTTCTGGGATTCGCTAGACATACTCCAATCTTAAAGATGGGGTACGTGCTGAGACTTCTGTCTGTGACATCGTAATATAATGTCCCCTGCTGAATCTAATGTCCCCTATTGAATATAATTTCCCTGCTGAATACAATCTCCCCTGTTGAATCTAATGTCCACTGCTGAATCAAATGTCCCACTGCTGAATCTAATATCACCTTGCTAAATATAATGTCCCCCAGCTGAATCTAATGTCCCCCTGCTGAATCTAATGTCTCCCTGCTGAATCTAATGTCCACTGCTGAATCTAATGTCCACTGCTGAATCTAATGTCCACTGCTGAATCTAATGTCCACTGCTGAATCTAATGTCCACTGCTGAATCTAATGTCCCCCAGCTGAATCTAATGTCCCCCTGCTGAATCTAATGTCCACTGCTAAATCTAATGTCCCCCAGCTGAATCTAATGTCCCCCTACTGAATCTAATGTCCACTGCTGAATCTAATGTCCCACTGCTGAATCTAATATCACCGTGCTAAATCTAATGTCCCCCAGCTAAATCTAATGTCCCCCTGCTAAATCTAATGTACACATACTGAATATAATGTCCCATGTATGAATGTTTTGAACGTGCCCATGTCAGATATCCTAGTTTCACACTGATCAAATCTAGTTGATTTCTCGCAGTCCCTAGCCGGACACTCGTCATAGGGTCTCTATCTGTAAGGAATATACATACATTGCTCTCTTCATTCTCAACACAGACACAATGATCAACAGCCATAGTGCTATAACAGACACAATGATCAACAGCCATAGTGCTATAACAGACACAATGACCAACAGTCAAAGTGCTATAACAGACACAATGATCAACATCCATAGTGCTATAACAGACACAATGACCAACAGTCAAAGTGCTATAACAGACACAATGATCAACAGCCATAGTGCTATAACAGACACAATGATCAACAGCCATAGTGCTATAACAGACACAATGATCAACAGCCATAGTGCTATAACAGACACAATGATCAACAGCCATTGTGCTATAACAGACACAAGGATCAACAGCCATAGCGCTATAACAGACACAATGATCAACAGCCACAGTGCTATAACAGATACAATGATCAACAGCCATAGTGCTATAACAGACACAATGATCAACAGCCATAGTGCTATAACAGACACAATGATCAACAGCCATAGTGCTATAACAGACACAATGATCAACAGCCATATCGTTATAACAGACACAATGATCAACAGCTATAGTGCTATAACAGACATAATGATCAACAGCCATATCGTTATAACAGACACAATGATCAACAGCTATAGTGCTATAACAGACACAATGATCAACAGCCATAGTGCTATAACAGACACAATGTTCAACAGCCATAGTGCTATAACAGACACAAGGATCAACAGCCATAGCGCTATAACAGACACAATGTTCAACAGCCATAGTGCTATAACAGACACAATGATCAACAGCTATAGTGCTATAACGAACACTTCCTCCGCGCCCCCCCCCCCCCCCCACCAACTATAAACACACATTGCCATGTATATAAACGTATTTTATTGCATGTCTGCCCACCGTATTACAGGAAATCACGAACCGAGATCTATGCTAGCCAACGCAAGTTAGGACACTTGTCCCAGAGTCATCGGCACCTCTCGACTCAGAGCAGGCAGTCACCAAATCGAGCAATGATCAAAACGGATCGATGGCCGGCCCATATACTGACAGATTTCTCGTTCTGCTTGACAGGACATGAAAGCTAAAGTCAGCGCTAGAAATCGATAGTCAGATAAACAAATCTCCTAATATAAATACTTTATATTCCTCAAATCATTGACTTATTCCAGTAGTGACACTACCGCTGACATTGGATCGTGTCTTCATCTTCAGCTATTTCTGATTTCGTGTATCGTGTCTACAAGTTAATTGGCTTGTCGTAAGTATTCCGTTTCATGATCTTGTAATGACAATTTTTTTTAAAACCAACTAATTAATGCGTTAACTCTCTTGCTGGCTTTCACCGGAGCATTTTTATAGTTGAGGTATAACGATATTATGAAGTATTTTTTTAGTCAGAGCGTGGTAAATGCTTGGAATGCATTGTCACAGGAAATCGTGAAGTCAGGGTCAATTAATGCAATCAAGAATAGATTGGATGTGCGTAGTTTTTAGTTAAAGGAAAGTAGAAGAAACTGGTTGCATATAGACTCTAGAGTATTCCAAACCAGTATAAAGAAGTTAAGTAAAACGCAGTTTTCTTCTGCAGTCGCCACTCAGTGTGCAGGCAAAGTTTTTATTTTGACCTCGGACAGAAAATAAAGAGACACTTTACCAAGATTGTAAACTCTCGCGCTACTAGTCCTCAGTGGGCCATACTTCAGTTTGTGGTCCCCAGGCCGGCATCCAGTGGGCAATACTTCAGTTTGTGGTCCCCAGGCCGGCATCCAGTGGGCCATACTTCAGTTTGTGGTCCTCAGGCCGGCATCCAGTGGGCCATACTTCAGTTTGTGGGCCCCAGGCCTGCATCCAGTGGGCCATACTTCAGTTTGTGGTCCCCAGGCCGGCATCCAGTGGGCCATACTTCATTTTGTGGTCCCCAGGCCAGCATTCAGTGGGCCATACTTCAGTTTGTGGTTCCCAGACATCCAGTGGGCCATACTTCAGTTTGTGGTCCACAGGCCGGCATTCAGTGGGCCATACTTCAGTTTGTGGTCCCCAGGCCGGCATTCAGTGGACCATACATCAGTTTGTGGTTCCCAGGCCAGCATTCAGTGGGCCATACTTCAGTTTGTGGTCCCCAGGCCGGCATTCAGTGGGCCATACTTCAGTTTTTGGTCCCCAGGCCAGCATTCAGTGGGCCATACTTCAGTTTGTGGTACCCAGACATCCAGTGGGCCATACTTCAGTTTGTGGTCCCCAGACATCCAGTGGGCCATACTTCAATTTGTGGTCCCCAGACATCCATTGGGCTTCACTTCAGTCTGTGGTCATCAGACAGACATCCAGTGGGCTTCACTTCAGTTTGTGGTCCCCAGACATCCAGTGGGCTTCACTTCTGTTTGTGGTCTCCAGACATCCACTGGGCCACACTTCAGTTTGTGGTCTCCAGACATCCAGTGGGCCACACTTCAGTTTGTGGTCTCCAGACATCCAGTGGGCTTCACTTCAGTTCATGGTCTCCAGACATCCAGTGGGCCACACTTCAGTTTGTGGTCTCCAGGCATCCAGTGGGCTTCACTTCAGTTTGTGGTCTCCAGACATCCAGTGGGCCACACTTCAGTTTGTGGTCACCAGGCCGACATCCAGAGATTATACTGATCAGGATACATAAGAAAAACAGACTTTCAGACAATACACGTGCAACACAAGAGAGGTCTCCGGGCGCAGTACTAGCTGTAGTGCTGCCATCGTTTACAGCCAATTAATTGTCCTCACTCGTGTTGTTCCCCGGAGAGGAAAGGAAAATTCCAGTCTTTTATAGTGAAGTGTCTTTTATAGTCAAGTGTCTTTTATAGTCAAGTGTCTTTTATAGTCAAGTGTCTTTTATAGTCAAGTGTCTTTTATAGTCAAGTGTCTTTTATAGTCAAGTGTCTTTTATAGTCAAATGTCTTTTATAGTCAAGTGTCTTTTATAGTCAAGTGTCTTTTATAGTCAAGTGTCTTTTATAGTCAAATGTCTTTTATAGTCAAGTGTCTTTTATAGTCAAGTGTCTTTTATAGTCAAGTGTCTTTTATAGTCAAGTGTCTTTTATAGTCACGTGTCTTTTATAGTCAAGTGTCTTTTATAGTCAAGTGTTTTTTATAGGCAAGTGTCTTTTATAGTCAAGTGTCTTTTATAGTCAAGTGTCTTTTATAGTCAAGTGCCTCTTATAGTGAAGTGTCTTTTATAGTCAGGTATCTTTTATAGTCAAGTGTCTTTTATAGTCAAGTGTCTTTTATAGTGAAGTGTCTTTTATAGTCAAGTGTCTTTTATAGTCAAGTGCCTCTTATAGTGAAGTGTCTTTTATAGTCAAGTGTCTTTTATAGTCAAGTGTCTTTTATAGTCAAGTGTCTTTTATAGTCAAGTGTCTTTTATAGTCAAGTGTCTTTTATAGTCAAGTGCCTTTTATAGTCAAGTGTCTTTTATAGTGAAGTGTCTTTTATAGTTCAGTCTTTTATAGTCAAGTGTCTTTTATAGTCAAGTGTTTTTTATATTCAAGTGTCTTTTATAGTTCAGTCTTTTATAGGGTAGTGTCTTTTATAGGGTAGTGTCTTTTATAGTTAAGTGTCTCTTGCAGTTGAATGTTTTTGTAATAGCTAAATGTCTTTTAAAATTCAATGATTTCTTTTTGAATGGTTTAGTTTGACTCGCTTTGATTTGACATGACGATCCACCTTAAATAGGGTGTTCTCATGAGGATGTTCATGTCACAAGATGAACCTGTGCTGTTGCCGTCAGCCTTGGTCGGGTTCTGTCGCAGGAGGGACTGCCTCGTCCCTTGAAGTGACGGACAGAACAATGGCCGGGTTCTGTCGCAGGAGGGACTGCCTCGTCCCTTGAAGTGACGGACAGAACAATGGTCGGGTTCTGTCGCAGGAGGGACTGCCTCGTCCCTTGAAGTGACGGACAGAATAATGGTTGAGATCTGTCGCAGGAGAGATTCCTCGTCCCTTGAAGTGACGGACAGAACAATGGTCGGGTTCTGTCGCAGGAGGGACTGCCTCGTCCCTTGAAGTGACGGACAGAACAATGGTTGAGATCTGTCGCAGGAGGGACTGCCTCGTCCCTTGAAGTGACGGACAGAACAATGGTCGGGTTCTGACGCAGGAGGGACTGCCTCGTCCCTTGAAGTGACGGACAGAACAAAGGCCCAGCTCTGTCGCAGGAGGGACTGCCTCGTCCCTTGAAGTGACGGACAGGATGACTTCCTTCTAGGATGTTGACAGATGCTAAAACAATATGTCTGTCATCCCGACCTGGTCTTTGCTCAGCATGTTAACCTCACCATACCAACCTCACCGTGTTAACCTCACCATACCAACCTCACCGTGTTAACCTCACCATACCAACCTCACCATGTCAACCTCACCATGCCAACCTCACCGTGTTAACCTCACCATGCCAACCTCACTGTGTTAACCTCACCATGCCAACCTCACCGTGTTAACCTCACCATGCCAACCTCACCATGTCAACCTCACCATGCCAACCTCACCGTGTTAACCTCACCATGCCAACCTCACCGTGTTAACCTCACCATGCCAACCCCACAGTGTTAACCTCACCATGCCAACCCCACAGTGTTAACCTCACCATGCCAACCTCACCATGCCAACCTCACCATGTCAACCTCACCATGCCAACCCCAATCAACAGGAAGTGAGCACGAACAGCGGATGTGACGTAATGGGCAAGCATGTCAAGGCCCGACAATATCTGACGAGGAGCGCGTGGTGGAGGGGTTGAAATCTACTACAGTCTTGGTTTGCAATCTCAAGATGCCGGGTTCGAGTTTGACTGCACATGTCGGGGATTTCTCTCGGTGTCACCATTTCTCCACGTACAGAAAGGATTGGCTAAACTAGTCTACTGTAATACTGCCGTAGTGGAATACACACCCACAGATACACACACCCACAGATACACACACCCACAGATACACACACCCAGAGATACACACACCCAGAGATACACACACCCAGAGATACACAGACCCAGAGATACACACACCCACAGATACACACACCCAGAGATACACACCCACAGATACACACACCCAGAGATACACACCCAGAGATACATACACCCACAGATACACACACCCAGAGATACACACACCCACACATACACACACCCAGAGATACACACACCCAGAGATACACACACCCAGAGATACACACACTCAGAGATACACACACTCAGAGATACACACACCCAGAGATACACACACTCAGAGATACACACATGCATCCATACACTGGCCAAAACATTCTCATATAATTAAAAAGTCTACGATCTGAGGTTGAAACGGTCATGCCTTCACCAGAAGAATCCAGAAAGGCAAACCTTTAACAAAACCGGATATATAAGAATCAGATAATGTAGACAAATCATGATAGATATGAGATTTTCGGTCCATCAAATCGTTGTTGGCGAATGCCCACAATGAGTAGGTTTACTCTTTTGTGCCCCTGAAAAGGGTGTTAAGTGGCTGGCTGTCCTAGCTTTCCTCACATCCCGAGCGTGCTGACAAAGGTGAACCGGGGCCTCCAGGCGGTTGTGCTATGCTTGGCTTTATCTCAATGTCGCTCAGTACTACGGGGAACACGTCGATCCCTTACCTCGTTAGCAACGCTACCATGAAAACAGCCCGTTTCCAGGGAGGGCTACGAGGAAGCCAAGGTGAGGGTCTTGGCCAGTATATTTTCCCTGACCTGACGTCAGTCTTCCTTGACCAGACGATAGTCTTCCTCCCCTGACCAGACGTTAGTCTCCCTCCCCTGACCTGACGTTAATCTCCCTCCCCTGACCTGACGTTAGTATCACTCCCCTGACCAGACGTTAATCTTCTTTCCCTGACCTGACGTTAGTCTTCCTCCCCTGACCTGGCGTTAGTCTTCCTTGACCAGACGATAGTCTTCCTCCCCTGACCTGACGTTAGTCTCCCTCCCCTGACCTGACGTTAGTCTCCATCCCCTGACCTGACGTTAGTCTCCCTCCCCTGACCAGACGTAAGACTTCTTTCCCTGACCTGTTTTTCTTCCGTCCCTGACCTGACGTTAATCTTCCTTGACCAGACGTTAGTCTTCCTTCCCTGACCTGACGTTAGTCTTCCCTGACCAGACGATAGTCTTCCTCCCCTGACCAGACGTTAGTCTTCCTCCCCTGACCTGACGTTAGTCTTCATTCCCTGACCAGACGTTAGTCTTCCTCCCCTGACCAGACGTTAGTCTTCCTCCCCTGACCGGACGTTAGTTTTCGTCCCCTGACCGGACGTTAGTTTTCGTCCCCTGACCAGACGTTAGTCTTCCTCCCCTGACCTGACGTTAGTCTTCCTTCCCTGACCAGACGTTAGTCTTCCTCCCCTGACCAGACGTTAGTCTTCCTCCCCTGACCTGACGTTAGTCTTCCTTCCCTGACCAGACGTTAGTCTTCCTCCCCTGACCAGACGTTAGTCTTCCTCCCCTGACCAGACGTTAGTTTTCCTCCCCTGACCAGACGTTAGTCTTCCTCCCCTGACCTGACGTTAGTCTTCCTTCCCTGACCAGACGTTAGTCTTCCTCCCCTGACAGACGTTAGTCTTCCTCCCCTGACCAGACGTTAGTCTTCCTCCCCAGACCAGACGTTAGTCTTCTTCCCCTGACCAGACGTTAGTCTCTCTCCTCGGACCAGACGTTAGTCTCCCTTTCTAATCCATCTAATAGATGATTATTTTTGAATCAACACGATGCTCTCACAGTATCTGCTGAACCATCGGTTCGAAGTACAACAGGAAGTAACCCAGGGACGTATCCTCTCTTCCCCATATCTATTTCACATCTTCGCAGATTGTCTGATGAGGGTCGTTAGACAGGACGAGAATATCAAAAGTCTTGAGAAAATTTGCAATCGGCGGATACAAGATCCCAGAGCTGAGATACGCAGATCGTACTGTGATACTATCAAACAGTGCCGTGGGGTTGGGGGGGGGGGGGGCAGGGTAGAGCAGCTCAATGCAGCCGTTAACACATGCAGCCGTTAACACATGCAGCCGTTAACACATTCAGCCGTTAACACATGCAGCCGTTAACATATCTAGCACAGATCAAAACCTCTTTGTAAACAGAAACTCCTTGTTCTTCTTCGTTCTCAATCTCCCGCTACCAAGCCCTGAACGTTCCCAATCTCCCACTACCAAGCCCTGAACGTTCCCAATCTCCCACTACCAAGCCCTGAACGTTCTGAATCTCCCGCTACCAAGCCCTGAACGTTCCCAATCTCCCACTACCAACCCCTGAACGTCTCAATCTCTCGCTACCAGGCCCTGAACGTTCCCAATCTCCCACTACCAAGCCCTGAACGTTCTCAATCTCCCGCTACCAAGCCCTGAACGTTCTCAATCTCCTGCTACCAAGCCCTGAACGTTCTCAATCTCCTGCTACCAAGCCCTGAACGTTCTCAATGTCCCGCTTCCAAGCCCTGAACGTTCTCAATCTCCCACTATCACGCTAGCAGTCAGCTTTGGGTCGCTGGCCCTGACGCTAGCAGTCAGCTTTGGGTCGCTGGCCCTGACGCTAGCAGTCGACTTTGGGTCGCTGGCCCTGACGGTGGCAGTCAGCTTTGGGTCGCTGGTCTTGACGCTAGCAGTCATCTATCGGTCACTGGCCCTGACACAAGCAGTCAGCTTTTGTCCCTGACCGCTACATCTCAGGCCAAACTCAGTGTCTTGATCATAAAGCAACCATAAACTTAAACAAAACAGAGATAATGACCACGGACAGAACAAGAGGCCAACATCAATTCAAATGTTGGTGGTGTGGAAGTAGGGCAGGCCACAGACTTGGAGTATGTGGGCTCCAGATTGGACACCAATGGGAACTGCTCAAAGGATATCAGAAGATTGGCAAGGCCAGGACAGAGACTACACAACATGAGGAAACTGTGATAGAATACCGGGATACCAACCATGCGAACAGCTTGTGAACCTGTTTTGTCCTTTGGCAGCATACGGCTGCGAAACATGGACAGTTACCCAAACTTCAAGGAAGATGATAAAGTCCTTCGAGTCAAAATGTTATCTAGTAATGTGCACAGAATACCATGGTCAGATTTATGAAGGATGTAGACACTCGACCCTCGAAACTCGACACTCGATACTCGACACTTGATACTCGACAAGAGTTGAGCACAGAGGAGAACTGGTTCATAAATTTCATAATCAACAGAGAATGGAAATACTTTTGCCACATGAAAAGACACACCTGTCTTGAGAAGGTATGATGCCGGACAAGAGAGGACGGGGGAGACCAAGAAGGGGATGGCACCAAGATGTCAAGAAATGCTTGGGCACGACTGGAGATTTGTCAAGAGATCGACTGTCTTTCAGACGGCCGATGATGATGATGATGATGATAATATATATAACATTTAATTCTTTGAATACGTCTTATGACGTCTCTACGTAGTGGCACACCTGACACCAGCTCTGACCATGACGTCTCTACGTAGTGGCACACCCGGCACCAGCTCTGACCAATGTTCCACCTCTCTACGTAGTGGCACACCTGACACCAGCTCTGACCATGACGTCTCTACGTAATGTCACACCTGGCACCAGCTCTGACCATGACGTCTCTACGTAGTGGCACACCTGGCACCAGCTCTGACCATGCTTCCATGACGTATCTACGTAGTGGCACACCTGGCACCAGCTCTTACCATACTTCCACCTCTCTACATAGTACCACACCTGGCACCAGCTTATACCAGGCTTCCACGACGTCTCTACGTGGTGGCATACTTGACACCCGCGCCAACTACTCCCCACCACAAAACAAATATTTGACGCGAAAGTAGACATCGATAAGCCTTGTCCTTCTGTCATTATACGTCCTGGTCCTCAGGCACGAGAAGTGTTAGGTCCCTAACTTTCGCCTGGCGGCAGCGTTAAGTAAACATGCCCTATTGTTGGCATACTCCATAGAGAGGTCAAAGGTTATCCAATGATTCGAGAATGATTTCGAAAGTCCCAAATCTCTTTCTGCCATCTTGGAACTTGTTGTTTGTCCGTTGTAATAGCTCACAATCATCATCATACTTACCACCACCACCTTCATCATCACCCCCATCATCATACTCACCATCATCATTATCATAATCATCATCATCACGAGTAGTTACTAGAGGAGTTGGCGATCGATTCCTTCCACAACCGTGTCTGTCCCATGAGCGTCCCTTGAGATAATGTCTTCTGTTCTCCTATCCAGTCGGTCGTCTCATCGCAAGTCTGTTGTCTCTGCCTTCCTCTGCCTCTCTCGACGCAATCTTCCCCGCTGTCACACATCTCGCCAGGTCTTCTTGTGTGAGACCTTGTCCAATAAACCTTAACTGTCTCGATGTTGGACCATGTTTCTTAATGTGGAGGCCTCTATCTGATTATTCTGTTGGTGATGTCTGCTACACTCTTCTCTCGCCTGTTAGATTGATTTACGGGAACATGGCGGCATCTCTTGGCTCTCCTCTAGCCTCTGCACTCTTCCCTCGACTGTTAGATTGATTTACGGGAACATGGCGGCATCTCTTGGCTCTCCGCTAACCTCTACACTCTTCTCTCGCCTGTTTTACGGGAACATGGCGGCATCTCTTGGCTCTCCTCTAGCCTCTACACTCTTCCCTCGACTGTTAGATTGATTTACGGGAACATGGCGGTATGTCTTGTTGTCTCTCATCTCTCCTTAGCTTTGCTGTATCAGCCTTTCTCTTGACTTGTTCTGCGTACTGCGTCAGTCGCCTCAGCCAACAACTTGTCCATTCTAAGCTTTAACCGTTCAAAACAGAATCGAACAGGGAAGTTAAAAAAAATGAAATATAAACGAAACAATATAAAACATATAAGACAATAGAAGGACTCGTAAAACGGAACAATTATTTGATAACAGTCCTTCCTGGCAAGTCGCCGTCAATCTTAGGAGTGGCCAGTCATGGTCGCGGGACACGATTATCACAGAGATGTATATGGTTTGTGTTGGTGTTTATATGTGGTTTGTGTTGGTGTTTATATGTGGTTTGTGTTGGTGTTTATATGTGGTTTGTGTTGGTGTTTATATGTGGTTTGTGTTGGTGTTTATATGTGGTTTGTGTTGGTGTTTATATGTGGTTTGTGTTGGTGTTTATATGGGGTTTGTGATGGCGTTTATATTTGGTTTTTACGTGTTTTTTTGCATTTATATGTTGTTAGAAGTGGTTACATTTGTTATACTAGTTTTGAACGCACAGGTGCTAAACCAACTGGCAGGTAGCGACCACAGGCCGATCAGGCTAACCATTGACATGGAAGTAGGCCCACAGGAAACAAAACCGCTCCCACGTTGGAATTACAAACGAGCCGACTGGGACAGATTTGCAATCCTGACAGATGGGCTGTGTGAAACCATCAACACACGAAACACCAAAATGAAGCCCATGGTAGAGAGCCTAAGCAAGGCAATAATGCAAGCCGCCACTGAAACCATCCCAAGAGGAGCTAGGAAAAACTATAAGCCCTACTGGAATGATGAGTTGCAGAAAGTGGAAGATGCAGTAACAAATGCTAGGAACATGGCAGAGCGAGAAAAATCCATGGAGGCAAACATCGCCCTCAAAGCCGCCGCGGCGAAGTACAAACACACTCTCAAGCAAACAGCAAGAGAAAGCTGGAAAAATAAAACGGAAAGTCTAAACCTGGACAAAGACGGGAACAAGCTATGGAAGCTAGTCAGAGCCATGAACGACGAAACCCCGTCAAATAAACAAATTACTATCAAGCAGGGCGAGAACTTGATCACAGGTAAGAAAGCCGCAAACGCCTTTGTCGATCACTATGCCAGAGCAAACCACATCGAGGTCCCTGCAGATAAGCATACAGACATTAGCGAAGAGCTAAAGGGACACGAAAACATAAATACGGCTCCTGAAGAGCACATGATGGCCAAACTAACAATGCGCGAAATGGAAGAGGCTATGAGAACACTAAAGAAAAGGAAATCTCCCGGAAAAGACGGGATAACAAACGAAATGCTGATGGGGCTGGGCCAAACAGCGAAGAGGAAACTACTATCAGTCCTGAACCAAAGCTGGAAAAGGGGTATTGTACCCCAGGCGTGGAAAGACGCAATACTGGTACCAGTACCAAAAACAGGAAAGGATAAAACAGATCCAAATGGATACAGGCCCATCAGCCTACTGAGCTGTGTCGGCAAGCTGATGGAACGGATGATAAACACCAGACTGATGTGGCATCTGGAAGAAAAACGAATACTAATTCCACAGCAAGCCGGCTTTAGACAGCACAGATCCACTGAGGACCAGGTCATCCTCATAGCCCAGGAGATAGAAGATGCCTACCAGGCACAGAAACACACAGTAGCTGTTTGGGTGGATCTGGAAAAGGCATTTGACAAAGTCTGGAAGGACGGAGTCAAGCTAAGAAGAAGTGATGTCTGTGGGAAGATGTACAAGTGGATCAACCACTACCTCAAACAAAGAACGGCCAGAGTCCAAGTACAAGGGCAGATGAGCAAAAAGGTGACACTCGAGCAGGGAGTACCCCAAGGGGGAGTATTGTCACCCACACTCTTCCTGGTATATATAAACGATATTACAGAGAATATACCAAGAAGAGTCCATAGCTCAATGTTTGCAGACGATCTGGCTATGTGGACCTCTGAAAAGAATCTCACCATAGCAAGAAATCGGATGCAGACGGCCCTAACATCGCTGGAAGAGTGGGCGAACTCATGGCTGGTCAAAATAAACGAGGAGAAAACCACATGCACAATATTCTCGCTCTCATTAAAACCCCAAAGTACCAAATTAAGTCTAAATGGCAAAATCCTGCAGCCAAACGACAACCCAACCTATCTGGGAGTCACATTTGATCGGCGCATGACATGGAAAAGTCAGATTGAGAGAAACCGAATGAAAGCCAGAGAAAGAATGGCAATCATGAGGAAACTTGCTGGCACAAGCTGGGGAGCAGACGAAGGCATACTAAAGAAACTGTACACTGGAAGAGTGAGACCAGTTCTCGAGTATGGCATTGCGGCATGGACAACAGCAGCGAAGGCGAACTTCGATAAAGTTAACAAACTTCAAAACCAAGCCATGAGAATTATAACAGGTGGCATAAAGTCAACGCCAATTGTAGAACTTGAAAAGATTACAAAACTGCAATCCATGACCGATAGAAGAGACTGCAGAGCCCAGCTGCAGTCAGAGAAACTCCGAAGACTGACGGACCATCCAATGTACCAGAGACTAAACAATTTGGGAAATGGGAAACTAAAGCGGAGAAACTTTGCAGAAATAGCCAAAGCAAAGATGCACGAAGATCCCATAAACGCACTAACAACACCAAAACCCATCACTACTGTACGAAAACCTACCTGGAGGCAGGATATATTTCCAGAGGTGGTAGAAAATATACCAGGTATTGCAAACAAAAACTGCCAGACTGAAAAAGAAAGGAGAGACACTACCCTAAGCTTCATAACGAAAAGCTACCCAAGCATGGACTGGACCCATGCATACACCGACAGTTCTGTAACAAACACTACACAGAACGGAGGGGCAGGAGCATTCCTGAACCTACCAAATGGCAGAAAAATAACACTGTCATTCGCTACTGGTAAGTACACAAGCAATTTCAGAGCGGAGGCAGAGGCACTGAGGGCGGCAGTGGAAGAAATGGTGACACACAGTGAAAATGAAAGCCATATAGTCCTGCTGACAGACGCTCTCGCCGTAGTCACAGCGCTAAAAAGCCAGAAAAACACTGAGCTTAATGACTTAAGAGCAGCACTCTGCAAACTGTGCCAGCAGTCCGCACCAAAAAGGGTAGTGGTACAGTGGGTTCCGTCACACTGCAACATCCAAGGCAACGAGGAGGCAGACAGACTGGCAAAAGAAGGTGCAAGACTACCACAAACAGATACCAGTATGACGTACGAAGAGTCAAAACGGCTTATCAAAGCCAGATACATGACCAAATGGGAAACCGAACATACTGGTCACACCAAAAACGATGCCTATTACCAGTTGAACCGAAGAGAGCAGGTCGTTGTCTTCAGACTTCGCACTGGCCACAACAGACTGAGGTACCACCTATTCAACAAATTGAAGATAGGGTGTACCGACGAATGCCCGTGCGGTACTGGTAAAATGACCACTGAACATCTGCTGCAGAACTGCCCGACATACGAGGATCAGAGAGAGCAGATGTGGCCATTACCAGTGGAACTGCAAGACAAGCTCTATGGCAGTGGCGAGAGCCTCAGGATGACCGCCGCTTTTTTCGAAAAAATAATGGTTACTGTCTGACTGTGTACGCAGAAGAAGAAGAAGAAGAACGCACGCACGCACACAAACCTCCACACTAAAACGCCCATATACAAACCCACACACACACAAACCCACACACACACACAAACCCACACACACACACAAACCCACACAAACACAAACCCACACACACAAACTCCCACACACACAAACCCACACAACACACACAAACCCACACACACACACACACAAACCCACACACACAAACACACAAACAAACCCACACACACACACAAACCCACACACACACAAACTCACACACACAAACTCATTCACACACAAACCCACACACACACACACACACACACAAACCCACACACACACACACACTCATACACACAAACACACACACACAAACCCACACACACACACAAACCCACACACACACACACACAAACTCATACACACAAACACACACACACAAGCCCACACACACACACACACACACACAAACTCATACACACACACACTCATACACAGAAACACACACACAAATTCATACACACAAACACACACACAAACCCACACACACATAAACTCATACACAGAAACACACAGACAATTCATACACACAAACTCATACACAGAAACACACACACAAACCACACACACACACACACAAACCCACAAACCACAAACACACACACAAACCCCACACACACACACAAACCCACAAACCACAAACACACACATATATAAACACCCACAAAACACAATATGCTTTGATAGATTCGCTATTCCACGCCGTGGGGTAAGCTTGGCAGTGTTGTTAGCGTGTTTAGCTGCCCTAGCGACGGTTCTGGGATTGTGAACCGACATCGGCACGATCGTATTGATGTTATAATGGGCACCTGGCTCTGCTCTTAACTGAGGGTCGGGTTCAGGCACAACATGAACAGATGGTAACCTCACAGCCTCAGTAGACCCCACACGCTCACAGCCTCAGTAGACCCCACAAGCTCACGGACTCAGTAGACCCTACAATCTCACAGCCTCAGTAGACCCCACAAGCTCACAGCCTCAGTAGACCCCACAAGCTGACAGCCTCAGTAAACCCCACAAGCTCCCATTAGACCTCACAAGCTCCCAGTAGACCCCACAAGCTCCCAGTAGACCCCACAAGCTCCCAGTAGACCTCACAAGCTCACAGTAGACCTCACAAGCTCCCACTAGACCCCACAAGCTCCCAGTAGACCCCACAAGCTCCCAGTAGACCCCACAAGCTCCCAGTAGACCCCACAAGCTCCCAGTAGACCCCACAAGCTCCCAGTAGACCCCACAAGCTCCCAGTAGACCCCACAAGCTCCCAGTAGACCTCACAAGCTCCCAGTAGACCCCACAAGCTCCCAGTAGACCCCACAAGCTCCCAGTAGACCCCACAAGCTCCCAGTAGACCCCACAAGCTCCCAGTAGACCCCACAAGCTCCCAGTAGACCCCACAAGCTCCCAGTAGACCTCACAGCCTCAACGGATCTCTCAGTCTGAATGGACTTCCTAGTGTGAAAGACTCCTTGACAAAACACCAGAATCTGTTTCCCACTTACCACAGTCTTATTTCCTCTAGTGGACCCCGTGTCCCGTAACTAGAGAGCGAATAACAGGCCCACAGCACATACGCGTAGGGCGATTTAACATAGTTGTGCATGGGGATAGCATCCTCGTTGTGTAAAAACTAATAATAATAATAATAATAATAATAATAATAAAAACTATTTACTACATAAACCACTACTGCAATAACATTCAAAGTACTTTGGTACAGGCTTCCTAAAGGAGGTCATCTGTAAGGTGGGGGGGGGGGGGCACCCTATACTCTGGCTAGAGAGAAGAAGGGAACATACATTTTGATGGAATTGTTTATGGAAGTCATGATTTGACCTCGCTGACTGAGCAGACACCAGTTAACATTAACAAATGACCTGAGATTGTTAGACGACCCCTATTTACACAACTAATATAGCAGGCACCAGTTAACATTAACAAATGACCTGAGATTGTTAGACGACCCCTATTTACACAACTAATATAGCAGGCACCAGTTAACATTAACAAATGACCTGAGATTGTTAGACGACCCCTATTTACACAACTAATATAGCAGACACCAGTTAACATTAACAAATGACCTGAGATTGTTAGACGACCCCTATTTACACAACTAATATAGCAGGCACCCGTTAACATTAACAAATGACCTGAGATTGTTAGACGACCCCTATTTACACAACTAATATAGCAGGCACCAGTTAACATTAACAAATGACCTGAGATTGTTAGATGACCCCTATTTACACAACTAATATAGCAGACACCAGTTAACATTAACAAATGACCTGAGATTGTTAGACGACCCCTATTTACACAGCTAATATAGCAGGCACCAGTTAACATTAACAAATGATCTAAGATTGTTAGACGACCCCTATTTACACAACTAATATAGCAGACACCAGTTAACATTAACAAATGACCTGAGATTGTTAGACGACCCCTATTTACACAGCTAATATAGCAGACACCAGTTAACATGAACAAATGACCTGAGATTGTTAGGCGACCCCTATTTACACAACTAATATAGCAGACACCAGTTAACATTAACAAATGACCTGAGATTGTTAGACGACCCCTATTTACACAACTAATATAGCCTAATCTACTTCGTGTGCCTTCATTTTGTCTCAGATATCATCATCTTCACTTATATTCTTCCCTTTCAGCGCACGAACACCGGAGATCTCAGCCCTACTGCAGTGGGACGTCCAGAGATATCCCAGCCCTTCGACCACCTACAAGAACCAAAGAACTGCAAACAAAAACAGACAAAACTCGCACGAAAAACAGCGCAATTCAAATATTTTATTGAAGACATTATTGGAGCGCTAAAACTGATGACGTCATTATAGCCTAGTAGGCGTGGCGATCGTTGTTATTGTGATGTGGTTCTAAACTTGAGCCGGTGCCCATGTCTGTCAGGTTGTGCGTGAACGTTATGTGTTCCTTTTAACAATCATAACGTACAATAAGGAACATTTATTCAATGTTAGTTCAAGAGATACATATCTACTAGTAACTTGTGTTTAATTATACACAAGTACACAATACACGACCAACGTCTGCTGAACTGTACACACGAACACAATAGTACTACCGAAATGATTCGTTCAGGAGACTCCACAGTTCACTTCCAGAAGATTAAACCCATGGAACTTGCAGCAATTAAATCAGCGCTGCTGAAAAGACCTTCCGAGAAGTTTTCAATGAGTCTGTCACGCGAGGGTCAGGAAGCTATGAAGCAGGCGGCCGAAGAAAGCAAAATTCAAGAAGCCACGAAAAGAGGCAAACGCGGCTCTAAAGGAAATGTTCTGTTTAACGACACTGTTCAGATCAGACAGGAAGTGAAGGCAGGGCCAGCCCAGAACAGACGAGCTAGCTGCTCTGATATCTTTGAGGATGCCGAGCTGGATTCGGCTTACACAAGCCACATTGGGGCCCTACTGGAAGCCGACGTGGGCGACCTAGATGGGTCAATATCTCCTAGGAGGTACCAAGGCCGACGTCGGAGCTCCGTAACCCGGTGGGTCCAACGGAGAGAATCACTAACAGGTAACTCCGGCTCTGTGGATGAAGTGGATGAAGTCCAGTCTGCCAACAGAGTGGTCAGCGACCCTTAAAGCGAGACAGGAGAGGCGCACTAATGGTGCTGCCCAAAGATGAAGTTAGTTAACACGAGTTAGTCGACCAGGCACGAATAGATAACACCAAACAGCTACATGGAAGAAGAGGTTCAAGTCCTGCGAGAAAAATAAACAAAGATTTTCATGAAAGAATGCACGACACAAGAAACATTCAATAACATCGTCAGCAGCCATTCCACCAACACAACAAGCGATCCACCATTCTCTATAGTCCTGCTCAGTTCTCAGATATCAAGATCTGACCTTCTGTAACCCCAGCTCGCCAAGACCTGACCTTCTGTAGGCTCAGTTCGCCAAGACCTGACCTTCTGAAGGCTCAGTTCGCCAAGACCTGACCTTCTGTAGGCTCAGTTCGCCAAGACCTGACCTTCTGTAGGCTCAGTTCGCCAAGACCTGACCTTCTGTAGGCTCAGTTCGCCAAGACCTGACCTTCTGTAGGCTCAGTTCGCCAAGACCTGACCTTCTGTAGGCTCAGTTCGCCAAGACCTGACCTTCTGTAGGCTCAGCTCACCAAGACCTGACCTTCTGTAGGCTCAGTTCGCCAAGACCTGACATTCTGTAGGCTCAGTTCGCCAAGACCTGACCTTCTGTAGGCTCAGTTCGCCAAGACCTGACCTTCTGAAGGCTCAGTTCGCCAAGAGCTGACCTTCTGTAGGCTCAGTTCGCCAAGACCTGACCTTCTGTAGGCTCAGTTCGCCAAGACCTGACCTTCTGTAGGCTCAGTTCGCCAAGACCTGATCTTCTGTAGGCTCAGTTCGCCAAGATCTGACCTTCTGTAACCCCAGCTCGCCAAGACCTGACCTTCTGTAGGCTCAGTTCGCCAAGACCTGACCTTCTGTAGGCTCAGTTCGCCAAGATCTGACCTTCTGTAACCCCAGCTCGCCAAGACCTGACCTTCTGTAGGCTCAGTTCGCCAAGACCTGACCTTCTGTAGGCTCAGTTCGCCAAGACCTGACCTTCTGAAGGCTCAGTTCGCCAAGACCTGACCTTCTGTAGGCTCAGCTCACCAAGACCTGACCTTCTGAAGGCTCAGTTCGCCAAGACCTGACCTTCTGTAGGCTCAGCTCGCAAAGACCTGACCTTCTGTAGGCTCAGTTCGCCAAGACCTGACCTTCTGTAGGCTCAGCTCGCAAAGACCTGACCTTCTGTAGGCAGGAGAGCATCTCTCACATGCTCGCGGCTTCCAGCTCCATCAGATTGTGTAACAGATGGCTAGTGCTCTATTCTTAGACATAATGACAGCAGTAACAATCGTAACAATTAATAACAATTATCACGCGCCACTGTTACAGGTAGTTGATTGTTATCTACAAACATGTTTCAGTGTCTTCTTCTACTGCTTCATATTTTCATTATTTGTCTTCGTCTACTACTTCTTCTTCCTTCTCACTTTCTTCTTCTTTTTCTTGCTTTTCTTGTTCTCTATTGGTTTTGAGTTCACCTTATTTCTCCATTCCCCAAGGCGTTGCACTGCAGTTTTTCTTTTGCGCCTGTAGGCCCAGTGCATCCGACCAGCATTCATTTTATGTAAGGGTCTGCTTCCTCCTGCATTTTCTAAGGGTTTGCTTCCCCGGGGCAACGACCGATGTTGTGATGGGGATCGAATCCAGCACCTTCGGGTTGTGAGCCATGTCACTTAACTACTGGCCTACGCGTCCCTGCTTTTCCTCTTGTTCTTTTTCTTCTTGCTTTTCATCTTTGTTCTCTTCTTCTTCTTCTTTCTCCTCTTCGTCTTCGCCTACACCAATATATCAGATATAATCGACACATTCATGCAACGGTTCCGATGTCGAGCCCCTAATGACATGTAAGAGCTTGGGTTTGCACCCTGGTCAGATCTTGAGTTGGTGCCCGAGTGCTCCGCCGGGGTCTTTGTGTGTGACAAGGAGAGGAATAGCACCACTGCCCCACAGAGAGCTTGTCGAAAGAGGCGACTAACTATTTGACATGGCATAACACCGGCCATGGTTAGGTGGTTTGTTTAGAGCAGCATAGATGGCGCCTAACAGGCTGTGGGTCTACTTTGCTCTAGTGTTTGAGTTTATTAAGATGAAATCGCACATCGGTTAACCACCCTCGGTAAGCGCTTGTCCCAACACAGCGGAGTATTAAGCTGCTCGAGCCTAGCCCACCAAGCAGGAAATCCTTCTCCTGGCTACATCCAGCTCATACCAGGGCTGGGACCTGCACCAGGGAATCTGTCACAGTAGGAGTACGGGTCGACTAGGTGTGACCTGCACCGGGGCATCTGTCACAGTAGGAGTACGGGTCGACTAGGTGGGACCTGCACCGGGGCATCTGTCACTGTAGGAGTACGGGTCGACTAGGACTAAGACTATAACTGTACACTATTATATTCATGTACAGTGTTATAGCCATGTACACTATTATAGCCATGTACACTATTATATTCATGTGCACCATTGTAGCCATGTACACTATTATAGCCATGTACACTATTATAGCCATGTACACTATTATAGCCATGTACAGTGTTATAGCCATGCACACTATTATAGCCATGCACACTATTATAGCCATGTACACTATTATAGCCATGTACACTATTATAGCCATGTACACTAACAAACCTAGGGCCTGTTACCGGTACAGCTACAGCACATACGATAATCATCACTATCATTACTCCTGCCTGGTGGCATGGACAATCAGCGACTTCATCAGCTTGTCTGAACCCCACTACTTTCAACAAAACTGACAAAGATGGGGAAAAGAATAAAGATCTTTATGTCAGGATTAACAAAGCAGTTTTACTTTTAACTCTGATCATCTAACAACATAACATGACCTAACATGGTCTAACTTGACCTAACATGACCTAACATGGTCTAACATGATCTAGCATAACCGAACATGACCTAACATAACCTAACATGACCTAACATGGTCTAACATGACCTAGCATGATCTAACATGACCTAACATGGTCTAACATGACCTAACATAACCTAACATGACCTAACATGGTCTAACATGACCTAACATAACCTAACATGGACTAACATGACCTAATATAATCTAACATGACCTAATCTAACCTAACATGATCTAAGATAACCTAACATAACCTAACATGATCTAACATAACCTAACATGACCTAACCCGACCTAACATGACCTAACATAACCTAACATGACCTATCATGGTCTAACATGACATAGCATAACCTATCATGACCTAACATGACATAACATGGTCTAACATGACCTAGCATGACCTAACATGACATAACATGGTCTAACATGACCTAACATAACCAAAAATGATCTAACATGGTCTAACATGACCTAACATAACCTAACATGGTCTAACATGACATAACATGACCTAACATGGTCTAACATGACCTAACATAACCTAACATGACCTAACATAACCTAACATGACCTAACATGGTCTAACATGACCTAACATAACCTAACATGACCTAACATAACCTAACATGACCTAATATGGTCTAACATGACCTAATATGGTCTAACGCGACCTAACATAACCTAACATGACCTAACATGGTCTAACATAACCTAACATGACCTAATATGATCTAACATGACCTAAAATGACCGAACATGACCTAACATAACCTAACATGACCTAATATGACCTAACATAAAATGTATGATACAACTGAGTAGACGTTTGTGATCCCAGCAGGTCCCCCACTGCCTTGTGGAATTACATGATCGTTGGAAAGATTTCAGGAGAAAACCGTAAGAAAAGTCTGCATCCTCTTCTGTCCTCAATCGTCCTTACCATGTCTTGCCACTGGGTCAGGGTAGTTGAGGACGAGATAGCGAGTGCTTCCTTCATTATCATCACTTTCACGCGCGTCACTCTCTTGTAATCTACGTTCGTTACGTCACTGTCTACCGTGGCGTGCACAACGGAGGTGACCTTGGTGCATGGGATCGTGTGCAAAACATCCACACACCCCCCCCCCCCTTTCCGCCGTGGAAGGAGGTGTCGTGTTTTCTTGTACTAAGTGTATCACACAACTCACAGCTCGGATTCTATTGTTTAGCCATCGGAACCTTATCTAAACATTAACTTAACTAAACTTTAACTTATCTAGACTTCAACGTGTCTAGACTTTAACTAAACTTTAACTCCTGCTCCGGCTGGAACTGTTGCACAAAGAGTCAGTGTTAGTGATGCTCATATGCTCTGTTTGCACCGAGAAGACGAATCAATCAATCAATCAATCAATCACGATCATCGGTTTTGTGTTTTGTCCAAAATATTAGAGATTTATGGCACTGCTTGTGCTCTGTGATGATCACGTCCCACATAAAGTTGGCACATCGTCAGTCTGGGTACATCGCCAGCCTGGGCACATCGTCAGCCTGGGCACATCGCCAGCCTGGGCACATCGTCAGCCTGGGCACATCGCCAGTCTGGGCACATCGTCAGTCTGGGAACATCGCCAGTCTGGGCACATCGCCAGTCTGGGCACATCGCCAGCCTGGGCACATCGTCAGCCTGGGCACATCGCCAGTCTGGGCACATCGCCAGCCTGGGCACATCGCCAGCCTCGGCACATGACCAGTCTGGGCACATCGCCATCCTCGGAACATCGCCAGCCTGGGCACATCGCCAGCCTCGGCACATCACCATCCTCGGAACATCGCCAGCCTTGTTTGGTGATCATGGATTGAAAGCATCAAAGGTCACACAGATGGCCCGCGAATGACAATTACAGCCCACTGTGGCGTCTGGTGGACTGATCAGATATTTATATTTCATGTTTTCAGTACTATCTTTTTTGTTTTCATGTTTTTTCATCCACATATCCAGAGCCTCAAAAACACGAACAGCAAAATGTTGTGAAACTTCTAAGGCAAGGAATACGAGACATTGACAAGAATACGAGACATTGACAAGGAATACGAGACATTGACAAGGATACGAGACATTGACCAGGATACGAGACATTGACCAGGATACGAGACATTGACCAGGATACGAGACATTGACCAGGATACGAGACATTGACAAGGATACGAGACATTGACCAGGATACGAGTTTCGGAAATACATTTTATTATTTTCTGTAAAGAAGAATTGATATCACGTTTCGATGATTCCTGCAGCTCGCTGACTGTACACACTCCGGTAGACTAGTCACATAAGCCCATGCTGGACCCACGTGCCATTACAAGCCATTACAACATGTGTACCCGACACATGCTGGACCCACAACCTGTGTACTCGACCCATGTTGGACCCACAACCTGTGTACCTGACCCATGCTGGACCCACAACCTGTGTACTCGACCCATGTTGGACCCACAACCTGTGTACCTGACCAATGTTGGACCCACAACCTGTGTACCCGACCCATGCTGGACCCCCAACCTGTGTACCTGACCCATGTTGGACCCACAACCTGTGTACTCGACCCATGTTGGACCCACGGCCCATGTATTGCTATATCGTTCTTTTACAAACACAAGGTCTTTGATGGATTTCAGCCTCTCTTTTCTATTCAGATCTAATGTCCCCTCTGTTCCGATCTAATGTCCCATCTGTTTATATCTAATGTCCCCTCAATTCAGATCTAATGTCCCCTCTATTCAGATCTAATGTCCCCTCCATTCAGATCTAATGCCCCCTCTGTTTAGATCTAATGTCCCCTCTGTTCAGATCTAATGTCCCCTCTGTTCAGATCTAATGTCCCATCTGTTCAGATCTAATGTCCCATCTGTTCAGATCTAATGTCCCCTCTGCTCAGACTTTATGTTCCCATCTCTCTATATTGCTATCCCTCTCTGTATATCGCTCTCTACCCCCCTCTCTTTCTCTGCCTCTCTCTAGTCGTATCCCTCACTCTGGGTAAATGTGATGAAAACATATACATCATCATAGCCACCATACATGATCATCATAGCCACCATACATGATCATCATAGCCACCATACATAATCATCATAGCCACCATACATGATCATCATAGCCACCATACATGATCATCATAGCCACCATACATGATCATCATACCAAAACCACGTACACAATCTTCTCCCTATCTCCCAAGTAACCAAAATGGCCAGACTCTCCCCCTTGACAAAAGTCCAACTTATCTGGCAATAACAATTGACCCAAGGTTGACATGAAAAATACAGAAATAAAACCACCAACAAAGTTAAGAACAGAATGGCCATAATGAGAAAGATATCAGGCTCAACATTGGGAGCGGACACGGGTACCCTAAAGAAACTGTACACAGGTTATGTGAGACCAGTACTAGAATACGAGATAGCAGCATAGTCCGCAGCAACAAAGAATAACTTTCCCAAAATTAAACAACCCAAAACCAAGGTACACGTATCATCACTGGAGCTATGAGAACAACACCAATAAATGCAATGGAGAACATCACAAGAATTGAAAGTATGGAGACGCGTAGAGACCAAAAAACACTCCAGCAGGGGGAGAAGTTCAAACGAATGCCTGATCACCCAATATATGACAGGATAAATCGCATGGGAAGAGGGAGATTAAAGAGAAACCACTTCATATCAAAAACTAAAGAACTTACAAGAACAGACCAAATCATAAGCCAGGCATTGGTTAGAGATCTAAAACAAACATCCCAAATCCCACCACGGAAACAAGCCAGGTTCCCTGAGATGGTAGAAATAGGGAAATAGGGAAAAAGGGAACTCAGACAGATTCAGAAAGGAAATTTATCACAGAAGAATATCGTAGGAGAGTATACCCACCAGAAACATGGATACACGTATATACAGATGGCTCATCTAACAAAGCCACATCCAATGGAGGTGGAGGGGTCAATTACAGACCAAGGAATGGAGAAGAGAAAATTAACAGCGGGAACATATTCCAATAATTTTCGTGCAGAAGCAGAGGCACTGAAGGCCGCAGCTGAGCTGGTAATCCAAGATAAAGATATCCACCAAGAAAACATAATATTCCTGACTGATGCAGCGTCAGTATTAGCAGCGCTAAAACAACACAAAGATGAAGATCTCGAGCAATGTATGTTCTCCCTGACACAGCTCTCAGCAGAACACCCAAGGTTGGTCATACAGTGGATCCCATCCCACTGCATTATTGAAGGCTGCAGACAAACTAGCAAAGTGTGGAGGAGCATCCCCACAAACAGACCTGAGCATCCCCACAAACAGACCTGAGTATCACATATAATGAGGCCAAGACCAGAATTAAAGCCAACTTAGGGTAAAATGGGCTGATCAACACCCCGACTTCCGAAAAGAGGACAGCTACTTTAACTTAACTAGAGAAGAGCAAGTCATCATCTTCAGACTGAGAACTGGGCATAACAGACTCAAGGGTCATCTTTACAACAAAATGAGGATTGGGACAGATGACAGGTGCCCATGTGGGGAGCATACCATGACCGTGGAACACATCCTACAAAGCTGCACGCTCACGCAGGAAGAGACAGAACAATACTGGCCTCACGAGACAGGTATGAGACAAAAGCTGTATGGAGATGAAACAGCCTTACGAACAACGGTGTCCTTTGTAAGAGAAACTCGGACCTTGATCTGAGGATGTAAGAGAAACCGGGACCTTGATCTTAGGATGTAAGAGAAACCGAGACCTTGATCTTAGAATGTAAGAGAAACCGAGACCTTGATCTGCGGATGTAAGAGAAACCGGGACCTTGATCTTAGGATGTAAGAGAAACCGAGACCTTGATCTGAGGATGTAAGAGAAACCGGGACCTTGATCTTAGGATGTAAGAGAAACCGAGACCTTGATCTTAGGATGTAAGAGAAACCGAGACCTTGATCTTAGAATGTAAGAGAAACCGAGACCTTGATCTGAGGATGTAAGAGAAACCGGGACCTTGATCTTAGGATGTAAGAGAAACCGAGACCTTGATCTGAGGATGTAAGAGAAACCGGGACCTTGATCTTAGGATGAAAGAGAAACCGAGACCTTGATCTTAGGATGTAAGAGAAACCGAGACCTTGATCTGAGGATGTAAGAGAAACCGGGACCTTGATCTTAGGATGTAAGAGAAACCGAGACCTTGATCTGAGGATGTAAGAGAAACCGGGACCTTGATCTGAGGATGTAAGAGAAACCGGGATCTTGATCTGAGGATGTAAGAGAAACCGGGACCTTGATCTTAGGATGTAAGAGAAACCGAGACCTTGACCTGAGGATGTAAGAGAAACCGGGACCTTGATCTGAGGATGTAAGAGAAACCGGGATCTTGATCTGAGGATGTAAGAGAAACTTGGGACCATGATCTGAGGATGTAAGAGAAACTGGGACCATGATCTGAAGATGTAAGAGAAACCGGGACCATGATCTGAGGATGTAAGAGAAACTAGGGACCATGATCTGAGGATGTAAGAGAAACTAGGGACCATGATCTGAGGATGTAAGAGAAACTAGGGACCATGATCTGAGGATGTTAGAGAAACCGGGACCTTGATCTGAGGATGTAAGAGAAACCAGGACCTTGATCTTAGGATGTAAGAGAAACCGAGACCTTGATCTTAGGATGTAAGAGAAACCGGGACCTTGATCTGAGGATGTAAGAGAAACCGGGACCTTGACCCGAGGATGAACAAAGCATCATCATTATCACAATTACAACACCAACATCACGAAGTTTGTAATTTAGCTCCGATTCTCCTGCACCCTTGTGTCTGTCTGGCCATCGTTTCTGTCTTGTAAACATCCCATAATTTCTTGGTCTCATATTTTTTCTTCATCGACTTTTCGCTGGGCAACGGCCTAATCTGCAAACACAGAAACAGTTTGAGAATGTCTATTGTTGTGTTACTCTACCTGCGCTTCAGTCTACTTAACTATATGTACCAGACTCCCACTTAGGAAGGCAAGCTGAAGCAGTGAACAGTTTACCTCAACTCGGAAACACGCTGAGGCTTAGTACAATGAAACCTCTCACACTTCTTCCCTGACGGCCATGCCGCCTACAACACTACAGCATCCTACCTAGCCCACACTTCACCCCTCCTACACCACTACAGCATCCTACCTAGCCCACACTTCATCCCCTCCTACAACACTACAGCCTCCTACCTAGCCCACACTTCATCCCCTCCTACAACACTACAGCATCCTTACTAGCCCACACTTCATCCCCTCATACAACACTACAGCATCCTACCTAGCCCACACTTCATCCCCTCCTACAACACTACAGCATCCTACCTAGCCCACACTTCATCTCCTCCTACAACACTACAACGTCCTACCTAGCCCACACTTCATCCCCTCCTACAACACTACATCATCCCTCTAATTAACCTTTGTCCTTAGCAGTTCTCTCCTTTATCTGAGCCAGTTGAAGTCTCCCACCAGGTAAACAGAACAAGCCACATGATTGTGATACATTTAAAACAAAATGACCGTTTAAAGGTCAAATGTCGGATAATTTCAGAATAAACGTCTCTGAGGACAGAAGACTCATCAACTCGTGGTCTCTAAAACTTCTCAGTCACACAGGTCTAACATAGGACTAGCCGTCCGGACTTGACAGAAAGCGCTAGAAACAATAGCCCATATTTGATACAGGAATACAAGAACGATCTAGAAACAATAGCCCATATATGATACAGGAATATAAGAAAGCTCCAGAAACAATAGTCCATATATGATACAGGAATACAAGAACGATCTAGAAACAATAGCCCATATATGATACAGGAATATAAGAAAGCGCTAGAAACAATAGTCCATATATGATACAGGAATACAAGAACGATCTAGAAACAATAGCCCATATATGATACAGGAATACAAGAAAGCTCTAGAAACAATAGTCCATATATGATACAGGAATACAAGAAAGCTCTAGAAACAATAGTCCATATTTGATACAGGAATACAAGAACGATCTAGAGACAATAGTCCATATATGATACAGAAATATAAGAAAGCTCCAGAAACAATAGCCCATATATGATACAGGAATACAAGAAAGCTCTAGCAACAATAGCCCATATATGATACAGGGATACACGAAAGCTCTAGAAACAATATCCCATATATGATACAGGAATACAAGAAAGCTCCAGAAACAATAGCCCATATATGATACAGGGATACACGAAAGCTCTAGAAACAATATCCCATATATGATACAGGAACTAACTCGCTTTCTCAGCAGGCAATTGAAAGCAAAGGCAAGAACAAACAAACAATATAGAAACATAAAATAACTATTTGTGTATATGGTTGTAAAACATAAAATAGCGGAACATTTAAATTCTGACACATAAAATATCCATATATTTCTACTCATAGAACAACAGTGGCTATAAGAAAATAAATTGTTACCCGACCGTTTGCCGGATTCGTTTAAGGGTGTCCTCAGAGAGATGCCTCTTGAAGAATTCCTTGTTGATGAGCACGACTTCTGCTCCCTCAGATACCAGGCTGCAGGAGGCCACGTCTCGCATACCCGAGAGAACAACATGCTCTAGTCCCTGTCAACAATCAACACAAAGGAAAGGTCAAAGTCTGGAACTGTTTACCCCTGTCAACAGTGCACACGTCTAGCAACAAATTCTTGACATCTCAATGAGCTCTGGTTCTCCAGTCGCCAACCACTTCAATAATCACAGGCGCTGAGAGCAGGTTGATGTTAGTCCCAGGCTTCATACATCGATTCGAGCTGCCAAATTGACAAATTTCTCTCATGGACTGCCTTTAGTCGCATTAGTATTGTATATTTCTTTCCCTAGACTCTGGTCATTTTGTTATAATGTATCATAATTTGGATCGGTTTGTTTAGGATACTCTGTCTCCCATAATCATTACTTCTTCTCTCCATTTGTCTTTTTTCCCCTTGGGTCATCCTAATTTTGGTTTCTGTCTTCACTTGTCAATATCTTGTCTGTCCCTGTCTGGTCGACACCGGCGACTCTGAGCTCTTCTATCTCTGTAAACCTTCATGTCCTGTTTTTGACTTCTGTTCTTTCTCTTCTGCTTTGTATGGCTGACCAGCCCACACATGAAGCATTCACTAAGTATATTTTGATGTCGTTTTGATGTGTTATCTCTTCTTTCATGTTATCTCTTCTCCCATGATGTGGTATCTCCTCTCTCATGATGTGTTATCTCTTATCCCGTGATGTGTTATCTCTTCTGCCATGATGTGTTATCTCTTCTGCAATGATGTGGTATCTCTTCTTCCATGATGTGTTATCTCTTCTTCCATGATGTGTTATCTCTTCTTCCAAAATGTGTTATCTCTTCTCTCATGATGTGTTATCTCTTCTCTCATGATGTGTTATCTCTTCTCCCATGATGTGTTATCTCTTCTCCCATGATGTGTTATCTCTTCTCCCATGATGTGTTATCTCACGTTCCTTGTTCCTGCTGAAGACCTTTGGTCTGTAACGTAGGTGTGGTCCGTGTCTCTGTTCCAGCCGGGTTTCTTGAACATTCATATACAAAACGTTACTGATAACTTCTGTCAACAATCTGCACATGGAAGATATCAAGGTGGGCGACACAATGACCCATGGACAGAGTGAGACAGGTGTGCGACTGGCTGTAGACACAATGACCCATGGACAGAGTGAGACAGGTGTGCGACTGGCTGTAGACACAATGACCCATGGACAGAGTGAGACAGTATGACCGGATGGAATCACATTCCTCGCGATCAGCAAGCAAGAACCAAGAATGAACCTACAAATATGTCGCCAGCCTCTAGTCTTGCGATCTCGAAGAATGTCGTTTTCATCGACGGCTGTTGTTGTTTTGAGGATGTGTCTGGCGATGGTGCTGTCAGCGACGGTAACGCTGGCGGTTGGAACCCATATGACTGACGCTTAGTCCTACAGAGAGCGGTTGTTGGTGGTAGCTCAGGTGTTTGAAACGATGCTCTAGGGGGTGGGCTTCCTCTGTTCTTCTCTATGTCTGCCTGTAGAAAGATTATATATATAAATACATAAAATACAAGTGTCTGCCTGTAGAAAGATTATATATATATAAACACATACAATACAAGTGTCTGCCTGTAGAAAGATTATATATATATAAACACATAAAATACAAGTGTCTGCCTGTAGAAAGATTATATATATAAACACATACAATACAAGTGTCTGCCTGTAGAAAGATTATATATATAAACACATACAATACAAGTGTCTGCCTGTAGAAAGATTATATATATATAAACACATAAAATACAAGTGTCTGCCTGTAGAAAGATTATATATATATAAACACATAAAATACAAGTGTCTGCCTGTAGAAAGATTATATATATAAACACATACAATACAAGTGTCTGCCTGTAGAAAGATTATATATATATAAATACATAAAATACAAGTGTCTGCCTGTCCGTCTTGAGCCGGCACCGTTAACTCTAGTGGCGTGACATGTTCACATATCACTCTGTATGAGATTCCTAGCTCCACGCAACTATCTTTCGGTATGTGCGTCCCTTCCTTTACGAGTTATATACCATTTCAACTCTTCATGGGTGAGCTATGGTGACGTGAAAGTTGCGCGACTCATGCTGTCTGAAATGTTCTAGTGAACGTACTGTTTTTTACTCTGCGCTCTTTCATTGAAGAGTCTGTGAGGTCAGAATACAGAAGACCTGGCGATAATGTGATCTCAAGGAGAAACTGGAGTTCAGATGTTCTAACGGTGTGCTCTCTCATCGGACCATTCTGGGGCGTCCATTTATGTGTCAATTGTCACAATTACTGTTCACCCCCCTGGAGAACATCTCATTCACGCGTTGAGCCGCTTAGGAAAGCTAATATAGAGAGAGGGGCGGGGAAGATAGATAGATAGATAGATAGATAGATAGATAGATAGATAGATAGATAGATAGATAGATAGATAGATAGATAGATAGATAGATAGATATATAGATACATCGATCGATAGATCTTTTTTTTCTGAAACTATCATTACGTGCCATACACTATTATGATTCTCAACAAAGTCATGTCTCAGCTGTTGTTTGTCAACTCTCCATAGACACGATCTAGAACCATCAACAACTCTCTATAGACACGATCTAGAACCATCATCAACTCTCTATAGACACGATCTAGAACCATCATCAACTCTCTATAGACACGATCTAGAACCATCAACAACTCTCTATAGACACGATCTAGAACCATCAACAACTCTCTATAGACACGATCTAGAACCATCAACAACTCTCTATAGACACGATCTAGAACCATCAACAACTCTCTATAGACACGATCTAGAACCATCAACAACTCTCTATAGACACGATGTAGAACCATCAACAACTCTCTATAGACACGATCTAGAACCATCATCAACTCTCTATAGACACGATCTAGAACCATCAACAACTCTCTATAGACACGATCTAGAACCATCAACAACTCTCTATAGACACGATCTAGAACCATCAACAACTCTCTATAGACACGATCTAGAACCATCAACAACTCTCTATAGACACGATGTAGAACCATCAACAACTCTCTATAGACACGATGTAGAACCATCAACAACTCTCTATAGACACGATCTAGAACCATCAACAACTCTCTATAGACACGATCTAGAACCATCAACAACTCTCCATAGACACGATCTAGAACCATCAACAACTCTCCATAGACACGATCTAGAACCATCAACAACTCTCTATAGACACGATCTAGAACCATCAACAACTCTCTATAGACACGATCTAGAACCATCAACAACTCTCCATAGACACGATCTAGAACCATCAACAACTCTCTATAGACACGATCTAGAACCATCAACAACTCTCTATAGACACGATGTAGAACCATCAACAACTCTCTATAGACACGATCTAGAACCATCATCAACTCTCTATAGACACGATCTAGAACCATCAACAACTCTCTATAGACACGATCTAGAACCATCAACAACTCTCTATAGACACGATCTAGAACCATCAACAACTCTCTATAGACACGATCTAGAACCATCAACAACTCTCTATAGACACGATGTAGAACCATCAACAACTCTCTATAGACACGATCTAGAACCATCATCAACTCTCTATAGACACGATCTAGAACCATCAACAACTCTCTATAGACACGATCTAGAACCATCAACAACTCTCTATAGACACGATCTAGAACCATCAACAACTCTCTATAGACACGATCTAGAACCATCAACAACTCTCTATAGACACGATCTAGAACCATCATCAACTCTCTATAGACACGATCTAGAACCATCATCAACTCTCTATAGACACGATCTAGAACCATCAACAACTCTCTATAGACACGATCTAGAACCATCAACAACTCTCTATAGACACGATCTAGAACCATCAACAACTCTCTATAGACACGATCTAGAACCATCAACAACTCTCTATAGACACGATCTAGAACCATCAACAACTCTCTATAGACACGATGTAGAACCATCAACAACTCTCTATAGACACGATCTAGAACCATCATCAACTCTCTATAGACACGATCTAGAACCATCAACAACTCTCTATAGACACGATCTAGAACCATCAACAACTCTCTATAGACACGATCTAGAACCATCAACAACTCTCTATAGACACGATCTAGAACCATCAACAACTCTCTATAGACACGATGTAGAACCATCAACAACTCTCTATAGACACGATGTAGAACCATCAACAACTCTCTATAGACACGATCTAGAACCATCAACAACTCTCTATAGACACGATCTAGAACCATCAACAACTCTCCATAGACACGATCTAGAACCATCAACAACTCTCCATAGACACGATCTAGAACCATCAACAACTCTCTATAGACACGATCTAGAACCATCAACAACTCTCTATAGACACGATCTAGAACCATCAACAACTCTCCATAGACACGATCTAGAACCATCAACAACTCTCTATAGACACGATCTAGAACCATCAACAACTCTCTATAGACACGATGTAGAACCATCAACAACTCTCTATAGACACGATCTAGAACCATCATCAACTCTCTATAGACACGATCTAGAACCATCAACAACTCTCTATAGACACGATCTAGAACCATCAACAACTCTCTATAGACACGATCTAGAACCATCAACAACTCTCTATAGACACGATCTAGAACCATCAACAACTCTCTATAGACACGATGTAGAACCATCAACAACTCTCTATAGACACGATCTAGAACCATCATCAACTCTCTATAGACACGATCTAGAACCATCAACAACTCTCTATAGACACGATCTAGAACCATCAACAACTCTCCATAGACACGATGTAGAACCATCATCAACTCTCTATAGACACGATCTAGAACCATCATCAACTCTCTATAGACACGATCTAGAACCATCAACAACTCTCCATAGACACGATGTAGAACCATCATCAACTCTCTATAGACACGATCTAGAACCATCATCAACTCTCTATAGACACGATGTAGAACCATCAACAACTCTCTATAGACACGATCTAGAACCATCAACAACTCTCCATAGACACGATGTAGAACCATCATCAACTCTCTATAGACACGATCTAGAACCATCATCAACTCTCCATAGACACGATGTAGAACCATCAACAACTCTCCATAGACACGATGTAGAACCATCATCAACTCTCTATAGACACGATCTAGAACCATCATCAACTCTCCATAGACACGATGTAGAACCATCAACAACTCTCCATAGACACGATCTAGAACCATCAACAACTCTCTATAGACACGATCTAGAACCATCATCAACTCTCTATAGACACGATCTAGAACCATCAACAACTCTCTATAGACACGATGTAGAACCATCAACAACTCTCTATAGACACGATCTAGAACCATCAACAACTCTCTATAGACACGATCTAGAACCATCAACAACTCTCTATAGACACGATCTAGAACCATCAACAACTCTCTATAGACACGATGTAGAACCATCAACAACTCTCTATAGACACGATCTAGAACCATCAACAACTCTCTATAGACACGATGTAGAACCATCATCAACTCTCTATAGACACGATGTAGAACCATCAACAACTCTCCATAGACACGATCTAGAACCATCATCAACTCTCTATAGACACGATGTAGAACCATCAACAACTCTCTATAGACACGATGTAGAACCATCAACAACTCTCTATAGACACGATCTAGAACCATCAACAACTCTCTATAGACACGATCTAGAACCATCAACAACTCTCTATAGACACGATCTAGAACCATCAACAACTCTCTATAGACACGATGTAGAACCATCAACAACTCTCTATAGACACGATCTAGAACCATCAACAACTCTCTATAGACACGATGTAGAACCATCATCAACTCTCTATAGACACGATGTAGAACCATCATCAACTCTCTATAGACACGATCTAGAACCATCAACAACTCTCTATAGACACGATCTAGAACCATGAACCATCTTCAACTCTCCATAGACACGATCTAGAACCATCATCAACTCTCTATAGACACGATCTAGAACCATCAACAACTCTCTATAGACACGATCTAGAACCATCAACAACTCTCTATAGACACGATCTAGAACCATGAACCATCTTCAACTCTCCATAGACACGATCTAGAACCATCAACAACTCTCCATAGACACGATGTAGAACCATCATCAACTCTCTATAGACACGATGTAGAACCATGAACCATCTTCAACTCTCTATAGACACGATGTAGAACCATCATCAACTCTCCATAGACACGATGTAGAACCATGAACCATCATCAACTCTCTATAGACACGATCTAGAACCATCATCAACTCTCCATAGACACGATGTAGAACCATCATCAACTCTCTATAGACACGATGTAGAACCATCATCAACTCTCCATAGACACGATGTAGAACCATCATCAACTCTCCATAGACACGATGTAGAACCATCATCAACTCTCCATAGACACGATGTAGAACCATCATCAACTCTCCATAGACACGATGTAGAACCATCATCAACTCTCTATAGACACGATGTAGAACCATCATCAACTCTCTATAGACACGATGTAGAACCATCAACAACTCTCTATAGACACGATGTAGAACCATCAACAACTCTCTATAGACACGATGTAGAACCATCATCAACTCTCTATAGACACGATCTAGAACCATCAACAACTCTCTATAGACACGATCTAGAACCATCAACAACTCTCTATAGACACGATCTAGAACCATCATCAACTCTCTATAGACACGATCTAGAACCATCAACAACTCTCTATAGACACGATCTAGAACCATCAACAACTCTCTATAGACACGATCTAGAACCATGAACCATCTTCAACTCTCCATAGACACGATCTAGAACCATCAACAACTCTCCATAGACACGATGTAGAACCATCATCAACTCTCTATAGACACGATGTAGAACCATGAACCATCTTCAACTCTCTATAGACACGATGTAGAACCATCATCAACTCTCCATAGACACGATGTAGAACCATGAACCATCATCAACTCTCTATAGACACGATCTAGAACCATCATCAACTCTCCATAGACACGATGTAGAACCATCATCAACTCTCTATAGACACGATGTAGAACCATCATCAACTCTCCATAGACACGATGTAGAACCATCATCAACTCTCCATAGACACGATGTAGAACCATCATCAACTCTCCATAGACACGATGTAGAACCATCATCAACTCTCCATAGACACGATGTAGAACCATCATCAACTCTCTATAGACACGATGTAGAACCATCATCAACTCTCTATAGACACGATGTAGAACCATCAACAACTCTCTATAGACACGATGTAGAACCATCATCAACTCTCTATAGACACGATGTAGAACCATCATCAACTCTCCATAGACACGATGTAGAACCATCATCAACTCTCTATAGACACGATGTAGAACCATCATCAACTCTCCATAGACACGATGTAGAACCATCAACAACTCTCTATAGACACGATGTAGAACCATCAACAACTCTCTATAGACACGATGTAGAACCATCAACAACTCTCTATAGACACGATGTAGAACCATCAACAACTCTCTATAGACACGATGTAGAACCATCATCAACTCTCTATAGACACGATGTAGAACTATCAACCATCATCAACTCTCTATAGACACGATGTAGAACTATCAACCATCAACAACTCTCTATAGACACGATGTAGAACCATCAACAACTCTCTATAGACACGATGTAGAACTATCAACCATCAACAACTCTCTATAGACACGATGTAGAACTATCAACCATCAACAACTCTCTATAGACACGATGTAGAACTATCAACCATCATCAACTCTCTATAGACACGATGTAGAACCATCATCAACTCTCTATAGACACGATGTAGAACTATCAACCATCATCAACTCTCTATAGACACGATCTAGAACCATGAACCACCATCAACTCTCTATAGACACGATGTAGAACCATCATCAACTCTCTATAGACACGATGTAGAACTATCAACCATCATCAACTCTCTATAGACACGATGTAAAACTATCATCCATCATCAACTCTCTATAGACAGGATGTAGAACCATCAACCATCAATAACTCTGATTAGGGTCGTCTGCTGCCTGGGAACGCCAGTCTGATGAGCTCTACTGCGCAGTCCAATGGCTTCTAAACATTCTTCTGTGTTTTTCCATTTCAATTATCGAATTGATAGAATAACTGTAGATTGACATCAATCCATTTTTATGGAACAATATAATGCATTCAGATGTATCTATATTCCAATTAAAGATTCACAAAATAGAGAGGAGAGACAAGCAACACACCGACAGGGAGAGAGATGGGGAGAATGAGAGGAGACAGAGAAGATAGAGAGGGGAGAAGGGGACACACACACAGAGAGAGAGATAGAGAGAGAGAGAGAGAAAGAGAAAGAGAGATAGAGAGAGAGAGAAAGAGAAAGAGAGATAGAGAGAGAGAGCAAACAGTACAAAAAGATGCAGAGACAAATTCCATACCTCAACTGTTGGTAGCACGTGCTTTCTGAAGAAAGCTGCATTGATGTTTTCCAGGTGCTCAATCTGAGAGATGTCACCTGGAACATAATGAGATGTCAGGTGGAACATAACGAGATGTCAGGTGGAACATAACGAGATGTGAATAGGAACATAACGAGATGTCACCTGTAACATAACGAGATGTCACCTGGAACATAACGAAATGTGAACAGGAACATAACGAGATGTGAACAGGAACATAACGAGATGTCAACTAGAACATAACGAGACGTGAACTGGAACATAACGAGATGTCCCTTGGAACATAACGAAATGTGAACAGGAACATAACGAGATGTGAACAGGAACATAACGAGATGTCAACTAGAACATAACGAGACGTGAACTGGAACATAACGAGATGTCACCTAGAACATAACGAGATGTCACTTGCAACATAATGAGATGTCACCTGGAACGTAACGAGATGTGACCTGGAACATAACGAGATGTCACCTGGAACATAACGAGATGTGACCTGGAACATAACGAGATGTGAACTGGAACATAACGAGATGTCACCTGAAATATAACGAGATGTTACCTCGAACATAACGAGATGTCACCTGCAACATAACGAGATGTCACCTGAAACGTAACGAGATGTCACCTAGAACGTAACGAGAAAACATGGAGCATTTTCAGACAAGAGAGCTGTGTGAGAGGGTGAGAGGGAGTTGTGTGGGAGAGGGAGTTGTGTGGGAGAGGGAGTTGTGGGGGAGAGGGAGATGTGTGGGAGAGGGAGTTGTGTGGGAGAGGGAGTTGTGTGGGAGAGGGAGATGTGTGGGAGTTGCAGTTGTGTGAGAGAGGGAGTTGTGTGGGAGAGGGAGAGAGAGAGTTGTGTGGGAGAGGGAGTTATGTGGGAGAGGGAGTTGTGTGAGAGGTAGAGGGAGAGAGAGAGAGTTGTGCAATCTGTAGGAAGGAAAATCTTGACGCAAGCGCATGACGGTCTTCTTTACCTTCCAGTCGAAAAGCCCCTCCGGTGCTTCAAATGTTTCTGCGGAAACAAATTCAGGCTGGATACGTTTTGAACCCACCTCGTACACGTATAGCCAGACTTCAAACACTAGACCCAGTAGATGTCACCTGACATCACATGACCCACCTGTCGTGTGTTTACAACTACAATATTAGCCTCACCTTCACCCTTGTCCCTCACACACTCTCCCAACTTACCTTCACCCTCGTCACTCACAGACTCTCCCAACTCACCTTCACCCTCGTCAGTCACACACTCTCCCAACTCACCTTGACCCCTGTCACTCACACACTCTCCCAACTCACCTTCACCCTCGTCACTCACACACTCTCCCAGCTCACCTTCACCCTCGTCACTCACACACTCTCCCAACTCACCTTCACCCTCGTCACTCACACACTCTCCCAACTCACCTTCACCCTCGTCACTCACACACTCTCCCAACTCACCTTGACCCCTGTCCCTCACACACTCTCCCAACTCACCTTGACCCCTGTCCCTCACACACTCTCGCAACTCACCTTCACCCTTGTCACTCACATACTCTCCCAACTCACCTTCACCCTCGTCACTCACACACTCTCCAAACTCACCTTCACCCTCGTCCCTCACACACTCTCCCAACTCACCTTGACCCTTGTCCCTCACAGACTCTCCCAAGCTTGTCCTTGGGTCACCGCCAGCTCCGCCATGTTTGTGAGCGTTCTCTCTGCTGCTAGTGGCAGACGTTGCTGAGACTTTGGTGCTGCTGGAGACTTTTGGCGCTGGACTGACCTCTATTGACAAGGAAAGAAGTTTACGTGGGGTAGGAGTGGAGGCTATGAGAACACCGGAAGTCGGCAGGAAACACATTTCCAAGTTGGTGAAAAAATAGGTCAAGGTGAAGGTTAATGTAGTCCTATTGCAGACATCGTTGTCGGAGATGAAGTGTTGTTAGAGAGTTTAGTTCAAGGTCATTTATGTTCTGATGTAGAGATAGTGTTAGGGGGGGGGGGGGAGGTTGGGAGGATAATCAACGACTTGGTTTCCCTGTCTGTAAATCGGGTACACATTAACTGATGGGTAGACGGGGCTTGGCAATAGAGCAACATGTTATGAAAGTTAACACGTAGATACGTAAAGTCGGAAAGCAAGACTGAGTGAAAATAGTCTAAAGTTATGATGAACAGATTCAGATGAATGATTGGATAACAGAAGACAAGAAACAATGGACAGAAAGATATTGGAAGATTTCATGTAATCTGTAATCTGTAATCTGTAATCCTGGTATTCAATCGGCCATATCAGGTGTCTGACGCCAGGTAACCAACTCATTTCGTTTTTTATCTTGGAGCGCCATGTTGGATTAATGGGTTGACTCAAGGTCATGTCTCCACCTCGTCATCAGATCCACTCTTCCAGTTCGGCGAACTCCAGCAGGTCACGATTACTAGGTCCTCACAAGTCCTCGAAGGTCTCTAGGTCTGATATCCACTCACTGGATGTAGCAGAAGAGGAAAGCCATATGAACCATCTACTAGAGGAGACAGAGACACAAACAAGGTTTTTCGGACCCACCCCCTTGGGAAAATCTTTGCCAGTCAATCATTAAAACACACGTGACAGAAAAGGCGGCCACCAAGGAGGCTAAACCTAATACCCTGAAGACATGTGCCTTAGAGACAGTCTCTAGCTATATCCTGAAGACATGTGCCTTAGAGACATGCTCTAGCTATATCCTGAAGACATGTGCCTTAGAGACAGTCTCTAGCTATATCCTGAAGACATGTGCCTTAGAGACATTCTCTAGCTATATCCTGAAGACATGTACCTTAGAGACAGTCTCTAGCTATACCATGAAGACATGTACCTTAGAGACATTCTCTAGCTATATCCTGAAGACATGTACCTTAGAGACAGTCTCTAGCTAAACCCTGAAGACATGTACCTTAGAGACAGTCTCTATATCCTGAAGACATGTACCTTGGAGACAGTCTCTAGCTTTACCGTGAAGTCATGTACCTTAGAGACAGTCTCTAGCTATACCCTGAAGACATGTGCCTTGGAGACAGTCTCTAGCTACCCAAACCCAGCAGTCCAGGTCTATACGGATGGATCAGCATTCAAATCGACCTCTTTTGCAGGGTCTGGTACCCATATCAAATACCCGGAGCGTTCATATATGTTTTGTGATTCATGTGGAGAAAACCGTCCAAACGCTGAAGCGGAGGCCGATGCTATAAAAACAGCAGTTGAGATTGGGCGATTGATGCCGATACGACACTGATTTTTTAATGACCCCAAGTCGGTTCTGGAGGCACTGAAGCACACTCCATAGAAATAAGGAGATAATCTTGGTGGGACGGGCGATCAAGAAGATCCTCACTGCCCACGGGAGTAATGTCACCTTGCAATGGATCCCTGGACATAGTGGGCTACTAGGGAACAAGATGGCCGACAGATTGGTAAACACAGGGGCCTCGAAACAACAATTGGATAGACCCTGCAGTAACCACACAATAACAAGAATTATTAAGAATAATCCACATAAATCTGAATGCACAGGTGGGCGACGGGAACAACAGGTGGGCGATGGGAACAACAGGTGGGCGACGGAAACAACAGGTGGGCGACGGGAACAACAGGTGGGCGACGGGAACAACAGGTGGGCGACGGGAACAACAGGTGGGCGACGGGAACAACAGGTGGGCGACGGGAACAACAGGTGGGCGACGGGAACAACAGGTGGGCGACGGGAACAACAGGTGAACGACGGGAACAACAGGTGGGCGACGGGAACAACAGGTGGGCGACGGGAACAACAGGTGGGCGACGGGAACAACAGGTGGGCGACGGGAACAACAGGTGAACGACGGGAACAACAGGTCGCAGTGTATTTAGCGAAATGTCACAGCCAAAAAGTAACGATGACATAAATAAACTACATAGAAGAGATCAAAGTCTCATCTTTCAGTTCCGAACATCAAACGACAACCCAACCTATCTGGGAGTCACATTTGATCGGCGCATGACATGGAAAAGTCAGATTGAGAGAAACCGAATGAAAGCCAGAGAAAGAATGGCGATCATGAGGAAACTTGCTGGCACAAGCTGGGGAGCAGACGAAGGCATACTAAAGAAACTGTACACTGGAAGAGTGAGACCAGTTCTCGAGTATGGCATCGCGGCATGGACAACAGCAGCGAAGGCGAACTTCGATAAAGTTAACAAACTTCAAAACCAAGCCATGAGAATCATACCAGGTGGCATGAAGTCAACGCCAATTGTAGAACTTGAAAAGATTACAAAACTGCAATCCATGACCGACAGAAGAGACTGCAGAGCCCAGCTGCAGTCAGAGAAACTCCGAAGACTGACGGACCATCCAATGTACCAGAGGCTAAACAATTTGGGAACTGGGAAACTAAAGCGGAGAAACTTTGCAGAAATAGCCAAAGCAAAGATGCACGAAGATCCCATAAACGCACTAACAACACCAAAACCCATCACTACTGTACGAAAACCTACTTGGAGGCAGGATATATTTCCAGAGGTGGTAGAAAATATACCAGGTATTGCAAACAAAAACTGCCAGACCGAAAAAGAAAGGAGAGACACTACCCTAAGCTTCATAACGAAAAGCTACCCAAGCATGGACTGGACCCATGCATACACCGACGGTTCTGTAACAAACACTACACAGAACGGAGGGGCAGGAGCATTCCTGAACCTACCAAATGGCAGAAAAATAACACTGTCATTCGCTACTGGTAAGTACACAAGCAATTTCAGAGCGGAGGCAGAGGCACTGAGGGCGGCAGTGGAAGAAATGGCAACACACAGTGAAAATGAGAGCCACATAGTCTTGCTGACAGATGCTCTCGCCGTAGTCACAGCGCTAAAAAGCCAGAAAAACACTGAGCTTAATGACTTAAGAGCAGCACTCTGCAAACTGTGCCAGCTGTCCGCACCAAAAAGGGTAGTGGTACAGTGGGTTCCGTCACACTGCAACATCCAAGGCAACGAGGAGGCAGACAGACTGGCAAAAGAAGGTGCAAGGCTACCACAAACAGATACCAGTACGACGTACGAAGAGTCAAAACGGCTTATCAAAGCCAGGTACATTACCAAATGGGAAACCGAACATACTGGTTACACCAAAAACGATGCCTATTACCAGTTGAACCGAAGAGAGCAGGTCGTTGTCTTCAGACTTCGCACTGGCCACAATAGACTGAGGTACCACCTATTCAACAAATTGAAGATAGGGTGTACCGACGAATGCCCGTGCGGTACTGGTAAAATGACCACTGAACATCTGCTGCAGAACTGCCCGACATACGGGGATCAGAGAGAGCAGATGTGGCCATTGCCAGTGGAACTGCAAGACAAGCTCTATGGTAGTGGCGAGAGTCTCAGGATGACCGCCGCTTTTTTCGAAAAAATAATGGTTACTGTCTGACTGTGTACGCAGAAGAAGAAGAAGAAGTTCCGAACATGACATACCAGAGTCAATAACCACTTGAACCGCATCAATCCCCAGCACCTGCCCTTGTTCAGACATTGCTCTCATTGAGTGTAAGGCGCTTGCAGACATGAGGAAAAGATTCTTACAAGCACTGACGACAATTGCTAACACACTGTACGGAGCAGTGACACAACTGAAGAAGACCTGTATCTATTTAAGACGGGCATTGGGCTGCCAAGAGCAGGCTTGCTCAGCAGTTATGGGATAACAACAACAACAACATATTTCATATCCAATCGTCCATGGTCAAGTATGACCCACACAGCCCCACGAAACTGTAACATGGGAGCTGACGTAACGTTTCCATGGTTACTGACGTAACTGTAACATGGGAACTGACGTAACTGTAACATGGGAACTGACGTAACTGTTACATGGGAACTGACGTAACTGTAACATTGGAACTGACGTAACTGTAACATGGGAACTGACGTAACTGTAACATGGGAACTGACGTAACTGTCACATGGGAACTGACGTAACGTTTCCATGGGAGCTGACGTAACTGTCACATGGGAGCTGACGTAACTGTCACATGGGAGCTGACGTAACTGTCACATGGAAG